>OX328124.1:21640749-21988249 GCA_946811695.1 Gonocerus acuteangulatus | reverse complement strand
AAATGTATATGCATGTGTTGTGCGCTTGCATATACATCTGTTTTAATATATATATAATAGTGTACATACTTATAACTGTTATGTTAATTTGTAAAACACTTTTATTGTAATTTAATGTTTTTACTCAATATGAAATATCAGTAAGAAATTGTAATAACTGTTTAATAATAAGAACAAAAAAATATTTTTGTAATGTTTCCTTCACTTCATGAGTCAAATCTTACTTATTTTGGAAAAAACGAAAATGACAATGAAAAAATTTTATTAGCTCTAGTTTCTGTGATACACCATGGGTCAAAATATATATCCTTAACAAATTGAGGCAAATCTGTAAATTTTAAACCATAAGTTTATCAACATTTGATTTGTTAAATAGTAGTTAAATTGTTTTAAGAGTTGAAAATTAATGGGAGGTTACTTGGGAGGTTGGATATTATTACCATCATGTGGATTTCATGGCGGTCTCTTGTAGGTGAGTTGTGGAGCATCCCTACACACTCACCAACAGTAATCTGCAAGCATTCATTCATTCCAACGGCCCTGATATCTTTGTTCCATTACAGAAATATCCTCTCACCGTGTTCATCACTCACCGCACCACAACTAGGAGGGAAAAGTCTAGATGAGAGTGGAGAAAATGAATTTTGAGAGACATGTTCCATACAAGTTCATGATATTTTTGTAGAAATATCCTCACCAACTGAACATAGTTATCTTCTCTTTTCTTCCTCAAAAAACCTTTAATAACTCTCTTGAACGTATTCCAAGCTTCATTTTCTTTCCCCTCCAAAACTCTGTCAAACGCAGGATCCTTCACAAGCTCCCGAATTTGTGGCCCAACAACAACACCTTCCTTAACTTTTGCATCACTTAAGAAAGCAAATTTTTTCCTCAAATATCTAAAGGCCTCTCCTTCTTTGTTCATGCCTTTGACAAAGGTTTTCATCAAACCGAGTTTTATATGTAGTGGTGGAAGAAACATATCTTTCGAGTCGACGAGAGGCAGGGCAACAACATTTTTTTCACTAGGGCCAAGATTTCTTGCAGGCCAGTCTGTTTGAATGTAATGTGATTTCCTATCCCTACTGCCCCACATACATAAAAAGTAGCAGTATTTAGTGTACCCCAGTTGCATTCCTAAAAGTATAGCGATGACCTTTAGGTCACCACAGATTTTCCACTTGTGTTCAGCATATTTGATTGAGTGGAGGAGGGCTTTTATGTTTTCATAAGTCTCTTTCATGTATATAACCTCAAAATAGCTGTACAATGTTTGGTTTTGTCAGGTCTGGTTAACAGGTGTACCAACATCCAAAAACTAAATTTCTCAACAAAGTGAAAGTTGAGCATTTAAAAAGTGACATGTTACTGTATCTTGAAAACAAGAGCTAATTGGTCATTTTCGAGGTGATTTTTCAACTTGGGGGGTGAAAATACATAATAATTGGGTATTTTTAAGCCCAAAACATATTCGTTGTTGGTCAGTGTTATCGAGCGAATCATCTGCGTTATGAGAGTCTTGATAATAAATAAATAAAAATAAAAAGAGAATCAATTTGAGGACCCCTTCCCTAAAACAGAATGACAACTCTCTTGAATACTAATCAGACAATTTAAGTTGTAACTTGTATTAGTTGAGTTGACAGTCTGGTTTTATTTATTGTCTGAATTTTCTAAAGTTGAGTTAATTTTGGAGAGAAGTCCATTGCTGTCAGACATTATTCCCTCACTTCCATAATTCATAAAGCGGTAGAGAACTGTCATTGGCTATTCCCTCTCCGAGAGCGGCAGCTGGGCTTCGCCATATTTAAAGAGGGGTTCTTTGTTTGAATTTTCTATTGTACTTAAAAGTTTATTCACTCTCATTAGTGAATTCTAATGGGCAATCTAATTTTTTTGTCAATCCTCTAGAAGAAAATAATTTATTGTACGAACTATAACTTATTGTTCTGTCAGTACTATATTGCCGTATATTTTTTTTATATTAAAGTTTTCCAATTTCAGTCTTGTTGAAATAACAGCAGCTCTTGAGAACACCTGAATTGGGTCCAAAATTATGGACGAATGGAAGAATATGGTAGGTTGGATAGGTGTAGAAACACGGGTTAAGCTATACTGGGTGCCGGGTCACACAGGTTTACTCGGGAATGAAGAGACGGGTCAACTGGCCAGATCGGTCTAACCATCTGAACCACTGGAGTATCTCAAGCCACATCCGAAAGAACAACACAAGCACACACAAAAAAAAAATGTGGTAATTTCCAAATACATATATTCTTATGTATTTCCTGTATGAAAAGCTTTGAATGTCCTGGAATTTGGATTCTTTGCGAAATGCTTAGATTCCACATTCTCGCCCAGTCACAAATAACACAGGCACACAAAAACACCATAAATATATTCTTATGTATTTCGTCATGCTGAATGCGAATCCGGAGTCCGTTTCACCCCATCACGTCAGGTTTAGGAGCATTTAAAGGTCAAATTTCGTATGGAGTCGTTAAGGAAGAAATAACTAGAGCTTCCTTGGTTTTGAGGGTCGCTGAATTCGAATCCAAGGTCAGTTTCAGCATTTCGGCTCAAAATCAAGGTCATTTCAAGGACAAATATGTTTATTTTGCAAGAAATGAATCTGCAGTCAAATTTATTTTTTTGCAAAATAGACATATTTTTACTTGAAATGACCTTGATTTTGAGCCAATTGGGTGAAACAGACCCCGGATTCAAATTCAGCGACCCTGAAAACCACGGGAGCTCTATTTATTTCAAGGTTAAATTGGTGTGATCTATTCCTCAGACCTTAAGTCCTTTATTTATTTATACATTTATCGTTTCGGGCTTCAGACCATTTTCAATTTACTCCTCCATTTTTCTTCCTAGATAATCATCCATCGAAGCTCTTCTTGGATCTGCTTCCATTTGAATTGTCTTTTTTTTTTAAAAATTATCCTTTTTTTTCTCAAAAGAATTCCTTCCTTTTTTGAAAATGGCCTAAAGGCCGAAACGTTAAATGTATAAATAAATGAAGGACTTAAGGTCTGAGGAATAGATCACACCAATTTAACCTTGAAATAAGACTGACCTCAGAATTCCTTCCTTTTTTTGAGAAAAAAAGTCTATTTATTTCTTTGTAGACGATTTCATACGAAATTCGATCTACAAATGCTTCTAAACCTGACGGGATGGTCAGGTTCTAAACGTGATGGGGTGAAACGGACTCCGGATTCGCATTCAGCATGACGAAATACATAAGAATATATTTATGGTGTTTTTGTGTGCCTGTGTTATTTGTGACTGGCGAGATTGTGGAATCTAGGCATTTCGCAAAGGATTCTAATCCCAGGACATTCAAAGCTTTTCATAAGCAATATAGATCGAAAACGAACAAAGAGAATACTGTTTCTCCATAGAAATGATATCAATAAAACCTTTGCTCTGTACAGAAGCCATACAAGGGCGAACAAACATCTAGACAATATCGGACGCCTACACCCTCTTTATGCAGGATGTTTGCAATTAAATAGGAAAACCGCGACTTTTGATGTGTTATTGCAACAACTAGGGCGGACCACACGCAGGGTACGCATTAAAAAAGTTTTATTAGATTTTGACTAACATTTTTGATGTGGACCTTAAAACATAACTATGAATAACGTATAACAAAATTTATTATTCAAAAAATTTTTAGGATGTAATGGCCCCTGGTTAGGTGGCATGTAGGTCATGAAACATGTAGAGCAAACAACTAATAAAGTGGTACAAAAGGCAAAAAGAAATCACCATTTTTTACCTACGCCATTTGTATCCAAATAAATATAATTAGTAAACACATGGTCCTTATAGCTATTCAATCATAATTTTTCCCAAAGTAACATTGTATCAAATGCAATATTAGAAACACAATTCTGTCTTAAGCACACAATATTGTAAACACTTTTATCCTAACATTACACTATACACGATTTAACTATACTCTTAGGTTGGCGATTACCAATAGGTTTTCTGCACTTAAACTCCCAACCCACGCCAACTCTTCGTAAAGTGGTAAATATATACCCAAAATTACATTAAAACGTCTAAATAAATTCTTTGCAAAACTAATCCAAGCTCTACCGACATAAAAAATAATGTGAGATTCAATGAGTAACAATATTTTTATTAATTTAACGGAAGAGACAGAGAAAATGATAGATAGGGATAAAGACAGACAAAGTGAGAAAGAGAGAGAGAGAGAGAGAGAGAGAGAGAGAGAGAGAGAGAGAGAGAGAGAGAGAGAGAGAGAGAGAGAAAGAGAGAGAGAGAGAGAGAGAGAGAGAGAGGGAGAGAGAGTGATTATTTGTAGGAAAGTGTGCTGAAAACGGGGCCTGTGCTCATTGTTCAGGCTGTTGAATTCACAAAACCTCCCACACCCAGACAAGGGTTGATTGTAAACACATTTTAAACATGTTCTCTTAGGCTGAAACGCCGATGTTTTCAGAATATGAAACACATTTAGCTTGTTCTGTAATTTTCCCCACCAGATCGTGGCCTGTTAGAGTTTAATCAAGAAGAAATACAAGCCCTTCTAAATGTAGCGGTGGAACATCGGTTTATGACTCCCGAAGGGGCTGTGTATCCATCTACTCGCCTTGTTGGATTGCATTCCCTCACATGTATTCTTGGATTTGCTCAGATTTCTCGTATAATGCAGGATCATGGAATAATATTAGTCTATGATAGTGAAACAATTCTGATATAAGTTGTAGATAGTAAGCCGTCGAGGTGATAAGCAACCAGGAAAGTTTGATTATGCCCGCGGAGGAATACAAAGACAGGTATTTATACAGGACAACTAGAAGAACATCCTCATTCTCAGATTAAGCCCTGAGGAAGCTGGCAGTATGACTAGCGAAACGTCGGCAAAGAAGTTTGTGACACGGTCAATACCAGATGACTATAACATTTGTAATGACTCGGACCGTGGAAGCCTACGAGTTAAATTAAACCAGGAAAGTAGTTGGGATTTGGCTAAAAAGTAACAAGCAGCTCCTGCGTGACGGTATTTTATTTCTTAATTTCTGTTTCAAATAATATTCCAAGAGCTGATAACGCACTTATCATGAAGTATTTTATGCGCCTTGAAATTTTGCTACAATGTACCTCTTGGGTATGTATGTGTTGGCTAGACTTACCTTGGAAAATCAGGTACTGCGCATAGTCGAAAGGTGCAAAAAATATTACCCAAAAATAGTGTTTTATTCAGAAGCAACTATATTAAATGTAAAATTAAGATAATTTTACAATAAATAATGAATAACAAAGGCAGACACTTTTTTATTCTAATATTAAATGAGTGTTTTATTCACGCTGCCCTTTTAAACCGGACAGCTGTACAAGATCATGTGAGCAAGAACCAATGAGAGCGCAGGGAACAACCACAACTGCGCGGTGCTCCCACATACGGTTACACGCAGTGTATTGCAGTCTATCATAGGCAACATTTATTTTAATGCTTCCTGATTATTAAACCCCACGAAAGTGTCTGCCCTTTTGTAATTATTTTGAATGTTTATTGAAGACGCTGTTTAAATTGCAGCGTAAATAAAGCACTTCATTTAATATTTTTAAAAAAACTAGTTACTTTGGTTTTTTTTTATTAGCACTTTCCTCCGAAGGAAAGTAGCTATTAAGGTTGCTCTCATGAAGGCATTTTTGAAAAATGTCTTCAAATCTTTATCGATCCTACCTAGTAGACACCAAAAATGACCCCCGTTAAAATTTATATATATATATCTATGTATATATATATATATCTATGTATATATATATATATATATATATATATATATATATATATATATATATATAGATGTGTGTGTCTGTTAACACGATAGCGGCCAGAGTTTTCGTTTTTTCTTCTTGGTATATAGCGTTCAATTAGCAAACGATTGAACGAGTTCGTTAACCACCAAAATCGGTCCACCGGAAGGGGGGGGGGGGGGGGGGGGGGTTACCCCGAACCCAAAACACTAATTTGACCATGCCAACCGTAATATTGGTTATATTTCAACGAAACTTGGTATTCGTAGTGGTAATCTAGAGAGAAAAGTGAGATGTAAAAATAAACTAAATCGGTTCATTAGAAGGGGGGGTTTACTCCAGACCCACAATACTAATTCGCCACTACCAGCCCTGATTTTTGGTACATTTCGACGAAACTCGGTATTCGTAGTGGTAATCCACAGGTAAATATGTGTTGTAAAAATAAACTAAATCGGTTTATTAGAAGGGGGGGGGGGGTTTACTTCGGACCCACAATACTAATTCGCCACTACCAGCCCTGATTTTTGGTACATTTCGACGAAACTCGGTATTCGTAGTGGTAATCCACAGGTAAATATGTGTTGTAAAAATAAACTAAATCGGTTCATTAGAAGGGGGGGTTTACTCCGGACCCACAATACTAATTCGCCACTACCAGCCCTGACTTTTGGTACATTTCGACGAAACTCGGTATTCGTAGTGGTAATCCACAGGTAAATATGTGTTGTAAAAATAAACTAAATCGGTTCATTAGAAGGGGGGGTTTACTTCGGACCCACAATACTAATTCGCCACTACCAGCCCTGATTTTTGGTACATTTCGACGAAACTCGGTATTCGTAGTGGTAATCCACAGGTAAATATGTGTTGTAAAAATAAACTAAATCGGTTCATTAGGAGGGGGGGGGGGTTACTCCGGACCCAAATTACTAATATACTCATACGTGTCGTAATTTCTGCTGTATTGTAACGAAACGCGGTATAAGGCATGGGTAACTCATGGGAAAAAATTGTTGTAAAAATGAGCTAAATCGGTCAATCGGAAATGGGGGTTTACTTTGTAATATATTTCAATAGAATAGCCCGCCAGACGTAGGTTCGCAAGGCCGCCGCAAGGAGCGCTATCTCCCACTAGAGGGCCTGTATCCTGTTCCTGCGTCAGATCAAAAGACAAAAATATGAAGTTTTTTGTATTTATTAAGTAGTGTTGTAGGTATGTTGTGTAAACATAACTCTGGAAGCAAATTAATAATTCAACAGTTACTCATCTCAAAATTAAAAGAGAACTATTCATGTTTTTATTTTATTTATGTAGGATATTTTAAGCAAATTGTTCTGGAAACCAGTCTTCACGACCCAAATTCTGAGGAAAGTGCTTAGTTATGCAGCTCCTGCGTGACGGAATTTTTACATTTTAACCCCATTAAAAGTGTTTGCACAATTTATTATTCATTGAAAAATTGCCTTAATTTACTTATTTTAATTTAATTTTACATTAATGATAGTTAACTTCTGAATTTTTGGGCAATATTTGTTTGCATCATTACCCTATGCGCAGTACCTGTTGATCCACGGTGATTGCATCATTACCCTATGCGCAGTACCTGTTGATCCACGGTGATTGCATCATTACCCTATGCGCAGTACCTGTTGATCCACGGTGATTGCATCATTACCCTATGCGCAGTACCTGTTGATCCACGGTGATTGCATCATTACCCTATGCGCAGTACCTGTTGATCCACGGTGAGTCTAGCCAACACATATTTACCTTCCTATCTACCCAAGAGGTACATTACAGCAAAATTTCAAGGTGCATTAAACACTTCATGAAACGTGCGTTACCAGCTCTTGGACTATAAATAACTGCTCGAGAATCAGAAGCGAATCTTGCGCTGTATATAGCACCTAATTATTCGTCCCTTTCCCACCAGCAGAATCCACCAAATTACCAACATTTATTCATAATTCCCTTTTAATCGCAAATCTTGGCTAATAAGAATTATTCAAATGAATGTTAATGTATGCAATTGCTGAAAGATTTCTTCTGGAAATGTTCAAAAAGGTCGAAGCAGTACTTTGCCGAGGTGTTAAATAACATTGCACGTTTTTTATATATTGTTGCTTCTAAATGTGTCCTTTATGATCAATATACAAAGTAATGTCTTTACATTTTTAGCGTGTTTAATCTACCTCACGATAAACCTGTTTATGACATGGACGCATATAAGGGGGGCTGAGGGGGCTGCAGCCACACCTCCTCCTGAAATTTTGATTCGATCAGTAAACATTTCATAAAACCCTTAAAAATAAATTAAATAAGATCATTTAGTTCATAAAACATATTCTATTTTGGGTGTAATAGCGTTTAAGTTGGCTAAAACTCTTCCAAGATCTAAATTGTTAGTATTCCATACACCGGAAATGGGCTCAGCCAACCCCCCCCCCCCCTGAAATTTTCCCAGCCCCCTCCGAAATTATTTTGTATATACGCCCATGGTTTATGACTCGTGACGGATTTTTTTTTGTTTAAGACGCGTTACGGCAAGGAAACGTGCTCTATCATAAAAAAAAATATATCAATGAAATTATATATCAATGAAATATTGTATCTGTGCCAAACTAAGTTCAGATTTTTCCAATGACTTCTGAAATCTCCTCTTTGATTGAGTCCGATGTAGTAATGGGCAATTCTCGAATATAAATCTATCTTTCGTATCGGTTCGAATCGAAATGAAAATATCAATCCACAAAAATTATCGGTGAGCTCAGAACGATTCAAA
Source organism: Gonocerus acuteangulatus (assembly GCA_946811695.1). NCBI lineage: Eukaryota > Metazoa > Arthropoda > Insecta > Hemiptera > Coreidae > Gonocerus > Gonocerus acuteangulatus. The sequence continues at coordinate 21,979,664 of OX328124.1, read as the reverse complement.
AAATCGATCTTCTAGGCTTACTTACAATTAACTACGAAATTCGTGTTTCGCTTCGATTCACATTCAAGAATAGCCCATCACTACTACGAATTGACCTAAATAAGTCTATTTAAGTACTTGATAATACGAAAAATATAACTGTAACCTAAAAGTAGATACATTTAAGACTATTTTTCATAAAAAATAACATATAATGAAACTACTACTGTTACTTCATATTATAATATATTGGTATTATACGTATATATGTTAATCAAATGAGAAAAAATATAATAAAATAATAATAATAATAGAGAAAAATGGTTAATTAAGAGCACTGTTTGAAACCTTATTTTTATTATATTACCTTCTAGTTGGAGAAATGGAAAGTATTGAGTCGTTGTGTAATGTTATTGTTTTATTAAAAGTCTTTATTTTACAATATTCTAGATAGATGGATCCTTTAAAAGATCGGCCCTTGGAAACCGATTCAAAAAATCTATATATTGTGTTAAAAAATCTATATATCGCGTTAAAAATCTATATATCGCGTTATAAAATCTATATATCGCGTTAAAAAAATCTATATATCGCGTTAAAAAATCTATGTATCGCGTTAAAAAATCTATGTATCGCGTTAAAAAATCTATATATCGCGTTAAAAAATCTATATATCGCGTTAAAAAAATCTATATATCGCGTTAAAAAATCTATATATCGCGTTAAAAAAATCTATATATCGCGTTAAAAAAATCTATATATCGCGTTAAAAAAATCTATATATCGCGTTAAAAAATCTATATATCGCGTTAAAAAATCTATATATCGCGTTAAAAAATCTATATATCGCGTTAAAAAATCTATATACCGCGTTAAAAAATCTATATATTGCGTTAAAAAATCTATATATCGCGTTATAAAATCTATATATCGCGTTAAAGAAATCTATATATCGCGTTAAAAAATCTATGTATCGCGTTAAAAAATCTATATATCGCGTTAGAAAATCTATATATCGCGTTAAAAAAATCTATATATCGCGTTAAAAAATCTATATATCGCGTTAAAAAATCTATATATCGCGTTAAAAAATCTATATATCGCGTTAAAAAATCTATATATCGCGTTAAAAAATCGATCTTTTAAAAGATCAATTCAGATAGCCCATGGCTAGTCCGATGTGATCTTTGTTTCCTATTACGCCATCTTTAATTGAACCAGTAACATCACACAGGAAATACTAGCAGTTTCAGTCATGTTATAGATTTTATATTAGATACTTTTAATTCTCAGACATGATTGAAATTGGAGAATTTCGTGGGAATTAGGGTTCATTATTGAAGTTAATCAGGATTACCTATAGCTAGAAATTCCCAATCACTAATAGAATTCCATTCATAAATTGATTGCTTCTATTCTCTTCATTCCATTCTATTCTCTTCAAGTAATTTTTCGGTTACGATATTTACAATATATTACCATCAATAAAATCAGATTTACTTTTGGAAGCAACAAACTTAAAAAAAACATACAGAATGAAATTGCAATTATCAGTTTGAGTGGCGTTTGCTGTCGAAATCAAAATATTTTAGTAATAAGACCGAAAGGTCAATAACACTACACCACACACTTTCACACTTTTTTTATAACTTCCCTACACGTTTCGCACCATATTGGTGCCTTTTCAGGAGAATATGCTTCAAAACGCAACTTCAGCCTCAACTTCTAGACTTGGCCCTGCTAGTGGAAGGTTCTCTTCCTCAAGTTGAGTTTTGAAGAATTTTTCCCTGAAGAGGCGCTAAAATGGTGCGAAACATGTAGGGAAGTTAAATAAAAAATGTTAAAGTGTGTGGCGTAGTGTTATTAACCTTCCGCCTATTTCGATAATTCTATAAAAAAAAACCCTTTAAGATCTACCTATATAGTCCGTGTCAAGCATCCGTGTGAGACACAGCGTTAATAATAGCTCCACCTTTAACTTCTAAAAAACAGTGTTTAGTGGCCATATTTTCACACGAAAATTGGCACAGTGCCGTACATTCATGTAGTGCATACGTGTGTGAAATATTTCTCACCAGTGTGTCACCATTTGTCTGGAAATTGTGAGTGAACATTGTATTATTCAGCTAAATCCAGCCCTCGCTACTAGCAATTCTAGTGGTGGGGGACTTGCCTGTGGTGACTCGCAGCTATAGCTAGGGTCCAGAGTGCCCCTGCAGCTCAGGAGATACTTTTCCCGCTAAGGACTTCTCTCTCTCCTAGTTCACCAGCCAGCCAGCTTGGCTCTGAGTAAGAGCACTCGACTCTCGTACGAAATATTCAGAGTTCGATCCCGCTCTTGGCATATATATATTTTTTTTTAGCCTTTTATTTTTCCTTATTTTTCTACGTACTTTTTTTATGCCAAGTGATGTCAAATATGGAGTCTAGTGACCAACTAACATTTATTGAGTCTACTTCAGCACAGGAAAGCCACGAAAACACCCAAGTCAGACGAAAAAGACTCAGGAAGAAAACATCAACAACATTATCGCCGAAAGCAAAACACTTAAGGGAATCAACAATTAGCAAAGAACATGCTAATCCGTTGCCTGTACCTATAAACAGCCGTCCGGAAATACGTTCAGCAGACAATAAACCCCCTAATATTTATTTAAGAAAAATAAAAGATTTCAAAGCACTCGCCACAAAATTACATAACGTCGCTGGTCAAGATTTTAAATGCCGCGCTCGTTTTAATGATATCGTCATCAGCTCAGAAAACAGCGATGCTTATAGAAAAATTATTAAATACTTGAGGTCTGTTGAAGCTGATTTTCATTGTTATCAGTTGCCAGAGGAGAAATCATACCGAGTCGTCATTCGAAACCTCCACTACTCAACACCAACAGAAGACATTAAGAAGGAGCTTATAGAACTCGGATACAGCGTGAAGAGAATCAGCAATGTGCTACACCCCATGACAAAAGCTCAGCTTCCCCTTTTCTTCGTCGATCTTGAAAAAACTGAAAAAAGCCGCGAAATATTCAAAGAGGAATTTTTGCTGTACACGAAGATCAAAGTTGAAGAGCCCCATCGCCGGAAAGGACTGACGCAGTGTTACAAATGCCAAGAATACAACCACACGCAAGGCTATTGCAACCATGCGCCTAAATGTGTGAAATGCGGTGAAACACATAATTCGAAGGACTGCACTAAATCAATAGAACTCCCGGCATCCTGTGCGAACTGCGGCGAAAATCACCCTGCCAACTACAGAGGATGTCAGGTGTACAGAACGCTCCGCGCACTGAAGTCACACAGAGAGCGCTCAAGAACTAGAGCGACCAACCAATACCAGATGTCAACCACAGAGACTACCCGGAGAGATGCTTCAGGTCATCGCCCTCCACTACAGCATCAACCATCGAAGTCTACGCTGTCTCCACTCCATCGGCCAAATGTTTCCTATGCCTCTCTCCTCTCCTCATCCTTGAAACATTCACTGAATAAATCCTCCCCAACCCTTTCCAATGTAAAACCACTAACCACACCTTCCCCAAAAAATCCCACTTCTACTCAACCCTCGACCTCCCAGACAAATGATTTCCCTAAACAGGTTGAACTAACTCCCAAGATACCTGATTCTCCAAAATCTCAAGACCCCTTTACCATCATGTCCGCGTTCCTCAATAAACTAGAAACAATGTTAACCCCACTTATTTCCCTTATGACTTCCCTTATAACTGACCTTCTCCCCAAACTACTTAAATGATCCCACCCACTGCTCCTCTTACCATACTTCTATGGAATGCAAACGGACTTACAACACGACGACTTGAACTGGAACTCCTACTCACAGAAAAGGACATCGACATTGCACTGATAACGGAAACCCACTTACTCAACAAACACCATTTTTCAGTCCCAGGATACGCAACTTACAGGGCCGATCACCCAACTGTAGCCCACAACGGAGCAGCTGTACTTGTGAAAAACTCACTGGCTCACTTTCTACACTCTACAATCTCGACAGACAATATTCAGGTAAGTTCAATATCCCTTTCCCTTTCCTCCCAAAATTTCATAATATCGGCTGCATATTTTTCCCCTAATAGTACCATCCACCATCCTGAATTCCTTTCACTATTCGAATCCTTTGGTCCTCGCTTCCTCATAGGGGCTGATTTCAACGCAAAACATCCCAGATGGGGAAGCCGTCTCACAAACTCCCGTGGCAGAATCCTATACGACATCCTTCAATCCCAAAACTACCAATCCATTTCCACAAACTCTCCCACCTACTGGCCAACAGATCCCTCTCGAACTCCAGACTTGGTCGATTTCTTCATCGCTTCTTGCCTAGGAAGAATATCCTACTCAGTGCAGTCACAGCTTGATCTATCCTCCGATCACTCAGCCATTCTCCTTAAGCTAGATACCGTTCCTCAACCTCGTGCCCAGTATCCTAGCCTCATCCAAGGTCCTATCAACTGGGAATTATTTCAAGAAAACCTCTCCACTTCCATTGACCTCACTGTCCCCCTCGAACATCAGATGTCGACACTGCTGTTCTTGTGTTTACAAAGGCCATACAGGACAGTGTCTCAAAATCATGTAGACCAAGAACAAACATTCCTTTCAATCCCAAACCTCAGCTTCCAGACCACATCCAGAACCTCCTTACCGCCAAGCGCCGAGCAAGAGCTCTCTGGCAGAGAACCCGCTATCCCTCTCACCGTACCTCCTTCAACAGACTCTGTCGAATTTTAAAACAGGCCCTTTCCGAACATCGAGCAAAATCCTTCAATGATTATCTTCAAACCCTATCCACACAAGATAATTCCCTCTGGACTGCTACCCGTAAAATCCTAAAATTCCATACCGTTCCTCATCCTCTCCAACGCAGTGATGGCAGCTGGGCAAGGAGCGATGAAGATAAGGCCGAAGTTTTTGCCGTACATCTCGAATCCATTTTTTCCCCGCACCCAAATACAAATTCTATCCACGACCAGCTGGTTCACGATTACCTTGACCACCCTCTTCCCCTCTCCCCTCCTCCAAAAGCTTTTCATCCTGCTGATGTAAAATACATCATTAAGCATCTTCCAAGGAAATCTCCTGGGTATGACCTTATTACATCCCTCATCCTAAAAAACCTACCCCAGAAAGCCATAATCTTCCTTACCTACATCTTCAATTCAATCCTAAGAACTACTCACTTCCCCAAACCATGGAAACACTCAATAATAACTCTTATCCCAAAACCCCCAAAACCTCTAAATACACCATCCTCCTACCGCCCTATAAGCTTACTCCCAATCATGTCCAAAATTTTTGAAAAACTTTTTCTGAAGAGAATCCTTCCCATCGTTACTTCCTCCAATTCCATTCCTGACCACCAATTCGGTTTCCGCTCCCGGCACTCCACTATTCAACAATGCTTTAGCGTTGTTGACACAATATCCTACGCGCTTGAATGTAAAAACTACTGCACGAGTGCCTTCCTCGACGTCGCCCAAGCGTTCGATCGGGTTTGGCACCCGGGGCTGTTATACAAAGTAAAGCGTGTGTATGTGTGTATATATGTATATGTATGTATATATATGTATATTTATATATATATATATATATATATATATATATATATATATATATAATTAAATAAGGCTTTAAATTTCAGAAGGCAACAATGACCCGTGTGGTTGAATTTGCCTTAAGAAAAAAAAAAAGAAAAAAAAAAAAGTAAAGCGTATTTTACCTCACACATACTACCTCATCCTTCAATCCTACCTCTCGAATCGTTCCTTTCAAGCAAGGTCTGGTACTACCTTGTCCTCCTCTCGACCCATATCCTCAGGCGTCCCACAAGGCAGCATCCTAGGCCCTGTCCTTTACCTCCTGTACACGGCAGACATCCCTATCCACCCGTCTACACACATAACAACCTACGCCGATGATACAGCCATCTTTTCCTCTTCCCCCGATCCCTCTACAGCGTCCCAGCAATTACAGGAGCACCTTGAGTCTATCGAGAAATGGTGCAACTTGTGGAAAATTAAAGTGAACCCAGAAAAGTGCTTTCATGTTACATTCACTCTTAATAGGAGCGCCTGCCCTCCTGTATTCATTTGCAGCAGTCAACTCCCAGAATCGAATGAGGTACGTTACCTGGGACTCCTACTAGACAGCAGACTCACATGGAACCCACACACACGACTGAAAAGACAAGAGCTAAACAGGAGATATGGGCTCTTACGACGACTACTTGGCCCTACGTCAAAGCTTACGACACAAAACAAACTCACTATATACAAAACTATAATCAGACCTATCTGGACTTACGGACTTGAATTATGGGGAACAGCAAAACACTCGAACATACAACGAATACAAGCATTCCAATCCAAAGTCCTTCGTAGAATAGTCAACGCTCCCTTTTATGTCTCTAACAAAACCCTACACAATGACCTCAACATTCCCTTCGTAAACGACCTCTCCAAATCCCGATTCTTAACGTTTCATTCCAAATTGTCATCCCACCCAAATCCTAGAGGTCAATCCCTTTCCACTCAGACCCACCCTAAAGACCTTCCCAGGAGGCTTCAGAGACGTTGGCCCCGTGACCAGCTACCGTAACAGCAGTTAAAAACAGCACACATTGTTTAGATATATTAGGAAGTGCCGATAATGTTTGGCTCCTTCCATATACTGTTCATTGACATGTATACTTAGGCCAGCACAATTAATTATTGTACTCATAATTGTACAGATTTTAAATAAACATGAATTATAAAAAAAAAAAAAAAAAAAAAAAAAGATCTACCTATACAATGGGTCATTCTAAAGATTGATGAATGTCCTACAAAAAAGGAATGCACATAGATCTCGATAGGATTACTTATGCCAAAGGAAATATTATGTTTCCTCCCCACCATTTTGGACCCTTAAGTATTGACTCCGCCGAGAGGGAAGTTTTAGGCCTATGGGCTTTTAATAATGTTTTTTTTTTTAATGATGTGACAAAATTAGTTATAGTTTCTCTTATAAGCTTCTGAATATGTGCCAAAGAGAAGTGAAACATGTAGAGCAAGAAATAAATCGTTTATTTTTTATTATCAGATTCAAGTGAACAAAATAAAACAGTAAATAAACATTTGCCAGAATACTGAACTGACTAGCATATATATTGATTTTTGACGAGTTCACTGTCAAACTAAGCTAAACTTCTGCAAATGAGTATACAATGTTGCTCCGTTATCGAGTTCAATGTGATCTTCGTTTCCTGTTACAACAAAGTTAGATGAAAAACTAACACTGCCCGAAAGCAAAACATTTTCAATACCGCTGCAGATTTCATTGTAGAGTTTTGATTAGTAGGAAAACACAGTGAGTTGTGGAGAATATGTGAGATGGGCGGGAAGAGGGGGTTGTTCATTGACACTTAATCAGCACAACGTATAATCAAAGTTGTTCATTCACTGATTGAAGTTCATTCATAAACTGATTGCTTGTATTATTCTCAATTCTCTTATAAATTTGAATGTTATTCATTCAGTTGTTGGTTTCGAGTCACATATACGCGTATATTTATTCAAATCAATAGAATCTAATTTATTTTATATATTTATTGAGTTCCACAAATGGAAGGCGATTTAATCACAAAATTAATAGTAGAAAAAAAAACTAAATAAATAATAAATGAGCTTAAAAAATAAATACAATCAAAAACAATTAAACAACAAAATAAAATATTGTTATAATAAAAAATAGAACAGTAAACACACCAGCTAATTCAACACTCCCCGGAGAGCTGAATGGCCTTATAAAATCACGAATGTGTGCACAAGAACATTGTCATAACAACGTACTCAAAATAACGGACTCTCTGACTGCAGTAAAGGCCTTAGCTAGAGAAGATTTCTGTTATGCACTGATTCAGAGAATCCGTAATCTATTTTATGAAACGAGACACAAAGCATGTACGTTTTTGTGGGTACAATCGCACAGCGGCATCAATTTTAATCAACTAGAAGACCTTGTAGCAAACTGTCTGATAACCATCTGAATGTGCAGCAAGTTGGTAAAGCAACTGTGCAGGAAGTAAAGAGATACATACGAAATAAGAGTGTCGAAAAACAGAAAGCACTAAGACCAAAATTTAACGTGAGAAAAGTACAAGATCATAGCAACCACCTTCACGTCACTCTCGGAGGGAAAAAGATGTTTCGGGTCGTTTGCGAATATGCCACTGTACCTATACCTAATTACTCAAAAATCTGCACCCACCCACGTGTGAAACATGCAATAGCAGACTAAACACAAAAACTCATAACCATTCAATCTGAAAAGTTCTGCCTACCTGTACAGGATGCTCTACGGTTGAATAAACCGTTCAAAATTATTTTACCTTCCTCAAGTATATCAAAAAGTGTATTGTAATATTAAACCTCACGGGTAGGGGTGGAATAATTTAAATTCCTTCCTGAGTTTTGTGTATTCGCGGTACTACACTAATTATTGGATACACAAAAACTTCAAATTTTCGTCTATTGATACATTTGAATAAAAAAAGTGCCTCCATGTAAAAAGATAACTAATAAAGCAGGAAAGAGATAGAGCGCGTCTAGTAGCAGAAGTCAGAACCCAGAAATCCACAAAGTCATAACAAAACACAGGCGCTCCTAGTGGCAGCTTTGCCAACCAACGTTTTAGCTGGCGAATTCTATTCAAACATAGTACAAAGTAGCCCCCCCCCCTTCGATAGACCGATTTAGTTCATTTTTACAACACTTCTCATTAGATACCTACGACATATATCGTATTTTATTACAATATAGCAGAAATTACGTATTAGTTATTTAAATCCCTAGCAAACCGATTTAGTTTATTTTTGCAACATATTTTTTCTATTAAGATTACCACAACGAATACCGAGTTCCATTGCATTGCAACGAAAATTACGGCTGGGATGCGCAAATAACTACTTTGGGTATGGGGTAAAATCCCCCTTCCGGTGGACCGATTTTGGTGGTTAACGAACTCGTTCAATCGTTTGCTAAAAAACGCTATATACCAAGATTTGTGGAGAAAAACAAAAACGGCGGGTATCGTGTTAACACACACACACACACACACACACACACACACACACACACACACACACACACACACACACACACACACACACACACACACACACACACTCACACACACACATATATATATATAAATTACAACAGAGGTCATTTTCGGTATCTACGAGGTAGGATCGATAAAGATTTTTCAGCAATTCCATCATGAGTCCAACGTCTTTTAGCTTCTTGCCCTCGGAGTAATGTGCTAAAAGAAACTATAGAACAATGTTTATTTTATTACAAGGTAATACTCATAATTGGAAGCAGTAAATGGTTTTATTCTGATGATTTTCATTTTTATAACAAAGCTCCTCGACACACAAACACATTTCGCTCCAGCGGGTGTGCCTAAAAAAAAAACAACAAAAAAACAACGCGTTCTAGTGGGCTTGGCTATACAATGAGAGGTGCGCTAACAAACTAGGGTTATTTGAATTTATATATAGAAATAGATTAAATATTTAACTCCAAAAGCGATGAGATGGTATTGGCGGCCCGAATCCCTCGGCTAAGAATAGACCAAACGATCTACCCAAGTACCCAATTATTTTTAATTTGACACAGAATTTAACGGCATGTCATATATCAAGAATACTATTAAAAGCTTAATTTTAAGAAAGACCCTCCAGGAACTAGGTCGTCTGGGCTTTTTTCTTATAATGCTTGTCCCTGGTGTGACATTTCAAAAGCTTAATAGGAAATTCATAATTATAGAAAAATATAAACAACTACACTTTTCCGTAAAGCAAAAATGTTTATATTTGTTTTATAAACAGCTTAAGCAGTTGTTAGAAAATTAAAAGCATATTCACTTCCACTTCATCAATTTTAGTTGTATTTGAGAATATGTTAACCTTATAACCGCTAACTCTCTTGCGGGACAAACATGTACTCACCCCGTAGTTGCGAGATAAGATCGATGCACACCTGGTCTCGGCTGCCCTAGTCGTTCCTTCTTTACCGTTTTTCCTCTATAGTTGTTTAATTAGTTAATTATTTTTTTCAAAAATGGTGAAGAATTATTCATTTTCTATATAAAAAATCCGTCGACAATCGGCCATAAAATCTATGAATCGAAAAAATCCTACGAACTTTTCTAGAAAATATCATTAGGAAGTTGCAGATAAAATTGAAGTTGATCGGGCAAAAATTGAAGACGCCAGAGTACCGCCCGATTTGAAAAACATTGTTTTGAGAAAACCACTATAAAGTTTAATGGTCTGAAATGTTCATTTTTTTCTATACTTTCTTGTAATTAACACAAAAAAAAAAAAAAACTGGTTTTAATTTTGAAATAGTTAATAATAATGGACGTTAAAATTAAAAAAAAAAAAAAAAAATTGAAATGTATTGAAGGAGGATAGCAAACAATGTAAACCTAAGATAAATTACTATCTGCTTGGTTTTGGTCAGTGGGCTTTTTTCCTACCGGTCATTCATGTCATCTCTACAATAAAATAGGAATTATAAAAAATAATTTGTGTATTGTGTAGTTGAAAAATAAAGATATATACCTAAAAAATGATGGAGGATACAAAAAAAAAAAAACGGTCCCGTAACAGGCCACGAGGGCCCTGAGGGGCAGATACTATAGAGGTATCTGATTCATGACCATACGGCACACTAGGGAGATTGTGTGGTCAGTACTATGCCCGGCCGCCTGATTCTCCCCTTGGCTCCTTCTATTGCTAGATTCATTAGCACCCAAGGTACCCACTAATAAATTAATTAAAGACTGGGTTGGCTAGAAGAAAAAATCTTGAGTGCTTGCTCGGGATTAAACTCAGGTCCTCATACTTATTAGTCCAGTGCTCTGCCACTGAGCTAACCTCGCCCCCACAAAAAAAAAAAAAAAAAAAAAAAAATTAAAAAGGGACCAATCGAAGCTCGCTCAAAAAATTATCTTCAAATCACTCGGCATCGGGACTTCACTTGGAAAATCGTAGTTTTTGCCCAATTAAAAACAATTTCTTCGCATAAACACTCTAGGATGTCATTTTTGATTGGTTAAGGGAGAATTTTAGCCCATAAAAAAATTTAGAAAAAAAGTTACCCCTTAAGAGAAAATTAAGACAACGAATCAAAAACGAATTTTTCGGGGCTAATGAAATTCTACTTGTGATGTAGCGTTTATTTCGAGCAATGACACACAATGGTTCTAGGCTTTAAAGGGAATATATTTTAGCAAGAACAACAAGGAAGAATCCTATTCATAAAAAAGAGCTTGTTTTAGAGCGAAAAACAGGAGAATTGCCGACAAACAAGGCAGCGGTATTGCCGGCAAAAAACATAACAGCTGGACGGAGGCTTCGCGCCATTAATTTCCCGCCCCCCGCCAAAAGGCTCATCAAGATAAAACAAACATGCCTCGACTTATTTGCTCCTTCTCATCCTGAAAAGGTTTACCTAGCCTTCCTATTACTCAACCTCCATTTATTCCACCATATCTTCTCCTTCCACAATCTTCCTGCTTTCATTATCAAAACAGAAATTACTTTTTAACTTATTTTTTTAACTCAAAAGATTCTAATCGTAGAGAAGGCTAGCAAGCTGTAGCTAGTGGGTATTTGTTCATAGTGTCAAAATAAAATTACATTTTATATTAAAACTAGCTGAGTGACTGTGCTTCATCACGGCAGATAAGTAGTTTTTTTATTGCTAAATAATTTATCATCAAAATTAACACTACTATATAATTTTGTACAGCTTATTATTGCACGGACTTACCGAGGAAACACCATGTGGAGATAACCGTGCTTGTTTCCGTTGGGGAGGAAAAAAAGAAAAATACAACAACCACTTAAACATTTAGGTAAACCGAGACAAATGCACGTTAAAAATAATAAAACTAACTACTTTGAAGTTTTAAGCACTTATCTCATCGATTGACATCGCCCCACAGAACATTACAACTTAATCTTTTTTGAAGAGAATTTAGAAACCTTTCGAATAGAAAATATACTGAGATCCGAAAACTTTGTATCACCATTAATACATTTTTTTCCATATACTTATTACCTCCAAAAGATACCAAAGTTTAAATATCTTACATTAGATGAATGTCAAATACTTGGTACAAGGTTCAAGTGAACCAATCATCAAAAACTTTGAGGTTGCTGGCAGAGAAGGAAGATCTTCAGGTCAATGAAAAACCGTCTAGTTCCTTCACAACAGTTTATTTCCACGCTTAGCGCTTTCGGTAGCTCTTGCTACCATCCTCAGAACTGTGACAAAATGAATAGAATAAAACAGTTGCATAACAGCAATCTTTTAAATATTAAAATGTTCACTAAACCTACACGTAAAATACTAAATAAATAATCACAATAATCTTGATTCGTCAACATAAACATTAAAAAACAAAAACAATACAAACAAAAACACAAGACATACATGATAAAATGAAATGGCTAAAGTTGAGGAGAGAGACTCACCTATAATGAGTTCAGCTTCACTGCTGAGGGCTGACTGAAGGGAAGCAGGGAGAGAGCCTGCACAGAGACGTGACCTAACATATCAGTTTGATACGTATCTGTCCTTTTATTTAAATTACACGAGCTCAGGATCTTGTCGATACGTATCTCTATACTTTCCAGGACGTTCATCTGTGCAGACTTCTTCCGGCAATGTAAAATATACAGAGAATGGTCAGCTTCGCTGTGTCCCGCTGCGAGACAATGTTGACGAAATTCAGAATCCGACCTGGTTTTATGTTCTCTAGGAAACTCAAAATAAGAGCTAGAGAACATAAAACCAGGTCGGATTCTGAATTTCGTCAACATTGTCTCGCAGCAGGACACAGCGAAGCTGACCATTCTCTGTATATTTTACATTGCCGGAAGAAGTCTGCACAGATGAACGTCCTGGAAAGTATAGAGATACGTATCGACAAGATCCTGAGCTCGTGTAATTTAAATAAAAGGACAGATACGTATCAAACTGATATGTTAGGTCACGTCTCTGTGCAAGCTCTCTCCCTGCTTCCCTTCAGTCAGCCCTCAGCAGTGAAGCTGAACTCATTATAGGTGAGTCTCTCTCCTCAACTTTAGCCATTTCATTTTATCATGTATGTCTTGTGTTTTTGTTTGTATTGTTTTTGTTTTTTAATGTTTATGTTGACGAATCAAGATTATTGTGATTATTTATTTAGTATTTCACGTGTAGGTTTAGTGAACATTTTAATATTTAAAAGATTGCTGTTATGCAACTGTTTTATTCTATTCATTTTGTCACAGTTCTGAGGATGGTAGCAAGAGCTACCGAAAGCGCTAAGCGTGGAAATAAACTGTTGTGAAGGAACTAGACGGTTTTTCATTTACTTGGTGAACCAATCATCGTTTCTGAATACCCAAACAGAAAATTAGTTTGGAAAAGTATTTCTATCAATTTTTCTCGTAAACGGTTACAGAAATCGCTATAAAAATGGTTTCATTCGTTATCCTACGTTAAGGAACCAATATAACGAGTACCTGCAAGCATATGGACTCGAAAATGCAACCTTTTCGAGTTTTTCGCGCAAAGTTTGCTCCAAAAACCATGTCCCAGTAAACAGATTCAGCTGGTTAATGAACTTGACCTTTTAAATGAGAAGAAAGATTTTTTTTAGAAAAATCATTTAAAAATTACCTATATAAATAAATGAATAAAAAATAAATAGTTTTGCTTTTTAGCGCGGTTCCTCCCTCCCCCATAGGGAGGAACCCCGCTTATAAGGTTGATACAATGAAACAATCCGGAAGTGCCGACTAGAAAATTTTGCGTTTCAGAACCCCTAGAAACCGAAAATAACAGTGGTTCAAATTTGTATATATATATATGTATATATTTATTTATATATATATATATATATATATATATATATATTTGTCTGTTCGCTCTCTAAATAGAAGACGAATGGTCCGATTTTGATGAAATTTGGTACAAAAATCTGTCGTCTAATTTGAAAGGTCAAGTTCGTTAACCAGCAAAATCCGCCCACTGGAAGATGGCGTTTGGGGCGAAATTCGCGCAGAAAAAATCGTAACGCTTACGTTTTTGAGTTCATAAGCTTGTAAGTACTCGTTTTATAGGCTTCTTGGGCTAGAAAAACGAATGAAACCATTTTCAAGGCGATAGCTTTAACCGTTGTCGAGAAAATTGGAAAAATAGTTTTTGAATACCGTTTTTGGTTTGGGTACTTAGAATAACGGGATTCAGTTGAAACATTATCTGCATGTTCTACTTTCATTAAAACTAATATGTTGAAAGTTATGTTACGTTTGGAGTTAAGGAAGGGTTAGAATAAAATATTTTATGAACAGATATGAAAAGTTTTGGAAACTTCGTATACTTTCATTAATATCTCGAACACGGTTGGGAAATCGTGGTAAGTGGATTGAAACTATTTGAAAGCTTACTAAATTCTCTACAAAAATGATTCTAAAACTATTTTTGATTAGGTTATGTCAATCGGAGAAATAAATGCTTAAAACATCAAATACGTCTGTTTTGTTCTTTTGAACGGGTTTTTGTCGTTCTTTTTGTAATTTTTGTCTCTTTCCCTTGGGTTTTTATTGCTTTTTATTAGCGCGGTTCCTCCCTCCCCCATAGGGAGGAACCCCGCTTATAAGGTTGATACAATGAAACAATCCGGAAATGCCGACAAGAAAATTTCGCGTTTCAGAACCCCTAGAGACCGAAAATAACGGTGGTTCAAATTTGTATATATATATATATATATATTTATATATATATATATATATATATATTTGTCTGTTCGCTCATTTCTGGCTTCCCTGATGGTCCGATTTTGATGAAATTTGGTGCAAAAATCTGTCGTCCAATTTGAAAGGTCAAGTTCGTTAACCAGCAAAATCCGCCCACTGGAAGATGGCGTTTGGGGCGAAATTCGCGCAAAAAAAATCGTAACGCTTACGTTTTTGAGTTCATAAGCTTGTAAGTACTCTTTTTATATGCTTCTTGGGCTAGGAAAACGAATGGAACCATTTTCAAGGCGATAGATTTAACCGTTTTCGAGAAAACTGAAAAAATAATTTTTGAATGCCATTTTGGTTTGGGTACTTAGAATCAAGGGATTCGGTTGAAACATTTACTGCATGTTCTACATTCATTAAAACTAATATGTTGAAATTTTGGTTGCGTTTGGAGTTAAGGAAGGGTTAGAATAAAATATTTTATTAACAGGCATAAAAAAGTTTTGGTAACTTTGTATACTTTCCTTAATATCTCGAAAAAGGTTGAGAATTTGGGAAACGGAAGAATACCATTAGAAAGCTTACTAAATGCTCTACAAAAAAGGTTCTGATGAAAGTTTTGATTAGGCGATGTCAATCGGAGAAATACCGTATGAAATGTCAGTTTTGGATTTGTCGATTTCCTTCAAATGTCTTGAAACTGTCGAGGCTCCTACTCCGAGTTCTTTGGCATATTCCGTAGTGTTTTTAATTGCTTATAGTAGTCAAATGTATTTGTCAATGAAACAGGATACGTATAATTAGAATCAATATTTTGTTTGTTAGAATTCGAAGATGCCGTATGAATATCTAGATGTGACAGTACTGGTGTTGATTTCGTTCTTTAGAATTATTCTTGGTATTCCCTATTTTCATCTGTTACCCATAGTTTTTTATTGTTAGTAGATTTTTCTTATTGATTATAGAATATTAATCTATTTGGCTATAAAACAGGATACGTAAAATTAGTGACAATATTTCGGAGATTTCTGAGCGAAATACGTTTAAGATTTTCTACCACCACGAACGGCTTTTTTCCTCTATTTTTATCCACTAGATAGGCTTTATTTTGCATATTATTCTATATAAGTTTTATTCAGCAGGGGATTCTGATGAAATGTCGTGTTTTTGCTGTGGATTTTAAATACGATGTATCTAAGATTGGATAACATTAGCGAGTCTACATAATTAAGAACCGACGACGGAGGATTACTTCTTGCTATGATTTAGTCTACATACGTATATTAAGTCCTAAATCCAATCCTCCTAAAGTTCAATGCCCGTAGAAACCAGGGGGCCGCAGGAAATTTACCTGCTAAGAGTTAATCCTCAAGAGCTGTAAATATACCCCAGGTATCTGCCGACACAAATACAAAGCCTAGGCGGAGAGCACCCCAAAAACTCAGATCCAAACATAAGGTTATATACTAAATATTGATAAAGACTACTTAGTTGTAAACCGATTCATCAATTAGCAATCAATAGTTTTTAACAAAGGTTATATACTAAATATTGATAAAAAGTATTTAATTAGAAAAAAAAAAAAAACAATATTCCACAAGACTTGTTTTTGGTCCATTTGTGTCTACTCCATAGACTTAATTAGGTATATTATTCTATTGTAGTTGGGCAACTAAACTTTGTTTTATTTTGTTAAATAAAGTTTTTTTTCTTGATTTGTTATTCGTCAAGACTTTTATTTGTCCTTGTGTATTTACTAGATAGGTTTTATTCAACATATTATTCTATATAGGCTATATTAGGCTGGGTATTCTACTCAATCTTGTGTACTTCTTCTTGATCCTTCTGTACATAGGCGTATATAAAAACAATTTCGGGGGGGGGGCTGAGACCATTTCCAGGGTATGGAATACTAAATATTTAGAGCTTGGAATAGTTTTAGACAACTAAAACGCTATTACACGTAAAATAAAATATGTTTTATGAACTAAGTGATCTTATTTAATTTATTTTTAAGGGTTTTACGAGAAGTTTTTATCATCAATTCAAAATTTCGGGAGGGGCTGCAGTCCCCTCAGCCCCCCCCCCCTCATATACGCCCATGCTTCTGTATCTTCTAGAAAGGCTTTATTAGGCATATTTTGTATTGATTTATAGAGCTTTGCTTTAGAATGAGAGCCAGATTCTGTAATTTCCGCTTCTGTGTAAAAGTTAGCTACTGTCGGTGTCCCTGACGCCTTAATATCACTTTTATTCCAGATGTTCGAGAGGATTTTGACAATTTTCACAAGATATAGAAAAAAAATAAGTTTATTTTTTTTCTAAGCTTATCAAATGGCACTAGGGACATGAACGGAACCGCGCTAAGATGCTGCAGTTCCTGCGAGTCGGACTTTTTTAGTTTGCGCTACCAGGGTGTTGGATCTCTGACCACGACTAGTTGTTGTTCCTTTGACCAGGTCACCTTCCCCTATATATATAAATATATATTAAAATTTGTATTAATATTTATATATATAGCAAAGGTATTGAGAAGGCTTGCGAGAAAGCTCTCCCTACGTGATTATGTAAATTGAATCTTCTCAAGTTGTGAATGGAAAGCACAAAGACCTTTGCCGGGAATCCATCTGACCACATTTTCCTATACAAAAAACAACCCCAGCACCATATCGCACAGAAAGCTTTGAAAAAGAACTAACCACATTCTTTCTGTCTCGGAATACAATGAGAGCTGTATTTGTCTGCCGTGCTTTGAAAAGGATACCTCTGCTCTTCCTGTTTTACCATCAAGCCCTCAAGAGTCTGACGTACGCTTTCAAGTCAAAACTGAATCAACAGGTTTACATGAATGCCGAATGATTTTTTCTTTTTTTTTTTTAATTCAGAAAAGAGTGTGGTATGAACTTTAATTGGCGATTCGAAACGTCTACGTAATTGGCGGCAATCCATTTTTAAATAATCAATAGAAGACATACAAAATGTTTTTTCGATACTCGAATGCTTTTTGCTCCTTCAGAAATTGCACATTATCTTATCTTTACTTAGCAAGGCAGCAAACCTCTTAAAATGATATTGTATATATATATATATATATACATATATATATATATACATATATATATATATATATATACATATATATATATATATATATACATATATATATATATATATATATATATATATATATATATATATATATATATATATGAGGAAGGAGTTGTACATCTGACCATATTGTATCTTTGACCACCTAGGCTGTGGCGGCATGTAGCAACATTTTATAAATTTTGGTGTTATTAGTGTTTAGCTCCTTCACTAGAGGGCTTGTGTAACCTACTTCGGAAATATTCGGAATATTGATGTTGATTTTGCAATGTGGTCAAAGGTACAACACCTTCCCAAAGCACTAGACTAATAAGTTGGAGGACCTGAGTTCAAACCCCGAGCAAGCACTAAAGATTTTTTCTTCTAGTATCTTCGATCATCGGTTGAATTCGGCCTCCCTGGCAGTCCCTAGGCCAAGACAGCCTTTAATTAATTTATTAATGGGTACCTTGGTGCTAATGACCCTAGCAGTCGAAGCAGCAAGGGGAAAATCAGGCAGTTGGAGCATAGTACTGACCAGACTATCTTCCAACTGTGCCGTTTGGTCATGAATCAGATACCTCTATAGTATCTGCCCCTCAAGGCTTCAGTGTCCTGTTACGGGACTGATTTTGTTAAATATATATATATATATATATATATATATATATATATATATCAGGAGTTTGCCTGACTGTTAGTTCCTTATACAACTCCGATGAACGAATATGACACATTGGTAAATCCCGATCCGGGGAGTGCACTTGGCTAAGTCAAGATCGTCTATCAGCTTCCTGTCTGTCTGTCTTTTCCTTATACAAATCCACACCGTTTTTTAGCAAACTTGGCGTGTAGGTCTTGATCCGGGGTATGTCAAAAAGTCCGACTCGCAGGAACTGCGTCATCTTAGCGCGGTTCCAGTGGTTTTTTTTTTTTTTTTTTTTTTTTTTTTTTTTTTTTTTTTTTTTTTTTTTTTTTTTTTTTTTACGGCACATCTACATCTAGGTCATTAGCGCCGACATCCAGGGTGTAGCGAGGAATTTCACCAGCGAGCCGTGGGATGATAAAATTCCTGCCGGAGGTTGGGAATCGAACCCACCATCTCCCGCTTATGAATCCAAGGCGCTAGCCATTAGACCACGGGAGACCCCGGTTCCTATTCATATCCCTATTCTCATTTGAAAAGCATAGAATAGAAACAGATAATATTTTCCTCGGCCTTTGTTCAAAGGGTTTTATGGCTGGCTATACCTGGGGTCAGGTCCGCAAGACCCTAGAATCCTCTTCTACCGAATCTTCATTTCATACGTTTCAATGAATTGGAAAATATCAAATATTTTCACACATTCCTGTGTTCTTTTACTATAGTAATAATTCTACAGATAAAATCAATTAAAAAATAAAATAAAAAAACCAACAGCATAAAGGCAATTGAAAATATTCAAAAGACGTCAACGAATCTTTTTCTCTTGGCAAGCTATATTTCTAACAATGAATTGTTTTTCTTATTTTGCCTAATCTGTTTTATTGTAAAATACATTATCCAAATATAAGCAATTAAAAAATAACAAGGAATAAAAACAGACAAAAAGAACAGTTCGAATAAGCAAAATCAATTACTTTAATGTTTTAAGCACTTATTTCTCCGATTGACATCGCCTAATCAAAACTTTCATCAGAACCTTTTTTGTAGAGCATTTAGTAAGCTTTCTAATGGTATTCTTTCGTTTACCAAATTCTTAACCTTTTTCGAGATATTAAGGAAAATATACAAAGTTACCAAAACTTTTTATGTCTGTTAATAAAATATTTTATTCTAACCCTTCCTTAACTCCAAACGTAACCAAAATTTCAACATATTAGTTTTAATGAAAGTAGAACATGCAGAAAATGTTTCAACTGAATCCCATGATTCTAAGTACCCAAACCAAAAACGGTATTCAAAAACTATTTTTCCAATTTTCTCGAAAACGGTTAAAGCTATCGCCTTGAAAATGGTTTCATTCGTTTTCCTAGCCCAAGAAGCCTATAAAAAGAGTACTTACAAGCTTATGAACTCAAAAACGTAAGCGTTACGATTTTTTCTGCGCGAATTTCGCCCCAAACTCCATCTTCCAGTGGGCGGATTTTGCTGGTTAACGAACTTGACCTTTCATATTGGACGACTGATTTTTGTACCAAATTTCATCAAAATTGGACCATTCGTCTTCGAGCTAGAGAGCGAACAGACAAATATATATATATATATATATATATATATATATATATATAAATATATACATATATATATATATATATACAAATTTGAACCACCGTTATTTTCGGTCTCTAGGGGTTCTGAAACGCGAAATTTTCTTGTCGGCACTTCCGGATTGTTTCATTGTATCAACCTTATAAGCGGGGTTCCTCCCTATGGGGGAGGGAGGAACCGCGCTAAAATATGAGTTATGGCAGCCAATGAATACCGCTGAGATGCTCCTTTTTCAATATACATATAATTTTCGTACTGGAAGATGTTATTTTAAAAATTCAAACGCGGTATTTTTGCGTAAGGAAATGTAAGCAAAACATGTAAAAACGTTGGTCAATTGAATGGCCCGCGTATACGTTTTTAATGGATATTTTGACCATAAGGAGTAATTTTCGACCGATGGTACCACAGACGTTTTTCTTCCTCATGACTCGTAGATTCGTAATATGCAATTAAAAAAAATGACCACAAATATTTTTTCATCGGGTCAAAGGATGACCACTATTTGACACCTTGTA
Organism: Gonocerus acuteangulatus; assembly: GCA_946811695.1. Taxonomy (NCBI): domain Eukaryota; kingdom Metazoa; phylum Arthropoda; class Insecta; order Hemiptera; family Coreidae; genus Gonocerus; species Gonocerus acuteangulatus. Next base: position 21,959,020 of record OX328124.1, on the reverse strand, counting down.
CCTTGTAATTCCTGATAACTCAGCTGTCACCTCAAGGTTAGATAAACATTGCTTCGGGTACCTATTGTTTTCCGAGCTGAGAACATTATGAAGCTAGGATAGTGCAGATTCCACGCCGAGTAGAGAAACATGCGTTTTTCAAGTTTTAAACCTCACTACGTATTTTGATATTCATCTGTGAAGAGAAAGCAACCTTTCAAAAAAGACAATTGGCACCTTTTCAGTATACTGCAACGAACATATCGCAGCTCCATAAAGAAGCATAGACACCATAATTGACTTACATACTAGATCCCCCCAAAATTAATATCCCAATAATTTACTTTTATTTAGTGTGAGTTTTTTAATTGAGATTTTGCTTTTCATTAATTAAAAATTTAGGTTTTTTTAAGACTAAGGATAGGCCATTCTCGACTTATTGCAAGACTGGACAGACCAACTTGTCAGTACTGTAATACAACATTTGCCATTTAACACATCCTCACGGTCAGTAAACTGAAATAAAATAATATCATACCACCAAACAGACAAGAGGAAGTCTTCCTGTGCAAACTAAGGATAGGCCATTCCCAACGGACTCACTCTTACCTCGTGACATGCCAGGACAGATCAACTTGTCGGTACTGTAATACAATGCTTACCGTTAAACGCATCCTGACAGCCTGAAGACTAAGACAAAATAATATCATCCCACTAAACAGACGAGAGGAAGTCTTCCTGTACAGACTACGAATAGGCCATTCCCGACGGACTCACTCTTCCCATACGACACGACAGGACAGACCAACTTGTCAGTACTGTAATACAACACTTACCGTTCAACACATCCTGACAGACTGTAGACTAAGACAAAATGCTAACTTCCCACACAACATGTACGAACTACTCACACATGACAGTCACAATATAGGACAATTACTCGAATTCCTCAAACGTATGTAGACATATCAGGACCTAGGAAGAGTAAGGGCAAATCAGAAAATTCTTTTTTTCTGATTCAGAAAGATGTAGGTAACACGACGCTTTACCTTGTTTCTTTGGTTCGCCTTTAGTTCTCTCACAGTTTCAAGTTAAATTGAATAGCAGCATCATCATGAAAAATGCAAAGTCCTATTTCAAGGGCCAATACCGGGTCTGAAACGTCCCACCTAGCATTTTGTTGACCCTAAATCACTTGTACAAATTATAATTAACACATTGAATTTCAATTGCATACTTTTTCAATAAGATTAATGAATCAGCATTCCATAGAGTAAACATTCGCCCTTGCTATCCTGAAGCACTTTTAGAATTTTGACTTCGATTTCCCAACATCCGGAATTCGTGATTCGCCCTTACTCTTCCAAGGTCCTGATATAACAAACTTATACGAAATATAAACACAACCGATTGAAAAACTGAAGCCAACGCCTGCAAGCAAGAATCTGAGTCCTCTTCTTATTGTATTATGTGACTTTTTGTTTCTTTTACACTTTGCATAAATTACAACCCAGTTGCGAGAAACTAAAACAAAATAAATAAATAAAGTTGTTAACGATTTCCAAGAATACCGTTCGTAATTATCATGTAGTTTAATTAAAATTATAATCTTCATCTTGATTCAAACGATTTTCCTACTAAACATTTTGCGAGGGTCCGAAAAACTCTAAAACTTCTTTCCCATTAAAACCGAAATAAATTTCACCTGTTTCCAAAGTTCTAATTGTCTCGGAAGGGGCCAACTCCTCCATGTCGGGGGAGGGGGGGCTGACCCACGAGGAGTGAGGGTCGACAGGGTGGATGGGTGACCGATAGAGCGTGAAGCTATACAAACATGGCTACTGTCATGACCGTGTAATTGAAGGACCGACACGGGCTCAAAGGCTATTGTAGGTTGTAGCTAGGTGGTGTTACTGAGGTGCAATAACGATGCGATGCTTCGTCCGCATGCAGAACAGAATGCAATTTCTGTAGCATCTAGCCAGAAGCTTGTAGCAACAACCTCTATAGGTTCGTAATTAGTTTTCGTCATTTTATTAGGGAACGCTTTAAAAATGATTTGATGTTAATACTGGGATTTGAATAAATGAATAAATTGTTCTTACAAGGTTTAAAAATTACAAAATATATAAATATATATCAGAGAAACAGCTAAATGTTTGACACTACACTATAAAATGCGGCTGCGAATCACTCGCACGTTTCATCTTTAAGAGCTGAATACGGATTGTGAATGACCACGTGTACTGCTAAAGAAAGGAATAAATGAATAAGCAGATGAAGCTAAAAAGAAAATATGAAAAATCAGAATTACATCGGAACGAAAATTAATAAAATAAAATAAATCTCATATAACAATTCATGGCTTTTACATAGACCGGAAGATTTTTTTTTTAATTCCAAGGAGAGTAAATTATGTGCAGGAAAAAATTAATAAAACAATTGGAATGATAAGAAAGCTGTCGCCGAATATGATCAGCCAGCAGTTGTACATGATTGTTATTCATTCTTTCCATTCATATACAGGATGTTCAAAACTCGATTGACACCCCCCTTTTTTCCCACAATTTTTGAAATTTAAAAACGAAACTTGGTGGGTCTTAAAGTGGTCAAATGAACATTCATTGGACCTAATGCACGACCTCTCAACTTTCTCCAGTTCTTCTCCAGAGACCCTAACTCTGGAATCTTCAATGGAAAGGGGTTATTTTTATGAGGGATTATTGTAGAGAATTGAATTTTATGACGATTTTATATCTGTAATTTTTTCGCTAATGCGCACCAATGAGTAACATATTGCGAAAAACCGATAAAACCCTTGTTTATCGTCACTTTTCTGCCAATAACGTAGAAAGAATGCCCGAAATGAAACAATAGTGGATATAAACGTTGTAGAGGATTAAATTTACTTTCCAAAAAGTACCTTTAAATGCCTAAAATGTTAATAGGAATGGAGCAATACACACTTTTGTTTTTGAAGTTTTCAGAAAAGTTTATTATCAACGTGATCTACACTTCAGTAAAACTTAATAAACATCTCCTAAACTATTTTTGCTCCACCTAGTTTTGGATATAAGAACGTTTGAAGAAAAAATAAAATTCAATTACTTTATAAAGGCATTAAAATAATACTTTTAAAGCAATAGAACTCACCTAATGATTAGAATTTCGTAGTAATTATTTTTGTGTTGGACGAATTTTTTTTTGTTTTTGTTTTTTACGGCACCTTGACGTTGTATTTTTTGAAACACGAAAAGTAGTTTGGCCCCACTGTGCGGCGACAGAAATTTTCTTATCTCACGGATCGTTGGGAAAATTCCTCGCTGCACCCTGGATGTCGGCACTAATGGCCTAGATGTCAGGGCGCCGTAAAAAACAAGAACAAAAAAAAAATCGTCAAAAAAAAAATAATTCCTACAAAATTCTAATCATTAGGTGAGTTCTATTGCTTTAAATTTATTATATTTCGTTTTTAAATTTCAAAAATTGTGGGAAAAAAGGGGGGTGTCAATCGAGTTTTGAACACCCTGTATATACATAAAGGGGCCAAATAAACCTACAAAATTGAGGCTACAGAAATTCCATACATATTCTTATAGGTAATATTATTTAATAAATAATGGTTTCAAATTAAGAAAATATGAAGTATGATACAAAACGTTATTACCAAGGTCCATTATGGATCAGATACTTACGATTGATACAAAAGACAAGAAATGCAATTTTGAGAAATAAAGAAAGCGAATGGCATATACAGGTTGTCCCGCATTGTGATGTCATAACTTTAGGGGTTTATTCTGCACATCAGTTGTAGTTCAGGGACGCAGAAATGATTGTCGTATCTGAAAATGTAGCAGAGTCACTTAAACATTCATTCACCAACTTTCAAAACTATTGGTTTTTTTTTAATGAAAAACTGTCTTTTCGGGATTTTGGATTAATGTGTCGTAAATAACCATTAATAACCATTATCGTGTGAAATTAAAGAATGGTAAATAGGATGCAAAACAATTGAAGAATGTGTTCGGAATGGCTCCTTCACGCTAAAGCAAATTTATTGGTTTTGACTTAGAAGTCAGGAAAAATTAGATTCAAATAGATTTTTTTTTCTAATACAAGGAGGTACCATTTTAAAGCTTATTAAATAATGCAAAATTTGATGCGGAGGTAAATCTCTAAGTCAGCAAATAGCTGATTAAGAAAAGATTGAATAATTAAAGAAGAAATTGATATCAATAGTTCACATCCGTATGGCTTTTAATATAGCTCTTAATTTACATTGCAATATTTTTATAACGGGTGTTTCTTTTTGGAAATTTAATGTAGATTCTTAAAATGTAGCTGTTACTTACGATATAGTAACTTGAAATTCGGAAAACACATTTTTTCACCAAATAAAAACCAATAGTTTTGAAAATATACCAAAGTTTGAGTAGCCTCATGTTAAGATAGAACGCTCATTTTTCTGGCACTGAACTACAAATGATGTGCAGAATAAACCCCTAAAGTTATTAAATCTCAATTCGGGACACCCGCATCTCAATTATTTCCCGGACCAATGATTCTTTTCTAATTTTGAGCTATCTATTCTCTGTTCATTTATGAATAACTTATATGTACATTAGTTTTAAAAATCATTATCTTCTTAACAACTATTCATAATTCTGCAGATTGACTAAGCCATATGTGATAATGCAAAGATATGTGAGGAAATTCCTCTGCAGGAATAATCCTCAATATTTTATGAAGAGGCATTCCAGAAGCAGGCATAATGTGGTGCTCATGTGAAATAAATTTCCCCTGACATACTGACCAGACGTGCCTTATGAACCTTGGTAAATTAATAATTTCTGTTTTAATATTTGGTATATATTCGGGATAAACAGTTGCTTCTTCACGCCCAACGTATTACGTTTTGTCTAAATTCAAGAGAGCTCTTCCATCTTGTTAACCCGGGAAAGGTAGGGCTTATGTAAGGGTCGATTTAGGTAGCGCTATGTCACTGAGACGAAGGTGCTTAATTTTGCTTTAAATGAAACCATATCCTTTTGTAAATGTAATATCGTAATATAATAATCTTCTCAACAATATGTTTGAGATAATATTTCTCTTTTCACGCTTATTTCATTCTTAAAAACTAATAAATTTCAATTTTGTTTTTAGGGTTGGCCATGAAGAGGTATAAGTTATCGCCGTCTACTTAGAGGCTTCGATGTTTTTAGTTTGTAATAGTTATGACTGTAAATCAGGAAACTGTGATTCCCGAAATATTCAATATGTTGTAAAAAAGATAATATAAAGGCCAGCGATGAGCCTTACGGGCGCAGTTATTATCGGATCACATTCTGTCAAAAACATGAATTCCACCTTTAGTACTGTTATATACAGTAACAATGTTTTATTTTTGGGTTTGGGCCTCTAATGAAGCGTTTTCTAGAAACTAGTAACACTGTTTTATTTCCTTTGGTTTCAAAAAATTAAAATAAAATGAAAATGCATGGCATAAAGTATTGCTCCAACAGGTAAAATTAGCCTTCAAGACGAACAGATAATTGTTATTAAAGAGCTAGTTTTCGACCTTTTTACAAACATTCAATAGGCTTCTAAAGGTAGCACTTAGTTTCCAAGACAAACGGAAAAAAAAATTTATATGAGGTAGAGTTCGTCTTGCCGACGTTGTTACTTAAGAAAAATAAATGAAATAATCGACTTCCCTATGAAAACATATCTTGACCTTACAGCATCTAGCGTCTTACTAAGAGGTGGTAGAAAGCCAAATAATTGGACGATCTAGTGGTGGGGGGTCGTCTGTAAATCACACAAGAATGCGGACTCTTCGTAGTCTCGACGAGCGCTACCTTTCCCGAGTTAAGGTTAGTCAAGAAATATTAAAACAGTAACCTCGACCTCAGTAGAGGTATTCAAGATCCGATTTCTCCGAATGAAAATCAAAAATTGCGTGTACATATCAAAGAATCTTGAATTCCGTTTGGAAATAGTAGTATATGTAAGGCATCAATTCGAAAATTCTATAACATGAAATTTTCTTGCCGGCACTCCCGGATTGCTATACCGGTTTCAGATCTATTGGCGCCTCTTCAGGGGCACTGAGACTAGTTAAAGTAAGTATACAGCCTATATTGTGAGAGATATAACTTGTCACTTGGCTAAGTAGGGGTAGGGGAAGGTGGAGGCACCACTAGCAGTAGGCGGCCTTACCGGGTTGCCACTCCTCCCTCTTCTAACTCGCGTCTAGGCAGAGAGAGGGCTGGTAGGGTTGTAGAATTGGCAACGTCAAGCCCCCTCTACGCTTTCCTAAAGTGACATGTTATATATCTCACACTACTGAAACCTTCTGCAAAAATTGGATTTCCAATCTGACAATGAGATTACCTACACGCGGAGTATTAGATGCTCAAAAATCATTAATTTAATTTTAAATAATTGTATGTAATCTTTAAAATAGAATGCGGGCTGTAAGAAATCAATCAACAAAACTTCTTATTGCAAAAAGGAATTGTAATCGGACATAGTTTGCAAGAAAGTCCCTTACTGATTTTACTAAACCTTTATAAATTGGAATTTCATGGTCATAGAAATAATTAAAATATATTGAATGCAAATAATAACCTGTAGGAAAGATTATTGAAATGTTATCACAATGTGATAATACTACAATGTAAATAGATAGATTGAACTAGAATGATTTCCATAAAATACACCCTCCAAATCTACCGAGCAAGTAGAAGTGGATCCTTTATTCCCTCCAAGGTCGCTCTAAATCAGATTCTATCTTTCTTCTTTAAGGGCCCATTTATTTTCATCTTTCATCCGAGAATCAGGGAACTCTGAGCCTCTATTGGTTGATAAATGAAGGAACTCTTTAATAAGACCAAGACAGATATAGACGTCGAATTGACTCAGGAACCGATTTAAGGATTTGGCCTTTATCATTTCCAAGAGGTTCAAAGGGCCTATCTAGAGGATTGTTTTTCATGAAATTCATTTAAAACTTCTCTTGTCCATTTTTTACTAAACTGTAATTTATTAGATGCTGGATAAAGGCTCTGGGCGTACAGTGTAATCCAGCTTTACTCGGAAAAAGATAATATACGAATCTTAATAAGCCAGGGTCTCTCTCTCACCTCTCTCTCTCTCTCTCTCTCTCTCTCTCTCTCTCTCTCTCTCTCACTCATTCTCTCTCCCTCCTTCCCTCCCTCGCTCCTTCCCTCCCTCCCTTCCTCCCTCGTTTTTGGAGTGCATACGTCTTACCACTCACGGCAATCAGGCCCCAAATTTTACAGTAATGCTCTGTTGGGTTAGATTATTTGGTACTTGTTCATTAACGGGGAGCCACTATGTTTTCTAGTCTAAATATGATACACGCCCAACTCTGTAATTTATCATAAAAGCTACATTGTACTGTATTCCTAGGAATTTTTATTTAATATTTATTTAATATTCAATAACCCTTATAATATTGCGATGTCTTTTCTCGAGCGGGCCCCCACCGATTATTATTAGTTGTGTATTTCTATTTTTTTTTTTTTTTTTTTTTTTTTTTTTTTTTTTTTTTTTTTTTTTTACAGCGCATCTACATGTAGGTCATTAGCGCCGACATCCAGGGTGTAGCGAGGAATTTTACCAGCGAGCCGTCGGATGATAAAATTCCTGCCGGAGGTTGGGAATCGAACCCACCATCTCCCGCTTATGAATCCAAGGCGCTAGCCATTAGACCAAGGAAGACCCCGTGTGTATTTCTATTATCTTTAAAACCGTTGTAGTTTAAACTGCGTAGTTTACGAAGTTGCGAACTGTTGTAATAGTGAAATTTTGGGATTTACCGGCGACAGAGGAAGCCGCATGCGGATAAGTGTTCGCCGCCATTTTATCTGCAATAATGGACTTCAGTCCTCCTAAAATAAACTTTTAATGTGAGTATGTTATTACTTGTGCATGGCTATAAGTAATTGTATGTTATTGTTTGAAAAATATTCGAAATGGAGTGGCCTCCCGTTAATGAACAAGTACCGATTATTTTAAAGCAAATTGGGAATAATTTTTACTGGCATGTGACCTATTCATCACAGAAGAGTTAAACATAAAAAATCATTGTAAACAAATTAACAGAACACACGATTTTGCATAGAATACTCCGCTATTCAGTAAATAAGTATTTAACATTAAGACTGATCTCTACCACACTGTTCCTAGAAGAAGATAACATTGAATGTTGGTAGTAATGGAGTTTATTACCTCTTTGCAGGCTTTATAGTCCTCTTTGGCTTTATTGCTTTCCCTAGCTATCAGGGAGGCATGAAAGCTGATAAACATGTCTTCTATTCCCGCCAAAACAGTCTATTCCCACCTATTATTAGAAAGTAGTTGAAACAGGGGTTTCAGAGTCGTTTTAGCTCTATTCGGAGGATTGTAGTTCTTAAGATTGCATGAAGGAAATTTCGAAACATTTGTTCAAATCTCCATCGATCCAATCTACTAAAAAATGACTTGAGAAAAACCATACAAACTAACACCGTATCAATGGGTGGAAAATTGATTGAAGAGTGAATGTAAATTAAGAAAAATTAAGAACACCGCCAAACCGCCTAGATAACAGAATCATTCACTCGACAAGACGAAGTAATTTTATCCAGACTTCGGATAGGTCACACCCGACTTACCCACTGGACAGAAAAGAAAGACCAACTTGCAGACTATGCAACAATACATTAACTGTTAAACATTTACTCATAACTCATTTAGAATAACTCATTCATTTGTCTTGAGACGACCCACCTATCTGCATAAAATGGTATGAAAGAATCACCGTGCACCACCTTCTGGTTGACTGCAGAATTTACGAGGAGCAAAGAAGAGAAGCTCAGCTATCAAATACAATTAGTGAAATTCTAGCAGATCATCCCAACCAAATCTTTAAGCTTTTTGAATTTTTAAGCTCCATAGATTTAATAGATAAAATTTAAAACTAACTAGCACTAAAACCCACAGCCAAATCAGCTGAGTTAAAAAAAAAAAAAAAAAAAAAAATTAGAAATAAATAAATGAAAAAAAAAAAAAGAAAAAAAAGAATGCATGTGGGTATGTGCTTTGTGTGTGTTTGTGTATGAGTGTGTGTATGTATAAATGTGTGTATATATGTATATTTGTGTGTATATGTATGTGTGTGTGTGTGAGTGTGTGTGTGAGTGTATACATATACATATTCTATTTAGTTTCAAAAACAATTAAATAACTCCGAGAAAATCAATAAATAAATAAACACTTCATTACTAAAAAATTGCATCATTATTCGCGAATCTTAAATTTAAAAACTAGTACATTAATTACTAATACAGCAGTACAGCTCCTAGCTCTTAAAACATGTGTTTAATGACCGCTTGGTGGTTGACAACACATAAAAAAAAAAAAAAAAAAAGGGAATAAAAAAAAAAAAAAAAAACATTTACTGACGGACTTTAGACACCGCAGAAGTTGATAATTCCTCACGACTTACATGACTTACTGACAGAAGGTAGTCCGTACATTCAACCACTTCTAACATTTTTAAAATTTATTTTATTTTGATTGTATATACTTATTTTATTTTAATACTTTCAGTTAATGGTTAATTTTATAACCGACTGACTAACATTTAGACTCACTTTGATTCTGCCGTTCTAATGAGTTAATCGCCTTTGTCAAGGAAGTCAGCATACATAAAAACTAGATACTGACAATAACACGACATAAATAAGACATCATACGATGTTAATATGCTCGTAAAAATGGTTCGTTGAAATTTTATTTATATATAGATTAGAATAAAGTGAACTCATTTATGGACAAAAATATACTGCTAACATAAACAAAATCGGACCATCTCAGTGATAAAGGCTTATTCTAGAACCAAACTATTAATTTACTCGTACTTGCCGTAATTTTACTATCTTCCTAAAAACCCGGTAGACTTAATGCTAGACTAATATGGAACAAACCATGAAATAAATCAAAGTTTCTTGAAAAAAAAATTGTTCTTATAAGAACTGCCCCTGAACAGGTTTGGAAAATGCATGAAACATGTCGGGTGTAAGTAATAAATCAAGTAATTAAAAACAGTTGGTGGCTTTACCGACCCTAAGCATCCAAAGAATTCTAAATTTAAGAAAAGAAATTCTATATTTATATATATTGGGGAATTCATAATTCTACTGTGACATATATTGTACTAAAATTTTATATAATTGCACAATATCTTATTTGTGCAAAAACATTTTCCTATAATATGTCTCCTCTTCCTTCTTGATACGCAAAATGATGAGCAAATGTATATTTATATATGATTTTTAACGATGGAAACGTTTATTATCTAGGTACGATCGGTGAAGATTCGGAATAATATATATATATATATATATATATATATATGAATGAATGAATGAATGAATGAATGTAGCCTTTATTAACAAAATAGTCATAGTAGATAATTAAATAAATAAAAAAATAGATAAATAAATGGATAACTTTGCCTCTAATAAATAAAGAATAATATAGTATAATACTTTGTTTGTATTTTAAATAACTATTTTGTAGGGCCTCCCATATTCCTGGGGTAATAGTCTGACTTCCCACGGGGACTAGTCCTATCGGGAAGTGGAGTCCGTTGTGCCTTCTATTTCCTTCATCCAGATCTCCTTCCATCTGCTTCTATCCCTGGCAGTCCTCATCCACACAGCACCAGCCTTCTTCCGCAAGACATCGGCCCATCTCTTCTTCTGCCTTCCTCTTCTTCTCTTCTGTCCATATGGGATCCACTCCGTAGCCTGCTTTGCCCACCTGTCATTGTCTTGTCGAGCAACATGCCCTGCCCAGGTCCATTTGGTCTTCTTTGCATGTAGCAGGACATCTTTCATACCTGTCTGTGCCCTTATATGTGCATTAGTTATCTTATGCCTCCTTTTTACGTTCAGAATGCATCTCTCTACCGAACGTTGCCATATTTGCAATTTGTTTTCTTCTGCCTTGGTGAGAGACCAAGTTTGGCATCCGTAACATACAACCGGCAGAATGCATTGCTCGAAGACAAGCTTCTTCCACTCCATGCTATAACTTCCCTTCATAATAAATTTCAGAGCCCAAAACTTCTTCCATGCTTGAGATGTTCTTCTCTGAAGCTCTTTTGCTGCACTACCATGAAAGGAAATAAGTTGGCCCAGGTAAATATATTCCTCCGTATACTCCAAAATGTTTCCCCTGAACAGGTTCGGAAAATGCATGAAACATGTCGGGTGTAAGTAATGAATCAAGTAATTAAAAACAGTTGGTGGCTTTACCGACCCTAAGCATCCAAAGAATTCTAAATTTAAGAAAAGAAATTCTATATTTATATATATTGGGGAATTCATAATTCTACTGTGACATATATTGTACTAAAATTTTATATAATTGCACAATATCTTATTTGTGCAAAAACATTTTCCTATAATATGTCTCCTCTTCCTTCTTGATACGCAAAATGATGAGCAAATGTATATTTATATATGATTTTTAACGATGGAAACGTTTATTATCTAGGTACGATCGGTGAAGATTCGGAATAATATATATATATATATATATATATATATATATATATATATATATATATAAATCAGGTGTTTTTCTGTATGTCTGTTTGTTCCGTATACAAATCCACACCGTTTGACCGATTTGAGCAAATTTGGCACACAGGTAGTTCTTGATATGGGGAGCGCCATAGGATAAGTCAAAATCGTTAATGAGCTGTCTGTTTGTTCCTTATAAAAATCCACTCTGTTCGATCGATTTTGACAAAAACTTGGCACACAGGTAGGTCTTGATCCGGGGAGTGCCATAGCCTAGGGCAAAAACCTCTATCAGCTGCCCATCCATGTGTTTGTTCCTTACGCAAATTCACAACGTTTGACCAATTTCGACTAAACATCGTACACCGGTAGGTCTTGATATGGGGGTTAGGGTTCGAAACTGTGAACCCGAACAGCTACAGATTTTCTTTACTAGATTTTAATATTACTTATTTGGTTTCTAATTTATTTTTGCTTTTCTAGATAAAGCCAGTAGTACTAATAAAACTGTGTGCTGGATAAAAAATACATCAATTTCTTTAATTAGCTTATTACAAATAATCATCATTTTCATTTTATTTTTATTAAATATATTAAGATAATATCAGCTGTCCAATAAGGAGCCTGTATCAAGCTTGATATATATCAAAAGGAAAGAGAAACTCACAGAGCTTGGATAGTGTACAGAAATGTCCAGTCATTAGTCTTGGGCCTACACTAGCGCTCTGTATGCTCCTGGTGGCAGGTTGGAGAGATGCTATTAATAGTCTGTTCCATGGCAATCTCTTAGCATTAGTATTCGCCTTCTAATGGAAGACAGCCATTTACCAAATCCATCTTATTCTTTTTTAGCACTTTCCTCCGAAGGAAAGTAGCTATTGAGGTTGGACTCATGACGGAATTTTTGAAAAATTTCTTCAAATCTTTATCGATCCTACCTAGTAGACACCGAAAATGACCCCCGTTAAAATTTGTATATATATATATATATATATATATATATATATATATATATATATATATATATATATATGTGTCTGTTAACACGATAGCGGCCAGAATTTTTGTTTTTTCGTCACGAAACTTGGTATATAGCATTCAATTAGCAAACGATTGAACGAGTTCGTTAACCACCAAAGTCGGTCCACCGGAAGGGGGGGGGGGGGTTTACCCCGAACCCAAAACACTAATTTGACTATGTCAGCCGTAATATTTGTTATATTTTATCGAAACTTGGTATTCGTAGTGGTAATATAGAGAGAAAAGTGAGATATAAAAATGAACTAAATCGGTTCATTAGAAGGGGGGGGGGGTTTACTCCGGACCCACAATACCAATTCGCCACTACCAGCCGTGATTTTTGGTATATTTCGACGAAACTCGGTATTCATAGTGGTAATCTAAAGGTAAATATCTGTTGTAAAAATAAACTAAACCGGTTCATTAGAAGGGGGGGTTTACTCCGGACCCAAATTCCTAATATACTCATACCGGTCGTAATTTCTGCTGTATTGTAACGAAACGCGGTATACGTCGTGGGTACCTCATGAGAAAGAAGTGTTGTAAAAATGAGCTGAATCGGTCAATCGGAAAGCGGGGGTTTAATTTGTAATATATTTCAATAGAAAAGCCCGTCAGACGTAGGTTCACAAAGCCGCCGCAAGGAGCGCTTTCTACCACTAGAGTGACTGTATCCTGTTCCTGCGTTAGATCAAAATACGATAATATGAGGTTTTTTGTATTTATAACGTAGTGTAAAAGGTACTAGGTGTAAACATAACTCTGGAAGCAAATTAATAATTGATCAGTTACTCATTACAAAATTAAAAGAGAACTATTCATGTTTTTATTTTATTTATGTAGGATATTTTAAGCAAATTGTTCTGGAAAGCAGTCTACACTACCCAAATTCTGAGGAAAGTGCTTAGTTATGCAGCTCCTGCGTGACGGACTTTTGTTTATCTAAAATGCGTCTAGAAAATGTATTTAAAATTATAAATTATTATTTTGCTAAAACGACGTAACAATATATTTCTATAGCAGACCACAATTATGTCTTTCCAATAAAACTCTGATGGAGTAACTTAAATTTATATCAGGATCTTCACGCCTTACTAACAAAAGGTAGCCCTGCCCAAACCAAATATTTAAAGAACATGCATGTATACTCCAAAATGAAAGTTACAATGTTTTAATTTTATTCATCATTATGTTACATATATGAGTTTCCAATTGAAGGGCGTGCAGCAATAAGAAGGCAGCTCTTTCTTTTACATTTTAGGCAAGTTATTTCAGTGGTAGTGTCAGGTTCAATGATTTGGAGCTGCCTCCTTATTGCGCCACGTTCTATAAAAGAAAGAAAAACAATTTACGACTTTTTCAACTAAAATGGACAAAATTTGCTTTACATCAAATTTTTAATTTAGGAAGCTTATATGACAATACGAACAAAAAATCAAACATCCAGAAAATATTTTAACTGCATACCATGATTCAAAGTACCCAAACCAAAAACTAGATTCTATAACTATTTTTCCACTTTTCATAAAGCTATCGCCTTAAAAACGGTCTCAATCTTTTTCTTAAGCCAAGAAGCCCATAAAACGAGAAGCATTTGATGTAGGCATATCGATTTGTTTCGCGCGAATTTCGCACCAAAACCCATTTTCCGGTGGACGGATTCTGCTGGTTAACGAACATGACCTTTTAAATTACACGATAGATTTTTGTACCAATTTGTACCGCATTTCATCAAAATCGGACCATTATTCACTGAGCTAGAGTGCGATCAGACATATATATATATATATATATATGTACACACAAATTTGAACCACCGGAGGAGAAAACCAGGGTTTCTGAAACGTAAAATTTTCTAGTCGGCACTTCCGGATTTCGTCATGAGGTCAACCTTATAAGCGGGGTTCCTCCCTATGGAGGGAGGGAGGAACCGCGCTGAAAATGAAAAAAATAACTAATGCAAAATTAAGTATTCTTATGGCTCTTTTTCTGTCAAATCGTCGTCATCAGTGTAGCTGAAGAAACTACACATTTTAATTCATTCTAGAAAAGCATCTCAATTTCTTCGACATATTTTTGTGTGCTATGCTCATTACATTTCTCAGTTTTAAGAGCAGGGGTTGACTGTACGCAGATGTAAATTCAATAGTGGACTTCACACAACACTATAGTTGGTGTTATTCCACTATTGAAGTGACCAGAGCTACTTCCTTATTGTACCAGAAGATGGAAGTAATTATTAAATCCATGATAATGTTCTAACCTTAAAATAACCAAAAATGGAGCTGCCCCCTTAATGCTGCACGCCCGTCAATTTTATTTAACCCTCCGTCGACCACGTGGGAGAGAGTTACACCGTCGCCCACGTGGGGTCCACCAGGACCCCACTTACATTTATGGTGGTAACGTGCTAATAGTCGATTAGACTACCTTAAAGCCAACGGCCATAGCCACGTTGAATACACTGGTTCCCGTAGATCACCGAAGTTAAGCAACGTCGGGCGTGGCCAGTACCTGAATGGGTGACCGACCACGTGCTGTTGGCATTATAAAAGGGTGGAAACCTGTAGATAGCCCGGCGCTAATGGCCACGTTTGTAGAAGCGCCGTAAAAAAAAAAAAAAAAAAAAAAAAAAAAAAAAAAAAAAAAAAAAAAAAAAACTACCTTTAAAAAATATTCAATCAATTTGTAGGTGTCTGTGAAGATACCCTCCAAATATGGAGTCTCAGATTCCAAAATTGTGGTTGTAGGATTCGAACTTGCATTACAGGAAGACAATAACACAGGAAAATGGAATCCTATCGTCAGATTGTAAAATTCGACGAATTCAGTTTTATCTTGATACCAGATGCTACCAAAATGCAAACTTATTAAATTGGAAAATAAGATACATGTAAGTATAAAAAAAAAACTTATCATGGAAGCCCACGTGTGGTCCACTCAGACCCCAAAGCTGTTTTTCAACAAAACATAATCAATTTGAGGGGTAGAATATCCTGTATGAGCGATTTGACACTCCCGATTTCCTGAGAAGTACTGTTTAGGAAGCTACTCAAAGGCCAGGAAGGTAGAATTACGATGGCTATAAGGGCGGGGGAAATAGTGTGCGTGGGGTCCGCCTAGACCCCATGTACCCCATGTGGTCGACGGAGGGTTAATATATTTTTTATTTTTTTAATTTCATTTCTTTTTGGTAGCTGCTATCTGCTTTTAGATGTATATTCCTTAGAGATTTCGATTCACCGCTTACTCTGAACATTCATCTGTGGAATGTGTTGGTCGCTATAATTAAGGAAATCTCCTTTCCTATAATTAAGGAACATTTATACATACCCACCGATCTTACAGTACTTCTGACTGATGGTAGCCATTACTTTGACACAATATTTAAACACTTACATAATACTGGTACATATTACAAGATTTCACTAAAATACACTTTTATTGTTTTTTTTTTACAATATTATTTCTTTCTCTATTTATTTATTATTTGTTAAAGTTTTCTTTTTACCTAAATTTATTTCGTTTTATACTTTCTCCAAAATTGTATTTATGATTATTATAATTTATTCATTATTTAGTTATTATTTCTAAAACTCTCGACGTTTAAAAGCTGACGTTTCCAAACACATCTTCATATTTGTGAATCGCCATTGCTGCGGTCAAGCAACATAAATAGTAATAATTTGCTAATCGCCTGCGTTACGATCAAGCAATAAATAAATAAATGAATAAGGAACTCTCAATTCATAAATAATTAACCCTTAATTAGTGGCGAGCTTTTTCTTCCGTAACTAATGGTGTCAGGGCCCCAGTGAAACAAACTTTAAATTGATTTTTTTGGGTAAAGTAATTTAAATAAAGAATAATATTTATTAAAATACAGAGATTTCAAAGGGCAAAGGTCGAATAAACAAATTCATTCGGGTCAATATGACCCGACGCCACTAATGTGTAGCTGCATTCATAAAAACCTGAAGTTAAAGACAGCTCAGATAAAGATTACCTAGGTTATATTTCACAACCTCAATTTCCACAGGCCAACTATTTGTCTACAGAAAATATAGCAATACTGCCCATAACAAAAAATACTGGAACAATAAATACTGCGTAAAAATTCCATATCTCCCTTTTTACGACCTCCTAAACCGATAAACCTACAATAACATCCCAACACCGATAAAAAAAATTGGAATTCTCTCTTGCTTATGGAAGTTGCCTGATATCGAGCTTCTACCTTTTTTTTACCGGGTAATTTGATGGGGTGAATTAGTAGACAATAGTTCGCGTGTCCTGATCTTATCTGAAATTGGAAGGTGTCCATCCCGAAGTAAAGGTAGCATGCCATAAAGGCCGATCCAAGCTACTGAACAGATACCATCATTGGGTACTTTTTGAAAATGAGCAACTAATGGGAGTTTTTTTTTTTTGTGTGTTAGATAGTCAAGTCAGGTAATGCGAGGGCATAAAGATGATTGAATGACGTTTAGATTTCCATAAGTACTATGATAACCTTGAAGTAATTGTGTGAAAATAGAGCTGTGAGAGTATAGGTTACAACAAATATAGATTCATAATTATGAAAACAAAAACCCCTAAATTTAAATATAAAAAATACAAAAATAAAATAAAAAACAATTTTAGCAAGTTAAAACTAGAAGGTAGAAATGTATGCCAAAATTCAAAATATATTTGCTTGAGCCCAGAAATTCAAAGCCAATTAATAGGGGAATCTGAAAAGTTTTAAATTCTCATTCTGACTCTTTCAATTTTTGATATAACTGGGAAATCATTTTTTATACAGGAAAATTGGTTTATTTTCAGTGGTGGTTTTATTAGGTCAAAATTTAATAATGAGCCACTAAGGATTGAAATATTGGAATTATTGCAACGAAAGTAATCCATAATTTTTTTATTTATTTATTTATATTTATTTATGAGCAACCGTGCGCATCTAAGGCGGTTCGCTCCAAACAGTTATTACTTATGTACATCAGTTACAATATTACATATATACATCTATAGACAAGAGGTATTATTAATATACATCTGGTTGATCAATTAGTTATAAATCGGATTACACAATGTTACATATTCATTCATTACATATTATTAGTTCTTTACAGTTTACCAAGTGACGCATTACCTTCCTTATGTTATTTATTGTGCTTGTTTGAGTATAATAGAGACATGCGATGTTTTTTGAGGGGGGGAAAAACAAAGGGGGGGGGGGGGGGGGGTTGACACATTAATAGTTTTGAGATGTGTAAGGATTGTTGGTATGTGTGGACTGCTGTCAGTAAGTAATTCATATGTCATATGGTAAGTCTAGATTTTGACGTTGTCGCCATTCTGTTAGTATGTGTTTTAGTTCGCTCGGTAATACATAATTTACATAGCAGTAATTTATTTAGTTAGTTCGGTATTTTAATTACATTCCCACTAAGGGTGTTGACTTTTGTTTTGAAAATATAAAAGTCGTCTGCCCTATACTGGCTACAAAAGGGTGATAACCTAAGCCACCCGTCCCATAAATCATGTGTACGAGTACGTTAAAATTTGAATAAATTATTAATTACATTTTTAATTAATTTCACATTTATTGCATAAATGCATTTATTTACATTACTCTTTTACAGCAGTGTACTCCTGACACGTGACTGATGTTGTCACTTCTGTTACACTTTTGCATCAAACATTTGAGAACTTCAGCTACAAGAAATTCTCATGTAAAAAATAAGAAATTTGGCATTTTTCCAAAATGATCCTTCTTAACCTTTAAGTATTGACGTATGGTTCCTGGGACCTTATGGTAGCCATTTCTAGAAATCCCCCCTAGTAGTTCCCTTTAAGTACTGACGTATGGTCCCTGGGACCTTATGGTAGCCATTTCTAGAAATCCCCCCTAGTAGTTCCCTTTAAGTACTGACGTATGGTCCCTGGGACCTTATGGTAGCCATTTCTAGAAATCCCCCCTAGTAGTTCCCTTTAAGTACTGACGTCTGGTCCCTGGGGCCTTATGGTAGCCATTTCTAGAAATTCCCCCTAGTAGTTCCCTTTAAGTACTGACGTATGGTCCCTGGGGCCTTATGGTAGCCATTTCTAGAAATCCCCCCTACTATTTCCCTTTTGATTGCACACATTCAATGAATATATAATTTATTTCAAATTTCAGTAAACAAAAGGTCCCAGGGACCACACCTCAGTACTTAAAGGTTAAAACGATAGAGATAAGATGACAAAGTTCCTCTGAATTAGGCATGCTTTAACTAATTAAAAGATATAACAAGTTTGAATGTGATACAGTTAAATTATTCTATAGATGTAAGAAAATTAAATCTAAACTAATATTCGAAGAGCTGGGAACCGCACGTTTCGTGAAATGCACATTAAAATTTTGCTATAATATACCACTTGGGTAGATAAGAAGGTAAATATGCGTTGGCACCTTACCACGTACTGCGCATAGGGAAATGGTGCAAAAAAATAAATATTTATTCAGAAGCCAACAATCTTTAATGTAAAATTAAGACAATTTTCCAATGAATAATAAATAAGGCAGACACTTTTAAGGGGGATAACATGAAAAAAAACTCTCACTCACTATTACGCAGTGTATTGCAGTCTATCATAGGGAACATTTATTTTTATGTTTCCTGATAATTACACCCCACAAATGTGTCCAAAAAATGATAGTTCGCTTCTGAATAAAACACTATTTTTGGGCAATATTTTGTTGCACCTTTCCCCTAAGCACAGTACCTGGTGTTCCACGGTACGTCCAGCCAACACATATTTACCTTCTTATCTACCCAAGGCGTACATTATAGAAAAATTTCAAGGTGCATAAAAAACTTCGGGAATATACAGCTTTCCGACTATAATAATTACCTCCAACTAATACTTTCACCATTTTCTGCTAGCAATTCTTTCAAGACATTGAATTTGAAGACGACCTCTTTTTTTAAATTATTCCTTTATAATACATCGAGCTTTATGATCATGAGTACTGCATTGGCTTATCCTCGGCCAATCAGGATTCCAGCAGAGTAAAAAAAAAAAAAAACCCGCGCAAATTCCGAGACACTAATTTGCATGCTATTTGTGAAATCCCATTGACCCGGTAAAATCCTCGCCTATTCCAGGATTAAATAGGGGATGAATTCCGCCGGCATCATGGACTGAAGGCAATTTCAAAAATTCGTCAGCAATACAGTTTCAACTATTCTCGAAATGGGGCACTTTTAGAATTCCAGTTTAGATATGCTAATAATTCTAACACTCCCCTTTAATTAAAGGAATAAATTGGTTTAGAGAGCTCTGGAAAATGGTCTGAAATTAATTTAGAAAAATGTGGATAATTTTGGTAGATCGGTGGTCTGCAAGTTGGCCTTTTTTTATTTTATGGCAATTCAACCTATTTATATATTTGTGCCCCAGAGGTAAAGGAAACCATGTCCATTTTTTTATTAAATTGACTTGACAACATGTTTTTAAAGTTTAGGCTGTGTAATACACGTAGGGCTAAATGATACTGTGTGCTGAATACTTTCCTCACACGATGTTTCATCGGAAGATAATTCTCTTGTACTTTGCATTCCATTTGTTCCAGGTGTTTCTCCAATAGAAACATTTTGGGATACATTATCAGAACCCTCATCGTCATCAGGAGAAAACTCTGTTTCACTTTCGCTCTCACCCGTCAAAAGATCTAACAATTCTTGTTCAGAATAAAATTTCTTAGAAATATTTACACACACGATTTTTCACTTTAAAAACAACAAAATATACTTTAGAAATATGCAAAGTAAATTCCAGGTAAAGGAAAACAACTGTTTTCGGTAGTAAAAAAAAGGGAAAGAGCAGGTATAAGTACAAATAGGCTGAGTAGTTGGAAGCTAAAGTGACAAAAGTTAAAGTCCTATGCCCCTATCGGCTTTTAAGGACACTGCAGCTTCTATAAACAGCCTACAGATGGCAATAGTAGAAGTACTGATATAAAAGCTCGTAGCAGTCAAGCGCAATAGAAGCTGAACTGATATATCAGTCCGTAGCACTCCCGGCACTGCTCCCTCCAGACTGAAATATTAGTCCGTAGCACCCAGAGCTACACCGGACTGATATATCAGTCCGTAACAGCGTGAGGGTTAATACGGATGTTTCGATCCATATAATGGTATAGGCACTATGTTCTGTTCCCATAAACAATAAAGATTAGACAGTGAAAAATAAAATCATGTCCGTTTTGATTAGAGGTAAGAGACACCATGAGGACTTGGTTTTGTTTCACTATGATCAATACTTCCAATTACCAATCAATGCGAATAACAATTTGACAAATTTTTTTTAAACTGTTTTTATAAGTAACAAAGAAACAAATTTTAACAGTCCAAAGTTATTGAAAAGGTGTTCTGAATAATTGCAAATATTTGGCATGGTGTGCTTTACCTCGAGGGTACAGTTATGTGCGATTAAAAATCCATTGGCCTAAAAGTCTATCACAATGTAGTATTTATTAAATCAATACATTTTTTACGAATGACATCAGGGTGGATTAAACATTAATTTTTAAAATGACCAATGTCTTTCCATTGTTAGTTATTGAGGAATAGAATATTTTCCTTAAACATTGGCCCTTTTAACAATGTTCACCCCATCCTGATGTCACTCGTGCATTTAACTCCAATTTTAGAGGATTGGACATTGGCCCTTTTTGTTCCAAGGTACAGATATGTGTATCAAATTATTTTTAATAGAATCGATAAAATAATGATACAAACACGCACACACAAACACACCTTCTAACGATCTTAAGCACATACACATGTGTTTTGTAATCCTACTTCCACTTTTATCTTGGTCTAAAGAATCTCAATGCTTTCCGGCAGAATTCATTGTCTTCTCCAAGTATATCACAAAGAGGACCATGAATTTCTAGTTGATTTCGAATTGCGTCGTAAGTTCTAAATAGAATGAATGAATGAATGAATGAATAAGGATGTTTATTTTACAAAAAAAAAAAAAAAAGTCCGACTCGCAGGAACTGCGTCATCTTAGCGCGGTTCCAGGTTTTTTTTTTTTTTTTTTTTTTTTTTTTTTTTTTTTTTTTTTTTTTTTTTTTTTTTTCTACGGCACATCTACATCTAGGTCATTAGCGCCGACATCCAGGGTGTAGCAAGGAATTTCACCAGTGAGCCGTGGGATGATAAAATTCCTGCCGGAGGTTGGGAATCGAACCCACCATCTCCCGCTTATGAATCCAAGGCGCTAGCCATTAGACCACGGGAGACCCCGGTTCCTGTTCATATCCCTATTCTCATTTGAAAAGCATAGAATAGAAACAGATAATATTTTCCTCGGCCTTTGTTCAAAGGGTTTTATGGCTACACCTGGGCTCAGGTCCGCAAGACCCTAGAATCCTCTTCTACCGATACTTCATTTCATACGTTTCAATGAATTGGAAAATATCAAATATTTTCACACATTCCTGTGTTCTTTTACTATAGTAATAATTCTACAGATAAAATCAATTAAAAAATAAAATAAAAAAACCAACAGCATAAAGGCAATTGAAAATATTCAAAAGACGTCAACGAATCTTTTTCTCTTGGCAAGCTATATTTCTAACAATGAATTGTTTTTCTTATTTTGCCTAATCTGTTTTATTGTAAAATACATTATCCAACTATAAGCAATTAAAAAATAACAAGGAATAAAAACAGACAAAAAGAACAGTTCGAATAAGCAAAATCAATTACTTTAATGTTTTAAGCACTTATTTCTCCGATTGACATCGCCTAATCAAAACTTTCATCAGAACCTTTTTTGTAGAGCATTTAGTAAGCTTTCTAATGGTATTCTTTCGTTTACCAAATTCTTAACCTTTTTCAAGATATTAAGGAAAATATACAAAGTTACCAAAACTTTTTAAGTCTGTTAATAAAATATTTTATTCTAACCCTTCCTTAACTCCAAACGTAACCAAAATTTCAACATATTAGTTTTGATGAAAGTAAAACATGCAGAAAATGTTTCAACTGAATCCCATGATTCTAAGTACCCAAACCAAAAACGGAATTAAAAAAATATTTTTCCAATTTTCTCGAAAACGGTTAAAGCTATCGCCTTGAAAATGGTTTCATTCGTTTTCCTAGCCCAGGAGTCATATAAAACGAGTACTTAGAAGCTTATGAACTCAAAAACGTAAGCGTTACGATTTTTTTTGCGCGAATTTCGCCCCAAACGCCATCTTCCAGTAGGCCGATTTTGCTGGTTAACGAACTTGACCTTTCAAATTGGACGAAGGATTTTTGTTCTAAATTTCATCAAAATCGGACCATTCGTCTTCTAGCTAGAGAGCGAACAGACAAATATATATATATATATATATATATATATATATATATATATATATATATATATAAATATATACATATATATATATATATATACAAATTTGAACCACCGTTATTTTCGGTCTCTAGGGGTTCTGAAACGCGAAATTTTCTAGTCGGCACTTCCGGATTGTTTCATTGTATCAACCCTATAAGCGGGGTTCCTCCCTATGGGAGAGGGAGGAACCGCGCTAAAACATAATATATGACCATGTTCCAAAAATGTTAAATATGAATATTTAAAGCAAATCAGCAAATAAATAATTTACAAACAGAAAATGTGAGTATTTCAATAGTTTTAAACATGAATATAAACTATTTATAAACATTAACAATTTTCCTTTCTGCATATATCCATGACAAAAAATAATTATTATTACGTAATAAGAGAAAAAAAAATCAAAATAAACAGTACCAATAAAAAATAAGTAAGAAGTGTAATCGTTAAGTGATTAAAAAACACCTTTAGATAAAGACCTAGACTGACCGTCATGCCCAAGTCTGTCCAATGTCTATATAATTTAGATTTTGGACATAATCCATTTGTTATTCATGAGAATTGATTGCGTATCTCTGTGTGTCTGTGTTCCGTCTATATGGTTTCCTTTCCTTTTATTGTGTCTGTAGTTAAATTCGTCTCTAAGTGTTTTTCTGTATTTAGTTGCGTCTTGTTCGTACCCCGCCACCTTGAACGAGTCCTCTGTCGTCCGTAAAGTTACTATTTTGGCGCCATCTATGTCTCCCTCTGAATTCCTCCAGTATCGGACACCTGGTCAGGAAATGGAACATGGTTTCGTTTTCTTCCAGATTGCATAGAGAGCAAAGCTTTTCCCTTCCTTCCCTCCAAGGTCTATCATTCAATGAGAGTACTTCCGCTCTCACTTTAAAGGCCCAACTTCTTAGCTTTGGGAGTCTGTTATTTTTTAAATATTCTGCAGCTTCAAGTCTTTTCGGTATTAGTTTTATGTACAGCTGTCAGGATGTTGACTCAGTAACACCTTGGTAAAATAAGTCTATCTCAGTTTCCAGTATTTTATTTGTGAGTTTTGTCAGTTGCTCTGTCCATGTATCAACATGTTCTCCGTTCAGGTCAAATTCTATGTTGTTCTCAGCAGCGATTCGGTGCCATTCTTTCCACCATCCAACTTTACATTTTATTACTTCCCTTGTTATTTCTTTCATTAACTGTTGGGAGTCTGGCCCGAGATCGCCTAGAGTGAACATCAGTTACGTGCGCTCTGTGAAGTTCTAAATAGCGTGAGCAGTAGTTTAATGAATATTTTCACCACATATGTACATTCAGATCTATCTTTCCGTTTGCATAAGCAAGCATGGGTGAGATTATTATGGCTAATTATTATTTTCGACAAGGCCACCTAATCTCGCCTTTTTTCTTGTGTCCTGAGAGAAAGTTTTCTATGCCGAGGAAGTGGATTTTATCTCGTATGACTTGTTATCTCTAGCCACTCGTATACCCACTTTGAGGGGTTAAGACATTTTAGGCGTACCACAGCTTCTCGTAGGATGTGCGAGTAAGGAATTCCTTCTTTAATAGCTTGTTTTGCAGCTAAATATTACCGCTACCACTTATACCTTTGTGGCTAGGAATCTAGCAAAGGCCAACATGTTGGTTTCTTTTCTGAGGTATAATTATTCCGGAATGAGGTATGAAATGATATTTCAAGCTGAATTACATAATATCATTTAGAAGTAGCCAGGAGTCGTACAGGTATTCAAAAATGTTTCTAAAACGAATTACAACTTTGGATGTACAGGTGTATGTATTGCCAAGACACAAATGTTATCCATTACAAATATAAGTTCTATAAATGCAGCAGAATTATTTGTACAAAGCAGAGCAGTTAATAGTTTAAAAAATAATAGAATAATAAAACCAGTGGACAGTAATAAAAAAACACTTGTAGCGATTAATCCCCGTCGGCGCATAAACCTCTCCTTCGCATTAATTTACGGAGTGTTTCGTAAACCGAACATAGGAGTTTGAACAGTTTGTATTCATTAGATTGAACAAACTATCGTAAGTTATAAGTAGGGACCGGATTCTTAAGTTTCCGCTTCTTTTTTTTTCATTCTTCTAAACATGATAACGATCGGATATTTATATTTTTCGCGTCTTGTCATGCAAATTTGGAAGATCCTGAAAAAACCTGTTCAAGATGATATCACCTAAAATCACCTAAATAACGATGGAATGAACTTAACAGACATAATCTTTAAAATAGAAAATACAATTCAATGAAATCAATTCCTGGATCAGGGAAATTTTACTAGGAGTGTCGCTTCCACCAGAACCTATTTTACTAGGAGTGTCGCTTCCACCAGAACCTATTTTACTAGGAGTGTCGCTTCCACCAGAACCTATTTTACTAGGAGTGTCGCTTCCACCAGAACCTATTTTACTAGGAGTGTCGCTTCCACCAGAACCTATTTTACTAGGAGTGTCGCTTCCACCAGAACCTATTTTACTAGGAGTGTCGCTTCCAACAGAACCTATTTTACTAGGAGTGTCGCTTCCACCAGAACCTATTTTACTAGGAGTGTCGCTTACACCAGAACCTATTTTACTAGGAGTGTCGCTTCCACCAGAACCTATTTTACTAGGAGTGTCGCTTCCACCAGAACCTATTTTACTAGGAGTGTCGCTTCCACCAGATCCTATTTTACTAGGAGTGTCGCTTCCACCAGAACCTATTTTACTAGGAGTGTCGCTTCCACCAGAACCTATTTTACTAGGAGTGTCGCTTCCACCAGAACCTATTTTACTAGGAGTGTCGCTTCCACCAGAACCTATTTTACTAGGAGTGTCGCTTCCAACAGAACCTATTTTACTAGGAGTGTCGCTTCCACCAGAACCTATTTTACTAGGAGTGTCGCTTACACCAGAACCTATTTTACTAGGAGTGTCGCTTCCACCAGAACCTATTTTACTAGGAGTGTCGCTTCCACCAGAACCTATTTTACTAGGAGTGTCGCTTCCACCAGATCCTATTTTACTAGGAGTGTCGCTTCCACCAGAACCTATTTTACTAGGAGTGTCGCTTCCACCAGAACCTATTTTACTAGGAGTGTCGCTTCCACCAGAACCTATTTTACTAGGAGTGTCGCTTCCACCAGAACCTATTTTACTAGGAGTGTCGCTTCCACCAGAACCTATTTTACTAGGAGTGTCGCTTCCACCAGAACCTATTTTACTAGGAGTGTCGCTTCCACCAGAACTTATTTTACTAGGAGTGTCGCTTCCACCAGAACCTATTTTACGAGGAGTGTCGCTTCCACCAGAACCTATTTTAACACTCCTGGTGAACCCGGCTGTCTACAGCGCTTTACTTCGCCAAGCACTTGCAGAAAATAGTTGTTGACTCGTTGGATATAAATGAATCAGCTCCCATTTCTAAGGTCCTCCAGAGCTACTAGATTCTTAGTGCATTCGCATTCCTAAGAGCACATTTCTCAGATCTTCCTAATCTCGTTGAAAAATTGGAATCGTCAACACTGGTGCTAAAAGATGCAATGCATCTTTATCAATCTCCGCTTTTATGACAGTACTCAGAGTCAACAGGAAGAATTTCACCTGAGGACGAAAACCTGAGTACCTATATGGTAATTTACTGTAGAGTCAATCCATTAGAAATCACCCAGACCATGTTGCTCGACATTTTTCATTTGCCGGCCATTTGAAGATTGCATCGGGCGAGGTTAGCTCAGTGGTAGAGCACTGGACTAATAAGCTGGAGGACCTGAGCTCAATTCCCTAGCAAGCACTAAAGATTTTTTCTTCTAGTGTCTTCCTTCATGGGTTGAATTCGGCCTCCCTGACCGTCCCTAGGCCAACCCAGCCTTTAATAAATTTATCAATGGGTACCTTGGGTGCTAATGACTCTAGGAGTCGAAGCAGCCAAGGGGAAAATCAGGCGGCCGGAGCATATTACTGACCACACTATCTCCCTAGTGTGCCGTATGGTCATGAATCAGATACCTCTATAGTATCTTCCCCTCAGGGCCCTCGAGGCCTATTACGGGACTGATTTTTTTTTTTTTTTTTTTTTTTTTTTTTTAAGTTTGCATTTTAAATACTTATTGTCCGAAAACAGGTTTTACGTAAATTTATCTAAGTCTCTTAATTTAATATATATCAAAACAGAATAAATACTAAAATTGTCAGAACGATATGCTCTTGATTTTTGTTCATGCATTGTCTTTTGTAAATAGTATGGAAATTAAAGAAAAAAAATCACGCAAATTGATTCCAATTATTTACTTTTTAACATAGTTAAGTACCTTTCTATAGGCAGTGAAATTATTTATAATGTTCCTTAGAATTTGGAACTCTTTACCAGAGAAACTTAAAAATGTCATTTACATATTTATTTTAATTGTTTTGTTTTATGTTTTTATTTTTTTTAAATTAATTTTTATTTTATAAAATAATAATAGAATAAAAAGTAGATGAAAAAAGACATAATATCGGTTAGGCGTCCATGATTTAAATGTGGTGACTGAGTTATAATGTGGTGCGTTAAGGTGACCATGGCTCTTATTAAACACATAGTCACCATAGATGTATGTGTCTTTGGACTTTCTTAACCATCTTGGTACTTGGCTAAGCCCGCCAAAGAGCATGTCGAAACGACCGAAATATAGACTGTTTTCCCAAGCCAAAACGCAAATATTCTTTGATTTCTATTCGTCCTGATGGCTATCTATTTGCATATGATAAGCTTATATTTTGTACTGATTTAATAAATAAAACTTTTAGTTTAAGAACGTTCCTCAGAAATATCGTGTGAGAGAACCAACTTCGTTTACAGCTCCTGGGAAGTGGACATTTTTGTTAGGTTTATTATCAAATGAGACAAATTTACGAAATAAAGCCTGATTTCCTTTTGGCTAAAGAATTATTTTTTAATTATTGACAAAAATTCTTGAAATAAAGCTTCACTCGGATTTTTCCAATGTTTTATTTTTAACCTACGGAGGTAATTTTGGGAATTTAAGGCTAACTTGGTTCTGGCCTTTGTTCTGTCCTGCAGGAATATTGAAGGAATTAGAAAATTTACAACAAACTCTAACCAAGATTTAAATTTATGTAATTAGTTATGACTTGTGACCTTTCATGGAAAATGATTTTTGTGGAACATTTTTTTTTGGGGGGGGGATTAAATTCATAATTTACTATTCAAATGGCATTTTCAGGGACTATAAAAATCTTATTTACTAGACATCAATTTCTTTAGATAGGCGCAAAATAAGCCTACTTATGTTACAATGTATCAAATACTCGCTAACTATTTTTCTCTAGTAAATTCCCTCTAGAAAAGCCTGTTCATTGTTCCGGGAGAACAGAGGAGGTGCTAAATCAGCGATTGTTCTCACCTGCAAACCCTCGGGATCCTGAACAGCAGGCTGCATCCTCCATTATCACAACCTTGTCATATTTCATAGCGGTCCTTATCAGAATGCCCATTATTAACGCGATGTATAGACCATTCTCCTCTCATCCCTCCGTATGTGTGTACAGTTTATTTTTTTTTTTTTCAGAAGTCACCTAATATCTCAAATGAATCTGTATTTTCTAGGAAGAATATCAATGATTTAAACATTAAAATTCCTATAAACATTCTTGATAAAGCCGAAGGGGTTTTAGCGCGGTTACTCCCTATCTCCATAGGGAGAACCCGCTTATGAGGTTGACCTCATGACGCAATCCTGAAGTGCCGACTAGAAACTTTTACGTTTCAGACCCCATAGGTCCCAAAAATATAGGTGGTTCAAATTTGTATATATATATATATATATATATATATATATATATATATATATATATATATTTAGATATAGTCTTGTCTGTTCGCGCTCTAGCAAGCTCAAAAATGGCCCGATTTTGATGAAATTTGGTACAAAAATCTGACATCTGATTTGAAAGGTCAAGTTCGTTAACCAGCAGAATTCGCCCACTGCAAGATAGTGTTTGGGGCGAAATTCGACGAAAAAAAATCGTAACGCTTACGTTTTTGAGTTTATATGGTACTTTTTTTATAGGTTTCTTAACATAAGAAAACGAATGAAACCATTTTGAAGGCGATATCTTTAACCGTTTCTGAGATAAGTGGAATCAATGTTTTTCTAAGTCATTATTTTTTTGTGACTACTTAGAATCGCGGAATTCAATTGAAATATTTTCGACATCTCGGAAATTAATCCCAACTACTATGTTTAAATGGTGGTTATATTTGGAGTTTAGGAAGTATCTGAAAAAAAAATTTATAAATAGACATGAACAGTTTTTGGATCTTCATACATTTTTCGTAAATATCTCGATAACGGTTGTGAAATCTTGGTAAGTGGAAGGTAAACATTCGAATGCTTACTAAATTCTCTACAAAAAAAGGTTTTGAAGGAATATTCGATAGGGCAAGAGATATAAGCGCTTAAAACTTAAAAAGTGTTTGTTTTGTTGTTTTGAAAGGGGCTTTCTCTTTGTTTATCTCACTTTTTAATTGGTTGTTTTTTGTTTTTAATTGCATTTATCCGTAAAATTAATACTGTAGTAAAATAAGCTAAGAAACGGTGAAAGGTATTAGTATTTGGAGAGGCTGTGGTAATCAAGATGGCTGTGGCTAATCATGATGACGTAGTTTGTTTTGAATTCTATCTATTTAACCTTCCTAATAGTCTCCAACTGAAGTTATCGTTATTTCTTATTTTATAGAAAGAAGCACATACAGTTGATTATAACAGTAATACGAATTTGCAAGTGAAACAAGATACTTAAAATAACAAAGAATTTTTGGTTGTTTAGAATAGAGCCTTCTCAGCAGAAGTCGAAGAGTAAGTACGTTTTCAGTTTCTTTGAGATGCACGTAACCGCGCTAAGATGACGCACTTCCTGCGAGTCGGACTTTTTTCACCTATAGCCGTTTTGTCGTAGGCAACTAATTATTACAAATTAATCACACAACACAGCTCATGCAAAAAAATTTGCAAGCGATGTCATTTACACTGATGGTCATAAGTTGCATTGAAATCGAAGGAATCCAGATGGTAATATAGATAACAGGAAGCGGAATATGAAGCGGAAACATTTCTCATCATATAAAATATAGTTATAAAAAAAAATTATAGCAAACGGCTAATATTATTTCTTAGTAAATGGGAAACTATTCGTATACAAAACCATAGCTCAGCCTGACATAGACCTATGACGCTATCCATAGGTGCTTACGTTTTTGAGTTTATATGGTACTTTTTTTATAGGTTTCTTAACATAAGAAAACGAATGAAACCATTTTGAAGGCGATATCTTTAACCGTTTCTGAGATAAGTGGAATCAATGTTTTTCTAAGTCATTATTTTTTTGTGACTACTTAGAATCGCGGGATTCAATTGAAATATTTTCTACATCTTGGAAATTAATCTCAACTAAGATGTTTCAATTTTGGTTATATTTGGAGTTAAGGAAGTATGAGAAAAAAATTATTTTATTAATAGACATGAAATGTTTTCGGATCTTCATACATTTTTCGTAAATATCTCGATAACGGTTGGGAAATCGGAAGGTGACCATTCGAATGCGTACTAAATTCTCTACAAAAAAGGTTCTGAAGCATTATTCGATGGGACAACGTCAATGAGAGATATAAGCGCTTAAGACTTAAAAAGTGTTTGTTTTGTTGCTTTGAAAGGGTTTTACTATTTGTTTATCTCACTTTTTAATTGGTTGTTTTTTCTTTTAAATTGCATTTATCAGTCAAATTATTAGTGTACTAAAATAAGCTAAGAAACGGTGAAAGGTATAGGTAATACGTTTGGAATAGCTGTGGAAATCAAGATGGCTGTGGCTAATCATGATGGCGTATACATAGATTTGTTTTGAATTCTCCTATCTTTATAACCTTCCTCCTGCTACAACTGAAGTTATCATTATTTCTTATTTTATAGAAAGATTTAACCCACGAGAGAATGAACTTTTATTTGCCATGAAGCACACATTTACAGTTGATTATTACAGTGAAACGAATTTGCTAGTAAAACAAGGAACTTAAAATGACAACGAATTTTCGGTTGTTTGGAATAGAGCCTTCTGAGCAGTAATCGTGCAGTGAGTACGTTTCTAGTAAAATCTATTCCATTTTTCGAGATGTACGTAACCGCGCTAAGATGACGCAGTTCCTGCGAGTCGGACTTTTTTCTTCTTGACGGGTTTCTAGCCCATGGGCATATTTTAAAATGGAGACACCTACATTTAGACTGCAACGCAATCATGTAACTTTCCCAAAATAACCAAAAATAAGCTTAATATTAATATACAGTATTGGTTGCTTTCGTAAAAGAAGAATAGGCAAATTAATGTTTTGAGGAGTTCATCTTAATTGACAAGCATTTCCGAAGAATAAATTACGTTATAGAATTATAGTAGTGGTCAATATTGTATGCCAATATATAAATATATTTATAATGATGATGAACAACCCCGAACACAAGCCCTCCTTGCTTGTCCCGTAAAAAGCAAGGAGGGCTCAGCGTGGTCAGTACTATGCTCTGGCCGCCTGATTGTCCGCCTACTAATTAGCTAAATTAAACCCTGGGTTGGCCTAGAG
This sequence comes from Gonocerus acuteangulatus, assembly GCA_946811695.1. Classification (NCBI taxonomy): domain Eukaryota; kingdom Metazoa; phylum Arthropoda; class Insecta; order Hemiptera; family Coreidae; genus Gonocerus; species Gonocerus acuteangulatus. Next base: position 21,927,409 of record OX328124.1, on the reverse strand, counting down.
ACGGCCAGGAAGGCAGAATCCGGTCCACAAACGAAGGCACTAGAAGATAAAAATCCTTCGCTAGGGATTTGAACTTGCTCAAGCATATTAGTTCAGTGCTCTACCACTGTGCTCACCTCGCCCACTAACAATTATCTGAATTTTATTTGATAATTTTCTTGTTATGTTTCAGTGAGAAGAGGTATTATAGAAAAATATGTTTTATTAATAGACTTGAATTGGGCCGAAGTTTTTCAACTGACTTTATTATTCATGTTACAGAAAGTATCCGTGTGTCGAATTTCATCATAAACGGACGGTAGAGCACCAAGAGGCAAACATACAGACATATGTGTGGTTGTAAATGTATTTACATAAAGCACGGTACAAACATTCAGGATGCTATTTATGCTAATTAGGATATGAAAAAGAGAGGCCTTTGTTAAAACCATCCATGGATAAGAATAATAGAATCGTATCTAATTTGACGGATGTATAAACTAATATTTCCAAACAGACTAATAAATTCCTACTGGAATATGTGAGGTTCTCTAATAAGGTGGTCTGAGAACTGGTGACAGTAAGGTAAAGGCTAGAAGTGAAAGTGAGAGAAGGAGGGATTGTAGTGAAGGCAAACACACTTTTAGAGTATTGCCATTTGGATTCCTTCTAAAGTTTACTTAGCACGGCTCTGGATAGTGATAGGACCTATTCTAGGGTCTCTGCTATCACTACCACTTTCACTAGCTCTCACTTCCTTTATTCTAGGCTAGTCAATAAGGCAACAATAGATCTACACTAATCTTGAAATGGCTACTTTTAGCACAGCTAGGTATGTTGTTTTTGAGGTTACATTCACTAGCTCTCACTTCCTTTATTCTAGGCTAGTCAACAAGGCAACAATAGATCTACACTAATCTTGAAATGGCTACTTTTAGCACAGCTAGGTATGTTGTTTTTGAGGTTACATTCACTAGCTCTCACTTCCTTTATTCTAGGCTAGTCAATAAGGCAACAATAGATCTACACTAATCTTGAAATGGCTACTTTTAGCACAGCTAGGTATGTTGTTTTTGAGGTTACATTCACTAGCTCTCACTTCCTTTATTCTAGGCTAGTCAACAAGGCAACAATAGATCTACACTAATCTTGAAATGGCTACTTTTAGCACAGCTAGGTATGTTTTTGAGGTTACATTCATGAAAGATATTTTGAAACCTTTCTTCTCAACTTCATCGAACACACCTACTAGATACCTAAAATGACCCCTCTTTAAATATAATATATAAACTAAAGAAATAACACATTACATTCGTGCTGAGAACATTGAGGGGGGTGTGGAATACTAACAATCTACAACTTGGAATAGTTAGCCACCTAAAACGCTATTACACCCAAGCAAAATTATTTTTTCTGAACTAAGTGATCTTATTTAATTTACTTTTAAGGGGTTTTATGACACATTTTTACTGATTTTGGGGATTTTTTAATAGAAAAAGAGTAATTGTTCGCTATTTTTTAAAAAATGCATTTTTTTTTAATCCTACGAACTTTAGTAGATTTAACGTTCTTCTTTCGAAATAATTTTAGTTTTTTGTTCTAAATTAAAAATTGACGCCTGCAGACTATCGCCCGTGAAAAAACCGGTCTCATTTCGTCAGACACAGCGCCGCCATTTTTTTCGAAGATTTCAAAATTTTGTTTCGATACTTTAATATCCCTTATAAATCGTTTAATGTATTCACGAAAAGTTCACGAAATGAATTTGATTTCAATCGCACAAGTGTTTTTTTTTTTTTTTTTTTTTTTTTTTTTTTTTTTTTTTTTTTTTTTTTTTTTTTTTTTTTTTTTTTTTTTTACGGCGCATCTACTTCTAGGCCATTATCGCAGAAGCAGTAGGCATTTAGTGCACAAGGTAGTATAACCCCTTAAGCATTAAATACCAAAGGGATAAAGGAAGTCCAAAATAACTTTTAGGTGACCAAAATAAGAGTAGCTGGAATGACACGTTTTGGCTACACTTGCCCATGCTCACCTAAAAGTTACCTTAAACCTTAGGCATTTAGTGCTGAAAAAGACTACCGAAGAGTATGCCGAAATATTGGAAATATAGTTTTCTGAAAATCTGACGTTTTCTCTTAGCCGAATCCCAACCATTTCACGAGTTCATATCATCTGAACGGCTAGCTATCTCCATCTCATTAATAAATTGTTCATAACGACCGTAATTTTCGCATTCTTGCTAAGAAAATCTATTTTAATCATTCTTAACTGACCCTTTTTTTAATCTTCGTATTTCGTGCTAGGCGGAAGGTCAAATAATAAAAACTTCACCACAAGGTTTAAACAACTTTATTACCTCCCTACATGTTTCACACATTTTTTGGTGCCTCTTCAGGGGAAAATGTTACATATATAAAACTTACAGCCTCAATCTAAGGAGGATAACCTTCCACTAGTACGGCCACGTCTAGGCTGATTATATTTCGCCATGTTGGATTCTTTCAGAACATGATCCTCCTCAGATTGAGGCTGTACGTTTTATATATTTAACATTTTCCCCTGAACAGGCACCAAAAAATGTGTGAAACATGTAGGGAGGTAATAAAGTTGGTGAAACGTTGTGGTGAAGTTTTTATTATTTGACCTTCCGCCTAGCACGAAATACATAAGTCTATTTAAATCGTGTAATTATGAATGTTTGTTGTGAAAATATGCAAGACTGCGTATAGGATTTTTATTGTTCTAGAAACTGTGAATTTTCTAGAATCAGAATGATGTTAAATTAAATTCTTTTGAAAGAATTTATTTAGGTAAAACTGTCCTCTACATAAATCAAACACCATCTCATCCTGAGTGCTTCGCTTATGAAGCGGGAGGTTTTGAGGATTATCTCTTCATTAGCTGATGATAGCAGCATTAGGTTTATCTTCTTCATTAGTAGTACACAAGTCTTCATGATAATCAGGACTGGATGTAGCTGAAGATTGGACATTAGCGAAGCACATGTGAATAGTCTGAGATCTATGTATATAGATTAAAATAGAATATTACATACAGCGCAATCTAGCTCCGTGTTAATGCTATAGACGACATATTTATGATAAAATCTCTTTACTTAATTTTCTCAAGAGCCTAAAGACCAAAGCTGATGTTACATAGATGGTACCTACCGCCGTTATTACTGTTTATCTCCTAGTTATAAGTTGGAAATTTGGAATTCATTTTAAAATACGACATTCACAAAACAAGGAGTCTTCGAGGCTCTCTAGTGGAAGCTAGAACTATTTAAAGATAACAGAATTTTAATATTACAAGTTTCAACTTATCGTCGAATGTTGTAGGGCAAAACCTTGGCAGAGACAGCTTGACACATCAGCAGACTGTACCCAAGGAAATAATAATGCAAATGTGGCAGGAAACCATTTTTTTTTTTTTTTTTTTTTTTTTTTTTTTTTTTTTTTTTTTTTTTTTTTTTTTTTTTTTTTTTTTTTTTTTTTTTTTTTTTTTTTTTTTACGGCGCATCTACATCTAGGTCATTAGCGCCGACTTCCAGGGTGCAGCGAGGAATTTTACCGGCGAGCCGTGGGATGATAAAATTCCTGCCGGATGTTGGGAATTGAACCCACCATCTCCCGCTTATGAATCCAAGGCGCTAGCCATTAGACCACGGGAGACCCCCACCAGTTATTGTACAAGATACAATTCATCAAGGGTGGTTTAGGATAAAGATATTTTATTGCCTTCAAGCATAAGATGTAACAGACGATAAGAAGTAGTCCTCTGCCGACTGAGGATAGGCCATTCCCGACTGACTAACTCATGTCTTAAGACGGGACAAGACCGACCACCGTGCCAGTACTGCAATACGATACCTCATAAAAAAACAAAACAAAAAAACTTTACTTTAGGCCTTATAATTGCCACTTTGTTATCTTTTATATTATTGCAGTTTAATCGACTCGTTTGGAAAATAGGAATAATAAAAATTTAAAATATACCTACATAGAGTACATACATATACATATGCGTCAAAATATGATACGTCTTCATTAACTATAGTGTATAATCTTAAACCGGCCGTATATCGATGGGGAATCGAAAGACTAAGTATAAAAGTCATTCTCTTGTTTTTTTAGGCGTGTTTAAAAAACGTGTTTTTTTTTGTTTTTTTTTTTTGTTTTTTTACTAATCCCGATTTATCGCTTAAACAAAGTGTTATATGAAAAAAACACTTCAATACAAAAGTTTTCGCTTATTTAGGTATATTTTTCTAAAAAAAAAAAAAAAAAATGTGAACCGAGATTTTTTCCCGTCTTTGCGTTCCACGCGCAGACGGTTCGTCGGATCAATAAATCTCTAACAATCTATGGAACAAATTGTCCATCCGATTGGTTATTCAAACGCGATTATCTTGTAAAATATTCAAGCTAAGACACTGAAATTGGTTTCATCTTAAAGATAATTTAATAAGCTACAAATGTTGTGTTGAGGTATTTTTTCGTACAATGCTTCGTTTAATCAATAAATTGGTATTTGTCAAAAAAAAACAAAAAAAAAAAACAAACAAAAAAAAACACGGTTTTTGCGTTTTTCTTGAAAACGAAGAGAAAACGAGAAAATTGCCAAAGGACTTTTTCACTTAGGTTTTCGATTCCCCATCGATATACGAAGCCAGTCGGTTTAAGACTGGGACACCCTGTATATGTATTTGTGTGGGTGTAGGTGTACCTGGCTATAATATAGCCATTTATGTTAAATATTTTATGTTTAATTGTTACTACATATTTGTTATTGTTTTTTCAAAAAAATTGTGTTATGATTTTTGTTTAAGATGCATTCATGTAGATATGTATATAAGTGTACAAATATTTATAGGTTGTCGTTCTACTAACATAATTAAATATACGTTGTTTTACTTTTACTATTTTTTCTCTATAAATGCCATTTTATTTTTATTTCCCTGGATTAATTGTATTCATCAAATTTAATAAGGCAACAATGACCCACGTGGTTGATTTGCCTCTAAAAAAAAAATTCGTTTAGAGCCTCTTGCTCAAATTCAGGAACATAAGTATGCTTTAGGTCCACCCGACAAACATATGTAAGTAAAGATGGAATGGTGGGAGTCGGCTAAAGAAACCTTAATACGATTTTTGTTAAAAAAATTTATATTTAGGACGGTTCAGCTACTCATTGGTAGCCTTCGTCAGCTAAAATGACAAGAAAAAAACATAAATTAATACAAAAAAAAGTTTATAATAATAATAACTTATTATAAAAGAACAATTTGGTCTTAAATTCTTAGAATGAGTAGAATGAAAATCAAAAGAAACATAACAAAAAGGGAAGAAAAAAGGCTATTATATTGAAGTTTATATAAGTAAAGTTCCCTTTTAGCACTTTCCTCCGAAGGAAAGTAGCTATTGAGGTTGGACTCATGACGGAATTTTTGAAAAATTTCTTCAAATCTTTATCGATCCTACCTAGTAGACACCGAAAATGACCCCCGTTAAAATTTATATATATCTATATATATATATATATATATATATGCATATATATATATATATATATATATATATATATATATATATGTGTGTGTCTGTTAACACGATAGCGGCCAGAGTTTTTGTTTTTTCGTCACGAAACTTGGTATATAGCATTCAATTAGCAAACGATTGAACGAGTTCGTTAACCACCAAAGTCAGTCCACCGGAAGGGGGGGTTTACCCCGAACCGAAAACACTAATTTGACTATGTCAGCCGTAATATTTGTTATATTTAAACGAAACTTGGTATTCGTAGTGGTAATATAGAGAGAAAAGTGAGATATAAAAATGAACTAAATCGGTTCATTAGAAGGGGGGGTTTACTCCGGACCCACAATACCAATTCGCCACTACCAGCCGTGATTTTTGGTATATTTCGATGAAACTCGGTATTCGTAGTGGTAATCCACAGGTAAATAACTGTTGTAAAAATAAACTAAATCGGTTCATTAGAAGGGGGGGGGGGGGTTTACTCCGGACCCACAATACCAATTCGCCACTAACAGCCGTGATTTTTGGTATATTTCGACGAAACTCGGTATTCGTAGTGGTAATCTACAGGTAAATATGTGTTGTAAAAATAAACTAAATCGGTTCATTAGAAGGTGGGGGTTTACTCTTGACCCAAATTCTTAATATACTCATACCGGTCGTAATTTCTGCTGTATTGTAACGAAACGCGGTATACGTCGTGGGTAACTCATGAGAAAGAAGTGTTGTAAAAATGAGCTGAATCGGTCAATCGGAAAGCGGGGGTTTAATTTGTAATATATTTCAATAGAAAAGCCCGTCAGACGTAGGTTCACAAAGCCGCCGCAAGGAGCGCTTTCTACCACTAGAGTGACTGTATCCTGTTCCTGCGTTAGATCAAAATACGATAATATGAGGTTTTTTGTATTTATTACGTAGTGTAATAGGTACCATGTGTAAACATAACTCTGGAAGCAAATTATTAATTGATCAGTTACTCATTACAAATTTAAAAGAGAACTATTCATGTTTTTATTTTATTTATGTACGATATTTTAAGCAAATTGTTCTGGAAAGCAATCTACACTACCCAAATTCTGAGGAAAGTGCTTAGTTATGCAGCTCCTGCGTGACGGACTTTTTTTGTTATGTTTCTTTTGATTTTCATTCTACTCATTCTAAGAATTTAAGACCAAATTGTTCTTTTATAATAAGTTAAGTGTATTTATAGTTCTGTTACTTATCTCAATTATAAACTTTTTTTTGTGTTAATTTCTGTTTTTTTTTCTTGTCATTTTAGCTGACGAAGGCTACCAATGAGTAGCCGAAACGTCCTAAATATAGATTTTTTTAACAAAAATCGTATTAAGGTTTCTTTAGCTGAATTCCAACCATTCCATCTTTACTTATCACCTCGACGGCTAACTATCTAATCATCATGAAAACATATGTAATGTACTGTGTAACATACAGTCTTCTTTTTCGTACATGCCTAACGCGCTTGCGCGAACGCCACCGGACACTTTTAGCGCGGTTCCTCCCTCCCCCATAGGGAGGAACCCCGCTTATAAGGTTGATATATATATATATATATATATTTGTCTGTTCGCTCATTTCTGGCTTCCCTAATGGTCCGATTGTGATGAAATTTGGTACAAAAATCCGTTTCCAATTTGAAAGGTTAAGTTCGTTAACCAGAAGAATCCGCCCACTGCAAGATGGCATTTGGGGCGAAATTCGCGCAAACAAAATCGTAACGCCTACGTTTTTGAGTTCATAAGCTTGTAAGTACTTGTTTTATAGGCTTCTTGGGCTAGAAAACGAATGAAACAATTTTCAAGGCGATAGCTTGAACCGTTTTCGAGAAAATTGGAAAAATAGTTTTTGAATACCGTTTTTGGTTTGGGTACTTAGAGTCATGGGATTCAGTTGAAACATTTACTGCATGTTCTACTTTCATTAAAACTAATATGTTGAAATTTTGGTTGCGTTTGGAGTTAAGGAAGGGTTAGAATAAAATATTTATTTAACAGACATAAAAAAGTTTTGGTAACTTTGTATACTTTCCTTAATATAAAAGGTTAAGAATCTTGCGAAACGTAAGATTAACATTAGAAAGCTCACTAAATGCTCTACAAAAATGGTTCTAAAGAAAGTTTTAATTAGGCGATGTCGATCGGAGAAATATGTGCTTAAAACGTTAAAGTAATTGATTTCGTTTATTCGAGCGGTTCTTTTTGTCTGTTTTCCTTGTTATTTTTAAATTGCTTATAGCCGGATAATGTATTTGACAATAAAACAGATTAAGTAAAATAAGAAGATCAATTTATTATATTAAAAATGTAGCGTTCAAAGAGAGAGATCCCGAGGCTTTCCAAATGCCTCTGAGCGGAGGCCTTTCTGCCCGACTTATGGGATAGCTGACCCATACAGGTAAGATTGTAAATCAAGACCTTTCAAGACTGGTTTGTTTGAGATTTCTTTTGGATAGGTGTTTTGCTATTGATCTAAACAAAGTAATAACTGTTTCTATTCTATGCCTTCATAAACACTAGAGATAAGAACGGAACCGCGCTAAGATGACGCAGTTCCTGCGAATCGGACTTTTTTTGTAACTGTAGCTGGTAAGGGCTAGAGACAAGACCTGTTTTGAAGTTACAACACTTTTTTAATCTAGTTTACCTGATAATTATCTGAGTGAGTTCCGGGTCACGGCAGCAGTTAATGTATGCTATCTCTTAATCCTATCAGAAATCCTTTGGAGAATGGAATTTTTACTTTGAATTTCTGCATACATGAAGATTTTAATCATTTGAATAATTTTTAATGTGTTTGCAAGAATTTTTCATACCCACACAAATCGGAACTGACAAAACATACCCTTAATCATAAAAAAGATTATTTTTTACTTCTTTTTTTTTAAATTAAAAATTCTATTAATTTTAGGTAGCCTCCCCCTTCACTGTAGGGAAGAAAGCCCTCTTATGACTTCCATATTGCGCAATCGGTAAATACTTAGGAGGAATGCCAAAAACGTTTCAAAAACCATCACGAATGCTCTATCGCACAGTAGTCAAAAATCATCAAAAAGTGCTCAAAACTCAATACCTTTTGATGTTGTTGAGTTAAATTAAATTAAATTAGAAACAAACGTATGTATACGTCAACATGATTAGCCACAGCCACTCTAAACTTATTACCAATACGTTTCTCACTTTCTTACTTTCTTTTACTAAAATACTAATTTTACTGATAAATGCAAGTTAAAAACAAACAATTAAAAAGTGAGTTAAACACTGACAAAAACCCATTCAAAAGAACAAAATTAACACTTCCGAAGATTTATGCACTTATTTCTCCGTTTGACATCGCCCTATCGAAAATTGCTTTAGAACCTTCTTTGTGGAGAATTTAGTAAGTATTCAAATGGTTACCTTCCACTTACTACTATTTCCCAACCGTTTTCGAGATTTTTACGAAAATATACGAAAATCCGAGAAATTTTCATGTCCACAAATATATAGGTATATTTTTTTCTAATACTTCCTTAACTCCAAATGTAACCAAAATTCAAGCATCTTGGTTAAGATGAATTTAAAACATGTAGAAAATATTTTAATTGAATCCCAAGATTCGAAGTACTAACAAAAAAAATGCGCTAAAAAAATATTCTTTCCACTTATCTCAAAAACGGTTACAGATATCGCCTTAAAAATGGTTTCATTCGTTTTCCTACGGTAAGATACCTATATAACAAGTACTTAAACATACAACAAACAACATAAAACTGAACTTAAAAGAAGTAATCCTGGATTATTTTCGAAAATCAAACAGGCAAAACTTCTCTTCCCCTCCTTATAGGATTGTATTGCTCCCTGGAGCACATCAATCGATAAGTGTTATCATATTTCCCGCGCTGATTGACTAAAAGAGGCTCGGATATCAGGCTAGGCAAAGAGGAAGAGGAGAAGAGGTTGGTAATTCATCGATGCTTGTGGGTCACACGTCACTGGTAACCCATCAATAACCTACCCTTGAAGGCTTGTTTACTCCCCTTCCTCTAGCAGCCATCTTGATGGGGTAATATACCAGCTAGTACATTCAATACAACACACTTCATGCGTCTTTAGGAATATTGTGCGTCTTAAGCATCTCGCGCTAAGACGAATCTATAAACAGTGCAACTCGATGTTGTCACTAAAGTGCATACTTCCTCAAAGTGGAGGCAGGCCGCGTGAACTCAGTCTTGACGTACACATATATATATATAGTCTGTTCGCTTTCTAACTGGCTCAAAAATAGCCCAATTTGGATGAAATTTGGTACAAATATCTTTTGTCTATTTTGAATGGTCAAGTTCGTTAACCATCAAAATCCGTCCAAGGGATCCAAGGTTTGTAAAGCGAAATTCGCGCGAAAAAAAATCGTTACGCTTACATCATATGGCTGCAAGTACTCGTTTTATGGGCTTCTTGATCTAGGAAAACGAATAAAGCCATTTTTTAAGGCGATTGCTTTAACCGTTTACTAGAAAAGTGGAAAAATATTTGTTGAATAAAGTTTTTGGCTTGGGTACTTAGAATCATGGGACTCAGTTAAAATATTTTCTTCATATTTAAAATGTATATAAACAAAGATGTTTAAATTTTGGTTACGTTCGAAGGTAATTAAAGACTACAATAAAATGTTTTATCAATAGACATGAACATTTTGGGGATACTCGTACATTTTCCTTAAAATCTCGAAAACGGTTAGGAAATCGTGGTAAGCGAAAGGTTACCATTGGAAAGCTTACAAAAGTTTTTACAAAAAAACTTAAAGCAATTTTCGATTGGGCGATGTCATTCGGAGAATTAAGTGGTTAAAACTTCGAAGTTTTTGGTTTTGTTTAGCTCAAAGGTTCCTTTTGTTTGTTTACCTTGGTTTTGTTATTGTTTGTTATTGCTTTTATTATGAAAATGTATGTTTCTCTAAAACAGAATACGTAAAATGAGAACAAAGTTTCTGTTGTTTAAAATATAGCTTTGCGAGTGTGTTTTGTAGATACTATATCGTATACTAGATTCTTTTGAACGCTTTTTTCTCTTTTTACCTCACTTCTTAAATGTTTGTTTTTTTAATATGCATTCAACAGTGAAATATGTATTTCTAGTTTTGCCGTAAACGTTTAAGGGCAAGCCTACCCATATGGCAGAGGGCAATAAACTGTGTTACCTGGAAAGGACCAAAATACCCTTCCATCCTCACGTTCAGCATTTCTCTGTTTGGTTTATTTCAGTTTATAATTGGTTGTTCATTTTTTTTTTTAATTACATTTAACAGTAAAATGAGAATTTTTTAAAAACAAGGTGAATAAATGAGAAACGTATTTCATTGCATTCTTGGAGTGAACTTTGTGAAGTCGGAAGGAGTAATTTCCGCATAGGATACTGTCAGTTTCTTTTTGTGGTGCCTGGAATCTTGCTTCTCGGATTTAATATTTAATTTTGAAACGTTTTTATTTTACTATTTTATTGTTAATGGTACAACTGTTTCTGTTTTTGGCATGCAATGAATTTGAACGAAAATAAATGACTAATGCATTAAGAATTTATGATCATCGCAGTAACATAATCTGTAAAAATATTACCAACACGCTACCAATAGATGCTCCGCAATTTATCAGCAGCGGGTCGACGCCTAATAAAATGCTGCATTGCTCCTTGGTCGTACATCCTTCCGTGTCCTTTAAACCGTGAAGACATTACGAAGAAGGTGGAAAATCTTCCCATAAAGTAGAATAGAGCAGTAAAACCCAACGATCCTACTGACTGGTTCTAAGAGAGCTATAATCCCACGGAAAGTGGAAAGTGGGAGAACTGGATAGTGGAAAGTGGCGAATAGCAGTATTGAGTGGCCGCACAATAACCACACTTGGCGAGTATTTTATTGAATTTTTAAGAGAATATATCCTCCTTCAGTCCCAAACATCGGGATATATGGAATAAGGAATAGAACACATTATATTCCTATCTCAGTGGCATATCTCTCTTCATCGCCCCTTTATCACTCCTAGGCAATTCAAATGTCTTATCACCAAACACATCTCTGATATAAACAATATTTTATTATCTCTAGAATTTAACATTGAGAAGATATAAACCTGTTCAAAAAAATATAAAAATTTTATTTCAGAAATAAATACAGTAGACTCTCCCTTATCCGTCACTCTCTCTAATCCGGTGGTCTCCAAGAGGAATGAAACCTAGAAAATCCTCCCTTACTAGCAAGCAAATCATTTGTTTCTAGGTATTTCGTTGAATGGAAGTCAAAGAAGGCATATATGTTTCGATTTAGAGGCAGGAACTGTGTTTCTAGGAAAATGAATGTCTACTAAGGCACCGGCTGCTGGAACTCCTCATATACACCTGCAAGGATTTACATACTTTGAATTTGTTGTATAATTCTCTACATTAATGTCACTTAAATATCCAAATAAATAAATACATTAAAAATGGAACATATTATTATATTCCCAAATATGCAAATAAATAAATATATTAAAAATGGAACATATTATTATATTCCCAAATATGCATATAAATAAATATATTAAAAGTGGAACATATTATTATATTCCCAAATATGCATATAAATAAATATATTAAAAATGGAACATATTATTATATTCCCAAATATGCATATAAATAAATATATTAAAAATGGAACATATTATTATATTCCCAAATATGCAAATAAATAAATATATTAAAAATGGAACATATTATTATATTCCCAAATATGCAAATAAATAAATATATTAAAAATGGAACATATTATTATATTCCCAAATATGCAAATAAATAAATATATTAAAAATGGAACATATTATTATATTCCCAAATATGCAAATAAATAAATATATTAAAAATGGAACATATTATTATATTCCCAAATATGCAAATAAATAAATATATTGAAAATGGAACATATTATTATATTCCCAAATATGCAAATAAATAAATATATTAAAAATGGAACATATTATTATATTCCCAAATATGCAAATAAATAAATATATTGAAAATGGAACATATTATTATATTCCCAAATATGCAAATAAATAAATATATTAAAAATGGAACATATTATTATATTCCCAAATAATAATATTTTTCAAATGCATTAGTGACAGCTTCGAAATGAATTCTCTAATCCGGCGTTTTTTCTAATCCGACTGTATGTCGGATTAGAGAGAGTCTACTGTAATTATATAATTCATTAATTTTATATTTCGTTTTATTTTATTTTTTAATTAATTTATATATATATATTTTTTAGTGATTTTGGTTATTTTTTTAATCTTGTTATTTTTCTTAAATTTCATTTTTTAAAATGTATGAATTTTTAGAGAAGGAGGGTCGTTTTTTAATTTATATTTTATTACTGCTATTTTTCCTAATGCCCATCTTTTTAAAATTTATTTACTTAATTTTTTAGGGCTGTTTCTTGTTCTTTTTTTTTTTTGTTACTTTCCTTCACTTTAATTTTTTTTAATTTATTAATTGGGAGGGGGGGGTCTTTTATTCGTCTTATTTTTCTGAACTTCCGTTTTTAATTTTTATTTTTTAATTTATTTAATTATTTATTGAGAGGAAATCTTTGACCTTTGGTGACGCGAAGAAAGAATGTTTTAGGGTTCGGTCGTTGTATCTTAATAAGACTACATTTATTTTTTTATTAGAAAATGAGTTTTATTTTATTTTTTATCATGAAGATTAGATAGTTAGACGTCGAGGTGATAAGTAAAGATGGAATGGTTGGGATTCGGCTAAAGAAACCTTCAATATGATTAGATAGTTAGCCGTCGAGGTGATAAGTAAAGATGGAATGGTTGGGATTCGGCTAAATAAACCTCAATATGATTAGATAGTTAGCCGTCGAGGTGATAAGTAAAGATGGAATGGTTGGGATTCGGCTAAAGAAGCCTCAATATGATTAGATAGTTAGCCGTCGAGGTGATAAGTAAAGATGGAATGGTTGGGATTCGGCTAAAGAAGCCTCAATATGATTAGATAGTTAGCCGTCGAGGTGATAAGTAAAGATGGAATGGTTGGGATTCGGCTAAATAAACCTCAATATGATTAGATAGTTAGCCGTCGAGGTGATAAGTAAAGATGGAATGGTTGGGATTCGGCTAAAGAAGCCTCAATATGATTAGATAGTTAGCCGTCGAGGTGATAAGTAAAGATGGAATGGTTGGGATTCGGCTAAAGAAACCTCAATATGATTAGATAGTTAGACGTCGAGGTGATAAGTAAAGATGGAATGGTTGGGATTCGGCTAAAGAAACCTTCAATATGATTAGATAGTTAGCCGTCGAGGTGATAAGTAAAGATGGAATGGTTGGGATTCGGCTAAATAAACCTCAATATGATTAGATAGTTAGCCGTCGAGGTGATAAGTAAAGATGGAATGGTTGGGATTCGGCTAAAGAAGCCTCAATATGATTAGATAGTTAGCCGTCGAGGTGATAAGTAAAGATGGAATGGTTGGGATTCGGCTAAAGAAGCCTCAATATGATTAGATAGTTAGCCGTCGAGGTGATAAGTAAAGATGGAATGGTTGGGATTCGGCTAAATAAACCTCAATATGATTAGATAGTTAGCCGTCGAGGTGATAAGTAAAGATGGAATGGTTGGGATTCGGCTAAATAAACCTCAATATGATTAGATAGTTAGCCGTCGAGGTGATAAGTAAAGATGGAATGGTTGGGATTCGGCTAATGAAGCCTCAATATGATTAGATAGTTAGCCGTCGAGGTGATAAGTAAAGATGGAATGGTTGGGATTCGGCTAAATAAACCTCAATATGATTAGATAGTTAGCCGTCGAGGTGATAAGTAAAGATGGAATGGTTGGGATTCGGCTAAAGAAGCCTCAATATGATTAGATAGTTAGCCGTCGAGGTGATAAGTAAAGATGGAATGGTTGGGATTCGGCTAAATAAACCTCAATATGATTAGATAGTTAGCCGTCGAGGTGATAAGTAAAGATGGAATGGTTGGGATTCGGCTAAATAAACCTCAATATGATTAGATAGTTAGCCGTCGAGGTGATAAGTAAAGATGGAATGGTTGGGATTCGGCTAAAGAAGCCTCAATATGATTAGATAGTTAGCCGTCGAGGTGATAAGTAAAGATGGAATGGTTGGGATTCGGCTAAATAAACCTCAATATGCTTAGATAGTTAGCCGTCGAGGTGATAAGTAAAGATGGAATGGTTGGGATTCGGCTAAAGAAGCCTCAATATGATTAGATAGTTAGCCGTCGAGGTGATAAGTAAAGATGGAATGGTTGGGATTCGGCTAAATAAACCTCAATATGATTAGATAGTTAGCCGTCGAGGTGATAAGTAAAGATGGAATGGTTGGGATTCGGCTTAATAAACCTCAATATGATTAGATAGTTAGACGTCGAGGTGATAAGTAAAGATGGAATGGTTGGGATTCGGCTAAATAAACCTCAATATGATTAGATAGTTAGCCGTCGAGGTGATAAGTAAAGATGGAATGGTTGGGATTCGGCTAAATAAACCTTAATATGATTAGATAGTTAGCCGTCGAGGTGATAAGTAAAGGTGGAATGGTTGGGATTCGGCTAAAGAAGCCTTAATATGATTAGATAGTTAGCCGTCGAGGTGATAAGTAAAGATGGAATGGTTGGGATTCGGCTAAAGAAACCTCAATATGATTAGATAGTTAGCCGTCGAGGTGATAAGTAAAGATGGAATGGTTGGGATTCGGCTAAAGAAGCCTCAATATGATTAGATAGTTAGCCGTCGAGGTGATAAGTAAAGATGGAATGGTTGGGATTCGACTAAAGAAGCCTCAATATGATTAGATAGTTAGCCGTCGAGGTGATAAGTAAAGATGGAATGGTTGGGATTCGGCTAAAGAAGCCTCAATATGATTAGATAGTTAGCCGTCGAGGTGATAAGTAAAGATGGAATGGTTGGGATTCGGCTAAAGAAACCTCAATATGATTAGATAGTTAGCCGTCGAGGTGATAAGTAAAGATGAAATGGTTGGAATTCGGCTAAAGAAACCTCAATATGATTAGATAGTTAGCCGTCGAGGTGATAAGTAAAGATGGAATGGTTGGGATTCGGCTAAAGAAGCCTCAATATGATTAGATAGTTAGCCGTCGAGGTGATAAGTAAAGATGGAATGGTTGGGATTCGACTAAAGAAGCCTCAATATGATTAGATAGTTAGCCGTCGAGGTGATAAGTAAAGATGGAATGGTTGGGATTCGGCTAAAGAAGCCTCAATATGATTAGATAGTTAGCCGTCGAGGTGATAAGTAAAGATGGAATGGTTGGGATTCGGCTAAAGAAACCTCAATATGATTAGATAGTTAGCCGTCGAGGTGATAAGTAAAGATGAAATGGTTGGAATTCGGCTAAAGAAACCTCAATATGATTAGATAGTTAGCCGTAGAGGTGATAAGTAAAGATGGAATGGTTGGGATTCGGCTAAAGAAACCTCAATATGATTAGATAGTTAGCCGTCGAGGTGATAAGTAAAGATGGAATGGTTGGGATTCGGCTAAAGAAGCCTCAATATGATTAGATAGTTAGCCGTCGAGGTGATAAGTAAAGATGGAATGGTTGGGATTCGACTAAAGAAACCTCAATATGATTAGATAGTTAGACGTCGAGGTGATAAGTAAAGATGGAATGGTTGGGATTCGGCTAAATAAACCTTAATATGATTAGATAGTTAGCCGTCGAGGTGATAAGTAAAGGTGGAATGGTTGGGATTCGGCTAAAGAAGTCTTAATATGATTAGATAGTTAGCCGTCGAGGTGATAAGTAAAGATGGAATGGTTGGGATTCGGCTAAAGAAACCTCAATATGATTAGATAGTTAGCCGTCGAGGTGATAAGTAAAGATGGAATGGTTGGGATTCGGCTAAAGAAGCCTCAATATGATTAGATAGTTAGCCGTCGAGGTGATAAGTAAAGATGGAATGGTTGGGATTCGACTAAAGAAGCCTCAATATGATTAGATAGTTAGCCGTCGAGGTGATAAGTAAAGATGGAATGGTTGGGATTCGGCTAAAGAAGCCTCAATATGATTAGATAGTTAGCCGTCGAGGTGATAAGTAAAGATGGAATGGTTGGGATTCGGCTAAAGAAACCTCAATATGATTAGATAGTTAGCCGTCGAGGTGATAAGTAAAGATGAAATGGTTGGAATTCGGCTAAAGAAACCTCAATATGATTAGATAGTTAGCTGTCGAGGTGATAAGTAAAGATGGAATGGTTGGGATTCGGCTAAAGAAACCTCAATATGATTAGATAGTTAGCCGTCGAGGTGATAAGTAAAGATGGAATGGTTGGAATTCGGCTAAAGAAACCTCAATATGATTAGATAGTTAGACGTCGAGGTGATAAGTAAAGATGGAATGGTTGGAATTCGGCTAAAGAAACCTCAATATGATTAGATAGTTAGACGTCGAGGTGATAAGTAAAGATGGAATGGTTGGGATTCGGCTAAAGAAACCTCAATATGATTAGATAGTTAGACGTCGAGGTGATAAGTAAAGATGGAATGGTTGGAATTCTACTAAAGAAACCTCAATATGATTAGATAGTTAGACGTCGAGGTGATAAGTAAAGATGGAATGGTTGGGATTCGGCTAAAGAAACCTCAATATGATTAGATAGTTAGACGTCGAGGTGATAAGTAAAGATGGAATGGTTGGAATTCGGCTAAAGAAACCTCAATATGATTAGATAGTTAGACGTCGAGGTGATAAGTAAAGATGGAATGGTTGGGATTCGGCTAAAGAAACCTCAATATGATTAGATAGTTAGACGTCGAGGTGATAAGTAAAGATGGAATGGTTGGGATTCGGCTAAAGAAACCTCAATATGATTAGATAGTTAGCCGTCGAGGTGATAAGTAAAGATGGAATGGTTGGAATTCGGCTAAAGAAACCTCAATATGATTAGATAGTTAGCCGTCGAGGTGATAAGTAAAGATGGAATGGTTGGAATTCGGCTAAAGAAACCTCAATATGATTAGATAGTTAGACGTCGTGGTGATAAGTAAAGATGGAATGGTTGGGATTCGGCTAAAGAAACCTCAATATGATTAGATAGTTAGCCGTCGAGGTGATAAGTAAAGATGGAATGGTTGGAATTCGGCTAAAGAAACCTCAATATGATTAGATAGTTAGACGTCGAGGTGATAAGTAAAGATGGAATGGTTGGAATTCGGCTAAAGAAACCTTAATATGATTAGATAGTTAGACGTCGAGGTGATAAGTAAAGATGGAATGGTTGGGATTCGGCTAAAGAAACCTCAATATGATTAGATAGTTAGACGTCGAGGTGATAAGTAAAGATGGAATGGTTGGGATTCGGCTAAAGAAACCTCAATATGATTAGATAGTTAGACGTCGAGGTGATAAGTAAAGATGGAATGGTTGGGATTCGGCTAAAGAAACCTCAATATGATTAGATAGTTAGCCGTCGAGGTGATAAGTAAAGATGGAATGGTTGGGATTCGGCTAAAGAAACCTCAATATGATTAGATAGTTAGACGTCGAGGTGATAAGTAAAGATGGAATGGTTGGGATTCGGCTAAAGAAACCTCAATATGATTAGATAGTTAGACGTCGAGGTGATAAGTAAAGATGGAATGGTTGGGATTCGGCTAAAGAAACCTCAATATGATTAGATAGTTAGCCGTCGAGGTGATAAGTAAAGATGGAATGGTTGGGATTCGGCTAAAGAAACCTCAATATGATTAGATAGTTAGCCGTCGAGGTGATAAGTAAAGATGGAATGGTTGGGATTCGGTTAAAGAAACCTCAATATGATTAGACAGTTAGACGTCGAGGTGATAAGTAAAGATGGAATGGTTGGGATTCGGCTAAAGAAGCCTCAATATGATTAGATAGTTAGCCGTCGAGGTGATAAGTAAAGATGGAATGGTTGGGATTCGGCTAAAGAAGCCTCAATATGATTAGATAGTTAGCCGTCGAGGTGATAAGTAAAGATGGAATGGTTGGGATTCGGCTAAAGAAGCCTCAATATGATTAGATAGTTAGCCGTCGAGGTGATAAGTAAAGATGGAATGGTTGGGATTGGACTAAAGAAACCTCAATATGATTAGATAGTTAGACGTCGAGGTGATAAGTAAAGATGGAATGGTTGGGATTCGGCTAAAAAAACCTCAATATGATTAGATAATTAGACGTCGAGGTGATAAGTAAAGATGGAATGGTTGGGATTCGGCTAAAAAAACCTCAATATGATTAGATAGTTAGCCGTCGAGGTGATAAGTAAAGATGGAATAGTTGGGATTCGGCTAAAGAAGCCTTAATACGATTTTTGTTAAAAAAATCTATATTTAGGACGTTTCGGCTACTCATTAGTAGCCTTCGTCAGCTTCGACGACACCAACAAACACTCTTTTAACTTCGACGACACAAAAATTCTTTCTACAGAACGCAACAAAAAAAAAAAGACTACAGATCTCTGAATGTGTACACATAAACCTAAACAAAAACAATAAAAACTACAAACAAGGCATTTCTACTATGTACGCGAATATTTTTCAAAAACTCTCCCGACCTCCCACCTAGTATTTTCACATCACCCTTGTGTATCCTTCCATTAACACCTTCTTCCCCTTTCCTGTCATAAAATGTCATAAACAGGCCTTTTATCCTTAATTATTAATTTTAAGAATTTAAGACAAAATTGTTCTTTTATAATAAGTTAGTGTATTTATAGTTCTTTTACTTATCTCAATTATAACTTTTTTTCTGTATTAATTTCTGTTTTTCTTGTCATTTTAGCTGACGAAGGCTACTAATGAGTAGCCGAAACGTCCCAAATATCGCAAAGCCTCGAATCTGAAAAACAAGATTTTGCTTATTTGATAGTTAGACATGGTAGGGACGATATAGCCTAGTAAGTGCCATTATTTCACTTAATAAATTAAAAAAATGAGAATTGAGAAAGAAAGTGTTGAAATAATCTTTACAAGTTTACAAAGAAAGAATAAACATGCACTTTGGTGAGATAAAAATATGAATTAGACATGCCAAAACTGCTTCATTTGTAAAGGTCGTCCGTCAAAAATGAATAATCTAACAAAACATCAGTAGAAGCAATCAAATGAAGAAGCCCTCCAACTAGGTTTATCGCCTCTGCACAAACGAATAAAGTTTATGGAATACAACCTTCATCTCACCTACAATTTGAACCACTACATGCTCTCGACAGTTCACAAGGTTTAAATCCATGGCATCCACGGTTCCATGGTTCCGATGCCCAGGAGAGCAGAAAGAAAGATTACAAAATCTTCAGCCGGAACCACAGAACACAAAAATCTCGGTTTTTGACGAATGAAGATGTGATCCACATGGAGCTTAGAATCATCTGATCCACACTTATACCTAACATGTGACCTGGAACGAAATTTGTTTTCGCAGTAAGCGCAGAAGCCATAGAATTATTGATTTCATCAACTCATGTATTATAATTTTTTGTTGATCGTTCGGCTTTACTAAAATATTTTTATATTTTATTTTAATTATATTTTTATAATAAAATGCCTCAATTTCATGTTTTAGGGTATTTGCGAAATGCTCTTTTTAATTAGGAATTGAATAATATAAGTAAAATTCAGTTCTAGATTATAGAGCGATTTCACGAAGCATTAAACAAATATTTGAAGTAATAATAATAGGTAATTTTGTCTTAGGGTTTGTCGTCCAACTAACACATGTGATATCGAGGACGGGATGGGGGAGGCACTCGAAAGAAAGAAACGAAATCAATCTACAGGAATGTGAACTAGGTAATTTCAGGTCCTCCAAATTCTTAGTACAGAGATAAACTAAATCGAATGAGACCAAGGACTATTCCATAGGATCAGTAGTTCAAAAGATATTGATTTTTCGAATGTGTTACTCTATACACACACACACACACACACACATATATATATATATATATATATATATATATATATATATATACATACATATATATACATACATATATATATATATATATATATACATACATATATATATATACATACATATATATATATATATATATACATATATATATATATATATATATATATATATATATATATATATATATATATATATATATATATATATAAATCGGTCCCGTAACAGGCCACAAGGGCCCAGAGGGCAGATACTGTAGAGGTATCTGATTCTTGACCATACGGCACACAAGGGAGATAGTGTGGTCAACACTATGCTCCGGCCGCCTGATTTTCCCCTTGGCTGCTTCGACTGCTAGAGTCATTAGCATCCAAAGTACCCATTATTAATTAAATTAATTAAAGGCTGGGTGAGCCTAGGGACGATCTGGGACCCCAAATCCAACCCTCGAACGGCAGCACTAGAAGAAAAAATTGTTAGTGCGCGCTCGGGTTTTGAACCTGGTCCTCCAGTTCATTAGTATATATATATATATATATATATATATATATATATATATATATATATATATATACAGGGTGTCCCTAAAATAAACGATAAAATAATTGTGAATAGGCATTCTCTAAAACGCAAAAAACTAAAACACAAACACGTGTCTGTCAGTTTGTTCCTTATACAAATCCACACCGTTTGACGGATTTTGAACAAACTTGGCACACAAGTAGGTCTTGATCCGGGGATTCTTGTAGGCTAGGTCAAAAACGTCTACCAGCTGTCTGTCTGTATGTTTGTTCCTTACACAAATCCACATAGTTTGACAATTTTCATAGGATAGGTAAAAAAAAAAGGTGATTATTTAAAATTTTGTTTTACTGTTTTGATTACCATCTTTTGTAATAGTAGATAGAAAATAGGATTAAAAACTCACTCACAAATTTTTTTTGGGGGGGAATTTTTGTAAATGAGCTTTTAGCCCTATTTTCTATCTACCTGTAATTGTGTATATAAATGAATGAATGAATGAATGGATGAAAAAAATGAATGAATGAATGAAAAAAAAAACTTTATTCTGGGACTTCGTCCCATAAGAATAAAAATAAGTACAAAATAAACAATAAATAAATTTAACCTAAAAATATAAATATGAATAAAGAAAAACAAAAGTATAAAAGAACAAAACAAAAAAAGCAACTAATACAAATATTATATGTGAAGCCTTAAATAATAAAATGAAATATAAGTAAATATGTACATTCATTGGAATGGGGCAATGATGATACAATGTTCAGAGGGGGATGGGAATAAAATTAAAGAGTTTAAATAAACAGATAAATATTAAAAAGTTTAATAAATATTAAAGGAATGGGGGCTATTAAAAGATATAAACTAGGAAAATGCATAAACACGAGAAAAAAACAGCAATATAATTTACAAAGGTAATCAGGTCTTCCTGGTGGTGAAATTTTAAGAAGCGTCTTCCTGGGAGGATAGGAGAAAAGCAAAGAGGCGGGATTTAAAGACAGGTAAGGAAGGAGAGTGTCGAATGGAAAGAGGGATAGAGTTCCAGAAGGAGGAGGCTCGGGAGATGAAGGAACGGTCGAAGAAGGCTGTTTTATGAGTGGGAGGATAGAGATCGGAGGGACGGGAGCGGGTACCACGGGAATGGACTAAATATATATATCAATATATATTTTTTAGCTCAAGAATGCCGCACAATAGGATGCCGAAACGTTCGAAGTATAGATTTTTCTCAAAATCTGGTGTTTTCATTTAGGCGAAGCCCAGGCATTCTTTGACTTCTTAATAAACAAATAAATAAACGGAACATAAGACGCAGGGGAAAAAATTGATATTTAAATCTAGAGGAAGAAATAACATTATGTGCAACATAGCATCTTGAATGAAAGTTTTTTCCTTTTACAAAGGTCGTATGAAGGGTTCAGAGCACAACTAGACCAAGTCCATTTTTGACATTTTATTGTGTAATGACATTGAAGATTATTACTAAAATGGCTCATTTCAGTGCTTCAGGAGACTAAGACCTAACTTATTTTGCCACTTATAGCAGTTCTTACTACACATCTACTTACTTTACTTTATCCTACGCCCGCACGAGGCAATTCTGCCATCAAGCGCCTCGCAGACCAGTACAGGGAGGAAAGCAGCAAATTCATATCATCGTACTCTGGACAGGTTAGCGCACTGCAGGATGTAAGGTGTGCAGCGTCCATTCTGCCACCATTGCACAGTGGACAGATGTCTGTCTCAACTACGCCGATTCTGTGCAGGTGGGCCTGTAGGTAGTCATGTCCGGTGGTTGTTCTGAAGAGGCAGACAGCCAATTCTCTGGGCAGATCTCGGGGCACCGGTCCTTTTGTGACTAGCTTCTCCCAAATTTTACCAGTTGCTGCTTTGCGGTGTCCTTCAGCTACTGCTATGTTCACGATAGCCTTTATTTGGGAGTATGCTGATGAGAATGTTACCAAAGCTGACGGCTGTTCTTCGTTTGATCCTTTCTTTGCCAATTCATCGGCTTTTTCATTCCCAGGCACTCCCACGTGGCTAGGAATCCACTGAAGCACAACAGTAACTTTGGCTGCTACTTCTGAGAGCCTTTTTCTGCATTCCAAAGTGCGTTGGCAATCCGTTGATGAGTTAGATGATAGGGCCAATATAGCAGCCTGTGAGTCCACCAAGAATACGATATTTCCTGTTAAGCCTTTGCGTTCTACCTCTCCGACCGCCTCCATAATAACTTACTACACATCTGGAAATTATTCTTATTTGTTTTCAGAGCACAAGTAAGCCATGTCTAAGTTGTAACTATTTTATGAACAAGCCTACACATAAATAATGTCAGTGATTAAAATTAAGATCTGTGTTCAAATATTTCTAAGATATATACTGGTCAATAGGATTTATACAATCTCTGCAATTAATACGCATAATACACATTTTATGAAAACTGTATAACATGGACTTGGTCTAGTTGTGCTCTGAACCCTCCATATGATGTAGGAAGAATAGGGAAGAATATAAGAAAAGCTTGGGGCTTGAGTGGGTTTCTGTCAATCTCTGGCTTCTATTGTGGCGTGGCTTAGGGTTTGGAAGGATTTCTATGGGAATGCAGAGGATTGGAAGGGTTAGGGTCAGGGGAATTTTAATTCTACACTTCCATGGCACCAATAAATTCTAGCTTCATAATCACAACTTGAAGAAAATACTATTATTATGATAAATTATATGATAAATAAAGGTTTTTTGTTTTCAATATTTCTTCAACTGTTGAAAACAGCCATTGGTAAATTGTTGAAAGAAGTTTTAATTAGTGGCAGAATGAAAACATTTCAATTTGTAACATATGCATTAATATTCATAGAAGCCATGAAGGTCAAATTACTAAAAAGGAACATAATTATTATTATTTTTTTTTTTTTGTATAAAAATACGGAAATCACTAGACCTTGTTTATCTCATACATTTAGAACAGGCAAGAGCGAGGCAGTGCTTTCTTTGTTGTAAAAAATGTGACTTGAGGGCGTGAGCAAAAAAATTCAATAGCTATAAATAGCTAATAAATTTATTAATAATTAAAAAAAAAAGAAAATCGGGCTACTATTAATGAAAGACGCAATTCCTTAAAAAAGAAGCCCCAAAATGGTGAAAAAAGTCCGACTCGCTGGAACTGCGTCATCTTAGCGCGGTTACGTACATCTCGAAGAAATGGAATAGATTAGCATCACAAATCACAGGAAACTGATAGTAGCCAACTGACACAGAAGCGGATAATTCTTAATCTGTATAAGTCAATACAATTATGTACTGAGAACGTACTTACTCTTTGACTATTGCTGAGAAGGCTCTATTCTAAACAACCAAAAATTCGTTGTCATTTATCTTGTTTTACTAGCAAAGTCGTTTTACTGTTATAACTAACTGTATATATGTGCTTCATGGCGAATAAAATTCCACTCTGTCGTGGGTTAAATCTTTCTTTAAGATTTTCGAATTTGGACCACCTATATTTTCGTGATCTATGGGGTCTGAAACGTGAAAGTTTCTAGTCGGTACTTCCGGATTGCGTCGTGAGGTCAACCTCATATGCGGGTTCTCCCCATGGAGATAGGGAGTAACCGCGCTAAAACAAACTTCCTTATCACGTTTCTCTAGTGATATTTCTAAAGGAATAGAAACAGTTATTAAAGAGTTAAGGAGACCGTTGATGGTCGTTGTATAATAAGAAAAATACATTTTTTAAAAGAAAATTTATTTTATTTTTGCCGAGCAGTTATTAGTTTATTTTGATCTTTTATGAAAAATTGCAAATATGTTTCTTATTTGTTTACCATGTTTTACTAAAATTACTCATTTTATTGTTAAATGAAATATAAAAAACAACAAATTAAAAAGGAAGGACAACATAAAAAAAAAAAAAAAATGTTCATAAAAACGAAACTGACAGCAGTAGAAAATACTCACACGGGGTCATCGGAAAAGCTCTATTTCAGCAAAACACAATTTTTCCTCATTTTACGTTTCCGATTTTTCAGACAAATGCATTTGATTGAAAGAAATAATAAAAAAACTAAGGGAATCAGACAAATAGAACTGTTAAAATAAACGAAACCAACAAAATCAAAGTTCTGTCCATTTCCAAACCGTTTTTTACCTATAGTTTTCCCTCCTCTCCATCCTGCTTACTCTACTTTCAGTAAATCTTTCTCTTCCGATCTCTCTCAATCTTAATCTCTCTCTCTCTCTCTCTCTCTCTCTCTCTCTCTCTCTCTCTCTATATATATATATATATATATATATATATATATATATATATATATATATATATCTGTCCCTGGCAATTCTCCTCTTATAGTCTCTTCCTCTTCCTGAACCACGATAGCTCAACCCTTCAAGGACTCCGAAATGGATAGATAAGACCAAATGCGGACTACTACCGAAGAGAAGGCTTGGTCAGTGTATTCTACTCAGCTATTCGACTAGTAGAACCCTTGACCTAATTTGATTCTGGGCTCCTGCAAAGGCAATCCTCATTCAGGAGATGACGCCCTTCATCTTAGATTCAATCTTATTATCATGCGGAAGTGAGAAACTCATCCCGCTGCAATAGACTGGTCAGCCAACAGAATGAACAAATAAAACAATAATACAAACTAAAACCATTCAACGCTTGAACTTTCGATATTATAAAAAAACATTTACCATTGCTTGAAACTTTAACTTCATTCATCGCGCAGGCTTTTCTTCTAATATCTTGAACACAGGTGCATCTTCTAATATGTTCGATACAGAATTTTCCCTTAATATGTATGATACAAGCTTTTCTTCTAAAAGTACGATACAGGTTTTTTTTCGTAATATGTACCATACAGGCATTTCTTCTAAAAGTACGATACTGGATTTTCTCCTAATATGTATGACACAAGCTTTTCTTCTAAAAGTACAATACAGGCTTTTCTTCTAATATGTACTAAACAAGCTTTTCTTCCTATATGTACAATACAGGCTTTTCTTCTTATATGTACAATTCAGGCTTTTCTTCTTATATGTACACTAGAGGCTTTTCTTATTATATATACAATACAGGCTTTTCTTCTTATATGCACAATGCAGGCTTTTCCTCTAATATGTACCATACAAGTGTTTTTTCTAAAAGTATGCTACAAGATTTTCTTGTAATATGCACCATACAAGCGTTTCTACTAAAAGTACGATACAGGATTTTCTTCTAATATGAACGAAACAATCTTTTCTTCTCATATGTAAAATACAGGTTTTTCTTCTTATATTTACAATACAGGCTTTTCTTCTAATATGCACCATACAAGTGTTTCTTCTGAAGTACGATACAGGAATTGTTTCTAATATGTACAATACAGGCATTTCCTCTAGTCAGTATAGTACAGGATTTTCTTCTAATATGCACCATACAAGTGTTTCTTCTGAAGTACGATACAGGAATTTTTTCTAATATGTACAATACAGACATTTCCTCTAGTGAGTATAGTACAGGATTTTCTTCTAATATGCACCATACAAGTGTTTCTTCTGAAGTACGATACAGGAATTGTTTCTAATATGTACAATACAGACATTTCCTCTAATGAGTATAGTACAGGATTTTCTTCTAATATGCACCATACAAGTGTTTCTTCTGAAGTACGATACAGGAATTGTTTCTAATATGTACAATATAGGCATTTCCTCTAGTGAGTATAGTACAGGATTTTCTTCTAATATGTACGATGCAGGCTTCTCTTCTAATGCATACAATATATTATTTTCATCGTAAGTTGTTTTTGCATTAGAAGGAATCTATGGAAGTTAGTTTAGAAAAAAAGGGTCAAGGGACTGATAGATTTATGGCATTAAAACTGAATAAGCTTGTAAAATTCAATAAAAACTTTAGAATTAGCAGTAAAATTCGTATTAATTAGTCATAAATCGGGAACCACAACTAGGCGTGATGCAGATGCACTGTAAAATAAAGAAAATAATATAAAAAAATGTTCCTAAATTAACCCACAGATTCATAGAGTATTTATATGTTTTGTACAAGGATTGCTTTAGGAGGAGCAATATTAGCAAAGCAATATAGGAGTTTATAGAGTAGTTCCTAAGGAGGAGCTTGCATGTTGAAATCCATTTAGAAGAATAAAGAAGGGCTAAAAATAGGATTTGATTTATTTTATTTATGACATAAAATGACTAGAAAAAAATCTATCCTAGACAGAACGTGAGTCAATTAGAGAACTAACATCGGAAGAAACTTCTTTTCCAAGGAAAACTACAATCATTCGTGTACACTTTTCTTATATTGTGTCGAGACAATTACAATGACAAATTATATTATTGAAAATTAATTGGTCTATTATTATTCAGGAAATTTATATGATATATTTTAATTAAAAAAATTGTCTAATATTCAGCCTAAGAAAAATTTGGAGTAGAAGAGATTAGGTTATTTTAGCCGAGCTTTTTATTAAACACAGATTACCAAATCACTTTCAGTCGACGGCGAATGTCTAAATTCATTGAGGGATATGAAAAGGATCGGCGCTAAGGTGGCGTAGTTCCGACTTTTTTTTGTCCTGAAGAAGGGTGGAAAAGAACAGTCAAAACTGTTCTTAATTTAGATTTTTTTCGCATATTAGCAAAATACTGACAATTCTATGACTTATCACCTCAATGGGTCTTCTACTATATATTTGTCGAATACCATTCACTCATTGACCTATTATCACCTCAATGGGTCTTCTACTATATATTTGTCAAATACCATTCACTCATTGACCTATTATCACCTCAATGGGTCTTCTACTATATATTTGTCAAATACCATTCACTCACTGACCTATTATTACCTCAATGGGTCTTCTACTGTATATTTGTCAAATACAATTCACTCACTCACCTATTATCACCTCAATGGGTTTTCTACTATATATTTGTCAAATACCATTCACTCACTGACCTATTATCGCTCAGCCCAAACCACTTGACAAGAAATTTTGTAATTTTTTATGGACACTTTGGAATGCAAACAATCGCTAAGAAAGGGTTTTTTGATATTCAAATTTTGAGATATTTTTAGAGGGGTTGCTCTAACGATAAAAGGTTGCTAGGGCGATAAAAGGTCAGCTGTTACTGTACATAATATTATTTTTATTTGCGGTTAATTTCAACTATGATGGCAGACCTTGAATTACTAGAAATAAACTGTGATTTTATCCCTCATAGAGTTTACGCCCTGGTGATGGTCCATCCGAGGTAATAATATCCCGAAACCTTGCACAGCCTCCCCACCCACCAGTCAGAGCACTTCTTGGTAATGCTCGCAAATATAATGGGTGTTTCTAAATGACATCTTGGAAACATAAATTGTAACGTACATTTATTACTAGCCGAATACCCGTGCTGATAAGTTGTTATTTTATTGCGTTAAATAATGTATCAGCAAAATTAACGCTGCTACATAATTTTTAGCAGTTCATTATAGCACGTTTCCCGTCATACTATATGTTATTCATCAATTGATAAGTAATCAAAGTATAATGTTTCTTGACTCTGGGGCGCTCCGGCCAGTGTCAAGAAACAGATAACCTAGAGATAACCCGTTATCTGTAGATTACCAGCATGGGCGTATATAAGGGGTGCTGAGGGGCCGCAGCCCCCCTCCCCCCGATATTTTTATTTGTTGGTAAAAATGTGTTGCAAAACCCTTAAAAATAAATGGAATAAATAAATTAAATAAGATCATTTAGTTCATTAAAAATAGTTCATTTTAGTTGTAATAGCGTTTTATTTGCCTAAAATTATTCCAAGTTCTAAATTGTTAGTATTCCATTTACCGGAAATGTTACCTTCCCCCCCCCCTCCGAAATTATTTCCTATACACGCCCATGGTTACCCGTAACAGCATTGTAACCGATATACGTTAAATTTCGTTGTCAATAATATTTATTTATTTATTTTAGGAGCTTGGCGACTAGGCTATTTTCTCCTTAAATTTCATCATTACAGTATGAAAAAAGTCCGTCACGCAGGAGCTGCATAACTAAGCACTTTCCTCAGAATTTGGGTAGTGTAAACTGCTTTCCAGAACAATTTGTTTAAAATATCCTACATAAATAAAATAAAAACGTGAATAGTTCTCATTTTGTAATGAGTAACTGATCAATTATTAATCTGCTTCCAGAGTTATCTTTACACATGGTACCTACTGCACTACGTAATAAATACAAAAATCCTCATATTATCGTATTTTGATCTAACGCAGGAACAGGATACAGTCACTCTAGTGGTAGAAAGCGCTCCTTGCGGCGGCTTTGTGAACCTACGTCTGCCGGCTTTCGTCGAAATATACCAAAAATCACGGCTGGTAGTGGCGAATTGGTATTGTGGGTCCAGAGTAAACCCCCCCCCTTCTAATGAACCGATTTAGTTCATTTTTATATCTCACTTTTCTCTCCATATTACCACTACGAATACACAGTTTCGTTGAAATATAACAAATATTATGGCTGACATAGTCAAATAAGTGTTTTGGGTTCGGGGTAAACCCCCCCTTCCGGTGGACTGACTTTGGTGGTTAACGAACTCGTTCAATCGTTTGCTAATTGAATGCTATATACCAAGTTTCGTGACGAAAATACAAAAACTCTGGCCGCTATCGTGTTAACAGACACATATATATATATGCATATATATATATATATATATAGATATATATAAATTTTAACGGGGGTCATTTTCGGTGTCTACTAGGTAGGATCGATAAAGATTTGAAGAAATTTTTCAAAAATTCCGTCATGAGTCCAACCTCAATAGCTACTTTCCTTCGGAGGAAAGTGCTAAAAACAAAGTGTTGGAAATTACATGAAAATAACATGAATGTAAATAACATATGAAAAGCTAATTAATAAAACAAAATTAATTTCACAACATTAAACCAAAATGTATAAATAATTGATAAGAATTTGTACAGCTGTGCGCGGTGTATTGATTTTGATAAGGAGAATAGAAACACTATTTTTTAATGATTTTTTGTTCTTCTACTTTATTTCTGATTCTGGGCATAGTTCTTCCAGTTTTCGGAGTGTTTTTACTTTTCCTTCTTCCTTTCGGAGTCCCTGTCTTATTTGCTTCCATGTCAGTAGCAGCACATCCAGGGCTGTTATCTTCTAGAGTAGGAGGATCTAAGTGAATATCACTATCTGTCGAAGGATATTTTGAAGCTTCCAGTGATTCTTTTAGTTCTAATCTCGCAGCACTTTTCTGCAATAACTTAGTCAATTTTAAGTCCAAATCCATATCCGTAAGTTCATCGCTTCCCTCCGAAGTAGGATAATCGAGCGGATTCTGACGGGTAGTGATTTCCTCTTCTAAAATAGGTGCATTTTCTTCGTTTTTATTGAAAAGGTGACCTTTAGGATCATTTGGTTCAGTTTCATCATTCTGTGAATGAGTTCTGATATTATTTGTCTCTTTAGTAAATTCAGTGACTTTGGAGGATCTTTTATTTAAAATTTGTATGCTTTGATCGATGTTAATATGAACAGGTTCATTGATTTATATATTAACTTTACGCTGCACAGGACACGCGGCAGCTAGATGATTGCCTTTGCAATTGAAACAGCTGATTCGTTCTGTACTAAAATATATTTTCCAAGACAGTTCTTTCACTCTCATAACCAAAGAGGAAGGTAGCATGTTGCTATGTTCAGGATTAATGAACAGCTGTCTCCTATGGCTAAGCACATGGGCTAAGCGTGGGTCTTGAAGACTAGCTTTCAAACACTGGACAGGCGTTACTATGCCAACACCTAACCTCTTCAAGGCATCTTCGATAGCTTCGTTAGGTATTGCAGGGAAAACATTGGACACAATAACCCTTTTTGAATGCTCCAGAAGGCGTTTTATTGGTATTTCTTGATCACCAATAGTTACAAAAGGGTGTTGGTCTATCAATCGATCAACTTCAGTTTTATTGCTCAAGTGAACACAAAATCTACCTCTTGAAATATAGGAGACAAATTTAACAGAATTGGGTTACAACAATATCAAGCAAAGCTAGCATATAATCGTTCTGTATTAATCCTTTCACAGTTTTTAGAACTATAGCATTCTCGCTGGGGCATAACGATTCCCCTGCGAACGTTGTTTTATTACTACAATGAAATTGAACAGTGACATTCTGGGTTATTGGGACTTCTACATTGGAGGTTAGCTTCAACTGTGATTCCATTATGTCAAATATTTACATTCGGTGGGTTACTAGAATATAATTAATTGAGTTCTGGCTTACCACGGGTTACTTATTGCACTCTTGCACGCAAATTTGGGTCAATAAGTCTTCGCTATCTTAATTATATCAAGAAAACCGAAGACAACTTTTTTCCACGTACTTTTAACCACACGCGCACAGCTATTGTCAATAATAAATGTACGTTAAAATTAAAAATTTATGTTTTTCACATGTCAGTTTGAAACACCCATTATATTTTCGAGCATGACCAAGAGGTGTTCTGACTAGAGATGCTGATGAGTAAAGAGGCTATGCAAGTGTTCGGGATATTATTACCTCGGATTGACCGTCACCAGGTGTAACTTAAACTATCTGGGGACAAGTTGAAATGAACTGCAATTAAAATGGTGATTTTCCCCTCATAGCGTATACTCTATGAGGGACAGTTTATTTCTAGTAATTCAAGGACTGCCATCATAGTTGAAATTAACCTCAATTAAAAATAATACTATGAAATAGATAATGTACGGTGACAGCTGTTCTTTATCGTCATAGCAATGCATACTGCCTAGGGCCTAGGCGTGTATGCTCTAACCAACTAAAACTTTAAACCCCTCTAAAAATACCTAAAAATTCGAATATCAAAAAATCCTTTCTTAGTGAGCGTCTACGTTCTATAGGGAGCGTCCATGATAGGTCACTGAGTCAGTCAGTCAGTCAGTGGTATTTGACAAATATATAATAGATTTACAACGAATTTTAACCTGTACTGGTTAAACTGCGTTTACTGCTAACCTATAGATAACGGGTTATCTCTAGGTTATCTGTGTGTTGACACTGGTGGAGCACCCCAGTGCCACGAAACATTATACATTGATTACTTATCAATTGATGAATAACTTATAGTATTGCGGAAACCGTGCTATGATAAACTGCACAAAATTATGTAGTAGCGTTAATTTTGATGATACATTATTTAACGCAATAAAAGAACTACTTATCTGCCGTTACGAAGAACGGGTATTCAGCTAGTATTTCATG
This sequence comes from Gonocerus acuteangulatus, assembly GCA_946811695.1. NCBI lineage: Eukaryota > Metazoa > Arthropoda > Insecta > Hemiptera > Coreidae > Gonocerus > Gonocerus acuteangulatus. The sequence continues at coordinate 21,895,121 of OX328124.1, read as the reverse complement.
AAAAGCAAATCAGCTGTAGACTTGTTTAATCGTATACGAGAATTTTTGGGACAATACATTTTCCCTAAAATATACCCCACTTTAAAAAATTCTATAAAGGTTTTCGAAATGAAGTATTCTAAGAGAGTTAAGTTAAAAGGAGCCTCTAAATGCAGATAGCTCTTGGCGAGTAATCCAATTGCCTCGAGATAGACTCAGAATGAACCAGCTCGCCTCTTTCTCTCATCTTCATTACTATAATTTGAAAAGATCCTAATGAAAAATCTCATTTTTTCACAATCATTAGAACGATTAATATAGGGACATTAACTTTTTTTATCCCTTTAATTGAATAATGCATACTATTCATTAAAAGAATATTCTTCTGGAAACCTGTTACAGCTTAATGGAAAATGCCATATATATTTTATTATCAGTTCTGTTAAAACGCTCGTGCGATTTTTTGGGAAATTTTTAAATATTGTAAGCAAAAAACGACCGACTCGCAGGAACGGAGTCATCTTAGCGCGGCCCGTATCTTATCATAAGATAGTAGTAGTTTATTTTTGTTTTGTTTTTTTACGGCGCATCTACTTCTAGGTCATTAGCGCCGACATCCAGGGTACAGCGAGGAATTTTCCCCACGAGCCTTGAGATGAGAAAATTCCTGCCGGAGGTGGGGATCGAACCCACCATCTCCCGCTTATGAATCCAAGGCGCTAACCATTAGACCACGGGAGACCCCGATAGTAGTAGTTAAAATAAAATCTCGAAGAGAAAAGATTTAAGGCACCACAAGAAGAAACTGATAGTATCATGACGACTTCCCCACGTTCGGTCTTGGAAACACTATAACAACGTTTCACATTTTCCTACCTTGTTTTAATAAACTACTCATTTTACTGGTAAATGCACTAAAATAATCTGCAACAATTCAAACGTTAAGTAAAGACAGAAAAAAGAGCAAAACTAACAAATTAAAATTCCTTATTTCTCCGATTGATAACGCCCCATCGAAAATAACATAGGTAACAATTTTTACTTGTAGAGAATTTAGCAAGCATTCGAGTGGTCACCTTCCGTTTACTAAGTTTCAACTGAACCAGTAGTTTCCGAATACCCAAAATGAAAACTAGTTTGGAAAATTATTTTTTTCAATTTTTCTCGTAAACGGTTACAGGTATCGCTTTAAAAATGGTTTCATTCGTTTTCCTATCTTAAGATATATATTAAACGAGTACCAGGAAACATATGAACTCGAAGAAGTAAGCGTTCCGATTTTTTCGCGCAAATTTCGCTCCAAGAACCATGTTCCGGTGGACGAATTCTGCTGTATATATATATATATATATATATATATATATATATATATATACACACACATAGCTTTTTCCTATTGTGCCATGCTTCACCTACTTTCCGCTTATGACTCTCCCCGTATCAAGATCTACCTGTACACCCAGTTACGTCAAAAGATGTGAATATGTTTATATCTGTCAAGTAATTAATAAATCAGCCAGAAGGGGCCAGCACCACATCAATTCATGAAACAGCCGACAGGGGCCAGCACCAAAGCCTGAGAGTAGATAGCTCTTATCAAAGAAAGGCCAGCGCTCCTTAGTTAGACAGTGACTGTTGATATAAAATTTAAATAAACTGCATTAAATGATTATATTATGATGTAAGGTCATCAATGAGGTCGAGTTATTCTAATTATCAAGAACATCAACAACAACAAATGTCGGATTTGCAATACAGAACTAACAGTTAAACATATATTACTCGACTGCCTTCTTATAACGAACTTGGACATACCAGGGGACATTACTGCCCTACTTACTGACAGTAGCCACCATATTCACGACATACTTACACATTTAAAAAACGTAAACCTGTACGACAAAATATAAAAATGTGATAATTCTTTTATTTAAAAATTAAATAATTTTATCATTTATCTCATATTTCAATTGTTGAATTATTTTTTTTCTATTTATTATATTTTTTTTATTATTATTTTTTTTATAATATGTAAATAGTAATACAGTATACTTAACTGGCGTAGGATAACAACATATCTATGAACAGCATATAGCTACAAAGTTACTCGATGCAATTCACCCCAAAGTGGTGCATCGCTAAACAAAATAAAAAAAAAAGAACATCAACACATAAATTTAAGACATTAATTAAATTCAAAATGGCTTTCGATTCAAAATTGCCGTCAGAATCCGAATGGTTCAGTGTAACCAATTTTTCTTTAACAAAACTTTTGACCCTTTGACCAAATTTTGAAATTTGACTATTTTGACCTAGCCTAGGAGATTTCCCGTATCAAGACCTACTTGTGTGCCAAGTTTGGTCGAAATCGGTCAAACGGTGTAGATTTGTGTTAGGAACAAACAGACAGACACGTGATTTATATATATATATATATATATATATATATATATATATATATATATATATACATATATATATAATGGAAACACCGTTATACTCGAGATCTATGGGTTCTGAAACATGAAATGTTCTAGGATTGCGTTATGAGGTCATCCTCTTTTTTTTTTCTTTTCTTTTTCTTTTTTTTACGGCGCATCTTCTTCCAGGTCATTAGCGCCAACATCCAGGATGCAGCGAGGAATTTTCCCAACGAGCCATGAGATGAGAAAATTCCTGCCGGAGGTGGGGATCGAACCCACCATCTCCCGCTTATGAATCCAATGCGCTAACCATTAGACCACGGGGGACCCCGTCATCCTCATGAGCAGGTTTCCGCCTACGGGGAGGGAGGAACAACGCTATGAGAAGTTTAAATTTTAATCGACAAAATATTTTTCTTCAGTATTTACAATTTTTCGCTGTCACACAGTAAGGTTTTAAATTTCGTCGATCCAGAATTCTGGTTTTTATCCTGTTAAGAATTTATGATTTCCCCTATAAAAAAAATGTTGCAAGGCACCAAATAAGTTAAAATCTCGTGGAGAAATGGCGTGGGAGTAATTAGAATGTGGCATAACCTCTAAAATAAATTTAATAATTATTTGTAACGTTGTTTGAACCTGAAGTAGTGTTGGATTGTTTCGATAAAACAACTCTTTGTTGATCTTCACCATCGGGCGCGGTTTTTAATTAATTCTAGTACTTTCTTAACTTCTTTATATATATTTATTTATTTAAAGAATATTACAATCTACAATTGCAATTGTATTATGCAATTTTGATACTGGTTTCATGCCTCAGGTGTTCCCAGTTGTCAGCCGAGTACCTTCCTTGTTAGGAAGGATTCTTGGATGACCTAGAGTTTAATTTATTGATGAGAAGAATTCATTATTTCTGTCGTCTGATCCACTTTTAACTGCCACCCTGACCTCAAAAGTTTTTAAGAACGTGTTTATTAAAATTAAATATGCGCCCAGAACGGGTTTCATTATTATTTAACATTTTTGCGCAGTCGTTACTTCGTCTCTTTGCCTTCTAAACTATTACTTTTTATTACTGCAGATATAGCAGGTCCGCTACACGAAAATAAAACTATAAGATAGTACGTTCGTACATACATTAGTAAAGCGAAGGCAAGCGACGAAAGATTCGAAATCTTGTTGGTCTATTAGTGAGTCATAGTGTATTCCTTGCATTCATTTAATGTACACACGGAGGCCCAGTGGCCGTGAGTGTTAAGACGTGAGTAATTAACACTCCATTCTATGGGTCGTGGGTTCGATTCCCACTATGGGCTGGTGGCTTTTCTCTAGAAACAACCTATTAAACGGGGTTCCTTCCTATGACGAAAGGGAGAAACTGCGCTAAAAAGAAAAGGCATAAGCCCTATCCTGGCTAGAAAAGTGTGGTGACCTATAGGTATCCCGTCCTAAAATTCTAAGTTAATTATAATGGACGTTAAAATTCAAATAAATAAATTTAATTAATTAGGGCACACGAACTTAATTACTGATCTAGACGCGGCCCTTGTAAACCACTTGCTATGATAACACAGATCAACAATAGATCTAAAAAAAAAACACTCGAAGCGGTTTGGTTTTTATTGGGTTTTGGGGGTCGCTGTTTACGATGAACGGGTACGTTAACTTTCATCACATCATATACAAGGTCATTTGAAGGTCAAATAGAGAAAACACCGTAGGAAAAATCTTAAAAACTTCATGCGTATGCCCCTGAGTCCGAACCCGTAGTTTGTTATTTGACTCGCACTGCCTCCGACAAAATGAATTTTCGTATACATTTTTTTTCAGATTTTTTCAACGTTTTTGTCTTTATTTGACCATCAAATTACCTCTTGGAAAAGGCGTAAAGGGACCTCAAAAACGTACAAATTAATTTTTTCTACGATTTTTTTTTTTCTTTAATAAAACAATTTATGTTTTTATTTTATTCTAATAAAATAAAACAAGAATAAAATAAAACAATTCTAACATATGGCTTAAAAGTGGAAGTTCACAAAAAAATTCAGCTCTGCAATTCCAACCAGAATCAGCATCCAGAACTCTTGAAAATTGGTAAATTGCAAGAAATACTCTTACTGTAGCATACCAGCATGAGAAGAAGAGATTCTTTAAGCCAATAAGGTTGGAAATGTATTTTTATTTAATCATGCATGAACGCCATTGGATTAAAATTATCGTTCCTTTATTCAATGCTCTCTCGCCATGTTTTAAGTATACTTGAATCATTGAGGTGCAACAAGTTTAGGCTTTAAAAAGTATGGAGGCAAGTGTATCCTCAACTAATGGGACCGTAGTTTGCCAAATATGTGGGCTAAGCTTTAAGAATAGCCGATGATTAAAGACACATTCGGCAAAAAAACACTGGAAAGAAGCCAACCAGGAAAAACTCAAATTGATTTTAAAAACCGAGAATGTGGCAATAGGGTCGCAAAATAATATTAATAATGCTTCTAAAGAATTTACTAAAGCGGAGGTAGATAAATGGGCAGAAGTAATGAAGTGTGTACTCAAAAACATCGACGATTTTAACCCAACGGAATTTGACGATAATATTAAATGTTTTCTAGGATTTTTACGTGAAGCGAATAGTCTTCTACCTGGGCCAAAACATCCAGCCATCCGGTATTATAAAATGCGGGAAAAGAAGGGAAATCACGCAAAAGATACGGGCACCGGCGAGGTTTCGAACCCACAAAGGGCCAACAAAGCAGCTCGAGCTAAGCGCAGGGAGCAGTATGACTATGAGGTCGCCCAATATAATTATTATAACAGGCGAAAGAAGGTCATGCAGCATATAATGAATGCCGATGCTCCCCAGCAATGTCCTATAAAAATAAAAGAGCTGGAAGAACATTATAAAAATGTTTTAGGTAAAAGCAACCCGCAGGTTAGATCAACATATGAGAACATATTATTTAACCCTAACTTAACCAAAATTGATTTAAAGACAGTCCATAGAGCTATTAAGTCCATGTCTTTAGATACATCTCCAGGTCCTGACGGCGTTTTAGTAAGGACATTGAAGACGGTCGATGTATCGCATGTCTTAAAGTACATTACAGAGATTTTACTAAAAACGTCTTATGTTCCCGAATCTTTACGGCAAGGACGTACTGTACTTATCTATAAAGGCAAAGGATTAGCTAAGGACATATCCTCATGGAGACCTATTACAGTATATTCCGTAGTCCGTCGAATTATAGAGAAAGTACTGGACCATGAACTCAGGCAACAAATTACATTCCACAAGTGTCAAAGGGGATTCATAAGAGGGTTGCAAGGCGCTCACGTCAATGCGCGCATCATCGACGGTGTTTTGAAAACAAGCAAAAGAGGAAAGGATGACTGTGCTGTTGCATTTTTATACGTCACTGGTGCATTTGACAACATAGGTCATGCCCACATAGTGAAAAGTTTGGAAGGCAGAGGAGTATCGCCTGACCTTAAAAATATAATCACTTCTTTGCTATCAAATAATTCGATCCAAATTCAAGTGGGAATAAATAAAACAGGTTTCATCAATGTGAAACGAGGAGTTCCCCAAGGAGGCCCGCTGTCGCCAACACTCTTTATTACAGCCATAGATCATCTATACAGAGAAGTTTGTGACCCGCAATTCGCTAACTGCTACGGTTATGAAGTAAAGGAGAATATTGACAGGGTCATCCTGACAGGATTTGCTGATGATCAAGCAGTAACGGCGTGTAATAAAAAATCAGCAGAAAGGGTAGTTGACGTAATAGTTCGCACCTTTAAGGAAATTGGATTGAGCATAAATCCGAGCAAAAGCACTGCGATAATTGTTAAAGAGGGAGTTCTCTGTAAGGACGAGCTCGCTCTTGAAAACGGGGAAAATATAACTTCGATCAGTGGCAGTGAACAAATAAAATATTTAGGATGTTCATTCGATTCAGAAATTGCTTTTAAAGAAGATTCGGTACGCACATTGACAAGCAATTTAGAGCTACTGACATCCTCTAATCTGCTAAAGCCCGATCAAAAACTGAACATCATAAATCAGTATATTTTCCCTTGCCTCGCCTATCCATTCCAAACAGTGCCTCTCATTACAATTCATCAGTCCTTGCTGGAAGGTGTGGATGTCATAATTCGAAGGAGCGTAAAGGCAATAATAGGACTGCCTGCCAATGCTTGCAATGGAATGCTGTATGCACCTCGTCGATACAGGGGACTTGGCTTGCTTCGATGCCATTGGGAAGCTCCGTTGCAGCATTGGTCCATTGCTCAAAAGCTCGACGGTGTTTCGGACGAATTATTTCATTCTTTTTTTGATTACACTAAGGAGTCGTTCGAATGTGCCCAAAGACTCGAAATTCCAATGGACATTATCGGCGACATGCATAACATAAAGAAGCTGAGGCAGACCTTGAGAGACAACTCTTTCAATGAATGGGCTAACTCGAAGTGGCAGGGCATTGGAGTCCGACACTTCAAAGACTGTCCAAAAGCAAATAAGTTCATTTACAACAGAGAAGTTTTATCGGGCTCCGAATGGATAAATGCATTAAAAATTAATATTAATTATGCACCTCTTCGAGCTGTTCCTGGCATTAGCAGTGAACCAAGGGATGTTGGTCTCCTTTGTCGCAGATGTGGCAAAGAGAAAGAAACGCCAGCACATGTGCTGGGAAGTTGCGACCACAACATGCTTCTGGTTACACGTCGCCATAACAACGTGAAGCACACTCTCATGGAGCTTATGAAAGACAATGGTCACGACTGCTTCGAGGAAGTTTATAGCATTGACGATGAAGGCTCCTCAAGATATGCTGACATCGTTGCCTTCAAACGGAAATCCAAAACGGCTCTTATCATAGACCCAACGATTCGTTATGAAGGCAATGATAACAATCAAAGCCAAAACATAAACAAAGAGAAGCAAGCCATATACGAGAAGTGCATCTCTTACTATAAGGAAAAGTTCCGGGAGAGCTATGGATCAAGAGAATTCTCCGTGAAGGGACTATGGTTCGGCTCCCGAGGCACCATTCCCAAGGAAACAGCTGCTTTCTTCCAGGAAATAGGAATCAGCAAGGAAATTCTAGGAAGAATAGCAGAATCAATTCTTATGGACTCACTCGCCATTATTCAGAACCACATATATGGCTGACCGCATATTTTCTCCTACCATTTTATTTACTATTTAACTCTTTTGTATATTTATTATTAGTATTTTATTGCCCCCCTCCCATTTTTATCACTAATTTCATCATTTTATATCATTTATATAATTTTTGTTGTTGTTTTACTCATTCGTTTATATAATTTTTTTTTCATTGGAATACCCAGATTTGAAGGGTTGATTACTATGTTGTGTGTGGAGCAACCCAATTTAGTTGGGCAACCAAACTTTTCTGAAATAAAGTTTTTCTCTCTCTCTCTACAAATGGCATCGTAGACAGCGAAACCACAAACCCCACAAGGACCATACCGTTTGGTGTGTATTTTTTAGATCAACTGTCAACCAGTTTAATATTTAAATCTCTGCATATATTGTATGTGCACGGACAAGACGATTTACATTGGATGAATAGATGAGTTCGATATATAGAAGGATCAGTAATGCTTGAAATAAAAAATGTAGAACTTTAGTACTAGAGTTGAAGACTGCAGGAATATGGCCAATGCTAAGCCTGCTTAAGATAACCATGGAACGAAGATTATTGTTTAAATAAAACCCCTAATAAGTTGGAGTCAAGTTCTATCCAGACTCGAGTTATTGTCTGCTTTAATTGGTTCTCCAGCCCGTTACACTCCAGCACCAGTCATTCCATCGAGATCCTTCAGCAAATCCACTTTACTCTCTTCCTTCCGTAGTTCAAAATATCTTAAAAAGTCATCATGACCATCGCACCTACAAAAAACCGGTGACCTGTAGAGAGCCCGTACTAAAAATATTTGTCATTAATAAAAATACAAAATTTTAATACAAAGGTAGGTTTAGTCAGGGGTCAGTCGTCGTATCTTTATAAAACTACATTTTTATAAGAAATTGTGTTTTATTTTTGAAATCGTAATTTTCGAATGGACTGTAATATTCGGGAAAATAAGTGCTGACGACTTTAATAAGTAGCTCCTTTCGTTTATTTGAACGATTCGTTTTGTCTTTTTCCTTAGTTCATTATTACTTGTTATTTTTAATTGCTTTGAACAGTAAAATGTATTGTTTGAGCCCTGACTAAATCTAATTTTGTATTTCTAAGGCCGGCCATACACGTTCCGGTATACCGGAGAGGTATACCTGTACAGGTGACCCGCGCATGTAAACCGGAGCGTGTGTGCCAGCCCTTCCCGTATACCTGTGCAGGCGTAGCGACCTGTACAGGTATAAAGGAGAAGAATCAAAATTCAATTATTTTTACCTGCGCAGGCGAGTAGACAAGAGGGTGTGTGTGAGTCATCCGGTATACCTGCGCAGGTGTGAGGCTCTGATTAGAGAGCTTCGTGTTGTGCTTAACGTAAAGTCTATTCTCTGCACTCATCGGCCAGTGGTTATTTAGAACATATCTATATTTTTTACGTTTGTTTACTGTGTTAGTCATCATGTTTGTCCGATAACGGAACCGAATTCTCGAGGAATTCGTTGAAATTTGTCGATCAGAACCCTGTTAGTTAAGAGCAAGGAATACCATTACCGTGTGTTTTCGTATTTTTTTGCAGTTTATAGCCACTAACAAACCCACTAAGGCAATCATGTCATCTTGTCGGTTCGCCATTGCTAGTCTGTACAAATCCTTCACCCGTCCGGTTTACCGGAGTGTGTGTGGGCTCTCGCCTGTACATGTATACCGGAGAGGTACACCTGTGCAGGTATACCTTTCCGGTATACCGGAACGTGTATGGCCGGCCTAACGGTCAAGGATCTCCTCTCAATATATATCTATCAGCTGTTCTTAATTAATGTCCAAACAGAAAATAACGAACTTGGTAAACATTTTTTTTTATTTTTCGAACAGGTTAGAAGAAGAAAATTTACAATCTGAGAAAATATCAAATCCATTCCTGATACCAGATTGGCATTTCTATATAATTATTATTAATTTTATTTACAATTCTCTCCGATTCTACAATATAGAGAACTAAATGAGTAATGAAAAAACCTATGCACAAGGAAGAACAATATAGTAAGGAAAATTAAATATATATTTATAGAACCCAAGATACAAAAGATAAATTAATTTTTTTTATAATTTAAAAAACTTCTGTCACCCAGGAACTATTTGATGTAGCTAATCCATCAAGTCATCCTTATTTTTGGCGTTATAAGAAAAGCTTAGAAACGAAACTCCTGAAATATTAAACCCAATTTTTTGCCACTTTTGATTTACATTTTAAGGGCCTTTTACAATATAACCCGTCGATTTTTCTATTTATTGCGCAAGTTCTTTTGAGTTTTGAAGAATTTTGAGTTGTAATTCAATGCTGTTTGAGATTTGATGAATTATAAAACACATTGACGTAACTCCACATTAATTATTTCGTTGGTATTTAACTCTAGTTGGCAAAATATCTCAAACGCATTTTTCTATCTCCTTCTCTTCTTCTTCTTCTTGTTCCTCCTTGTTCCTTTCAGCGTGGAGGTGCTTCAGTCCATACCAGCCGGGCATCACGGTGCCTGGGCCTTGTCTTCATGGAATTCAGCCCATGTCCTCTTTGCTGCCCCACCCTGGAGATGTGATCCATCCATGTTAGCCTGGGTCTTCCATTTGGCCTAGCTCTGAAAAACTTCCTAGGGCCCCGATCTTCCTCCATTCGACAAAGGTGGCGAAACCATTTTAGCTGCCTATTTTGAACGCTTTTTTTTTACAGCTGAAACTCCCAGGTCCTCTCTCATTCTGTCACCTCACAAACAATTATAATTCACCTTCTCAACAAGCACGTTATAATGGTAATCCCCAAAAAAACCTAAATGTGAAATAGAGGCCAAGTTCCTGCCCCCACAAAGAAACACTCCCTTCCTCAAAAATATCCCCTCCTAAAACCCCCAAAAACCCCTTACCATTCTACACTCCAAAAAAGTAGTATGAGTTGGTGTATTAATTCAACCAAAAATATTTGCCAATACAAGAGATGATACAAGAAAGAAATGTCCAAGTTCATTACTTGGAAGACCTCATAGTTACTTACTAAGAACAGTAAAGACACTTCAACTGACCTTTAAAAACAACAATAAAAATACTTATATCCAGTTACTAAAATATCACTTTCCTCAACCAGGTATATTCTTAAACTTGGCAATGATTAGTTTTTCTCTAAAGATAATTTCGGCACAAAAAAAAACATTGCCAAGTTTAAGAATATACCTGGTTGAGGAAAATGATATTTTAGTAACTGGATATAAGTATTTTTTATTGTTGTTTTTAAAGGTCAGTTGAAGTGTCTTTACTGTTCTTAGTAAGTAACTATGAGGTCTTCCAAGTAATGAACTTGGACATTTCATTCTTGTATCATCTCTTGTATTGGCAAATATTTTTGGTTGAATTAATACACTAACTCATACTACTTTTTTGGAGTGTAGAATGGTAAGGCGTTTTTGAGGGGTTTTAGGGGGGGGGATATTTTTGAGGAAGGGAGTGTTTCTTTGTGGGGGCAGGAACTTGGCCTCTATTTCACATTTATGTTTTTTTGGGATCTCATTACTTTTTTCTAAGTATTAAATAGAATTTAGTTCCCGCATACCTACTGGCTTTTGTACCTCATATAAAACCAGGGTCTTTGGATTCTGCATAAGGTTCTCCTTACTGCTTGATATTTGATACCAAAAATAAACCTACATACATCTAATCACTAGACTAGAAAAGTTAGAAGCTCTTCCAGATGACATTACTCTAGAGGGCAAATTGATTGCTCTCTTAACTAAACTATTACACTGTAAAACACAGGAACCTTATCCCGACGATAAAGATCACAATAGGGAAAGTGCAGAAGGCCTTCAAGAAAAATATAAGAACAAAGACGATACATTTTGGGTTTGTGATCCTAAACTTTGTAATTTAGATGGCTCGACTTTGAAAAACTTAGTATCTGCTTTGAAGTATATTTTGCAGTGAACCCCTACGACTTTATTTACTACATTTAAGAAAGAAGTCACAAATTGTTTTGTTAGGATGCGTCGAAATGTTTTTAAAACATCAAATATAGGTTCTCCTTACCAAGACGATTCATTTGATACCCCACATGATGGATTTCAGAAGGAATAATGGCATTTCGATGGAACAAAAAGTGGAAAACGTCATAGGTAATATGACACTCCCGTATCAAGACCTACCTGCGTGCCAAGTTTGGTCAAAATAGGCCAAACGATGTGAATTTGTATAAGGAACAAACATACAGACAGACAGCTGAAAGACCTTTTTTACCTCGCCTAGTGCATTCCCCGGACCAAGGCCTACCTGTGTGCCAAGTTTGGTCAAAATCGGTCAAATGGTGTGAATTTGTGTAAGGAACAAACATGCAGACAGACAGCTGATAGACGATTTTGACTAGCCTATGACACTACCCGGATAAAGACCGACAAGTTTGTCAAATTTTGTTAAAATCGGTCAAACGGTGTGTATTTGTATAAGGAACAAACAGACAGATAGACAGCTGATAGACAATTTAACCTAGCCAATGATTCTCCCCGTATTAAGACCCATCTGTGTCCCAAGTTTGGTCAAAATCGATCAAACGGTACGGATTTGTAAGAGGAACAAACATACAGACAGACAGCTGGTATGAGATTTTTACCGAGCATATATGCGTCTAATTGTTTCTTAAAACATCAAATATAGGTTCTTCATATCGAGACAATTCATTTGATACCCCACATCATGGGTTTCGGACGGAATGATAGGTTTCCGAAGGAAGTACAAAACTGGCACGCCCCCGCCCCGGAAGCGGCGTCAATCACAACTTTTCCTTTTATAACGTCTTCATATCTATCTTCATGCAAAATTTCAAGTCTCTAGCATCATTGGAAATGCCTAATAATTTTGATGAGTGAGTGAGTGAGTCCTATAAATCCCGATTTTCGATCGCTTATATCTCAAAAACTATTCGATGTAGAATTATGAAAATTTCCAGTTTTACTCACATCTAGTAGTATAATATCTGTGTAAAATTTCATAACTTTATCTTTACCTGGTTGAAAGTTATGAGAGGGTATGCTTAGGCCGGAACTTGGCCTGGCGCACTACCGTGCGCCTAGATTTGTAGTCTAAAATATCACACCGCTGTTGATAAGTATGTATATTACGAGAGAAGCTCTAGGAATAGGAAGAAAAATGAAACGGGCGTCGTACTTCCCTCTGGGAAAACTTTGAAATCCATTAAACAAATGGAGCATTGCATACAAAACGAAGCAATTATTTTACTTTGGACAGAAGAACAATGTCAAACATTCAAGAAACCGCTACCACTCTATTTTAATTATAGTTTTTTTATTTATTTTTATGGTAATCTTAGAATGAATAAGTGCTCTAATAAATTAATGGAAGCTCGGGATACAAGAATTTCCTGAAATGGTGGCTCATTAAATATTCAATTAAGTAAAGTCCTATGTTTTCTAGCTTTTTTATATTTTTTTGTAACCGGCTGACTCAATTGGAAAGAAAAATAAACGAGCTGGGCTATATATATATATATATATATATATATATATATATATATATATATATATATAGATATATATATATATATATATATATATATATATATAGAGAGAGAGAGAGAGAGCGATTTTAACGTTCATTTTTAATGCACAAACAATTTAACGAGGAATTATTTATAGGTTACTAAACTATGTTGGCACCCGGGTAACAGTAACCCAGCGTAGGTTGGCAGCCTACATCACAGTAACCCAGCAATGTGGGGGTTATTTTATATATGCTCCATTTTATAAATAGTTTATTTGTTCTAGTTATTTGTGATAGATGGGAAAAATATTGAATTGAATATTAATAATATCGTGGTCTAGTGGCTAACAGCTTGGAATGTCATAGGGGATAAAGGGGTTCAAGTCCCGCATCCAGGAGTGATTTTTATCATTTCAGGGTCAATTGAAAAGTTTTCAGCTGCACCATAAGAGTCTGCTCTAATGGCCAAGATGTCGGTGCGCCGTAAAAAAACGAGCAACGTTCAATGTGAGAAAATAAAAAAAACACAATGCGTTTAAACAGCATCGACTTGGAGCTTCAAGTTAGAGGAAGAACTATTATTGAAATGATTAGCGCAATAAATGAATTTAAATAAAAATTGCAGCTTATGACAGATAAACTGATAAGAAATGATCTGAAGCATTTTGCTCCATTGAATTAAGATATTTATGAGGCAGAGCTATCAAATGTTTTAGGCCAATTCTACATAAGTTTTTATGATTTCAGTAAATTTTTCAGTTTTCAGTAGGTCAGTTCTGATATTGAGCGTAGCTGATGACAAAGAAATGAAATAGACAGAAAGAAACACGTGTCAGATATTCAGATATTTGCAGTGTGTTGGCCTAGTTAAGCAGACAAATACCAAATATATGCAGACTGGTCGACAGGTCAGAGCAAGGGGAGAACCAGTAGTGCTTTGAGTCAATGTGGTTGTCTCAATTAGTTCATCTACTTTGAAACCCAAGTAAACTCCAGGAATGATAAACAACCGGAGATAAACCAGAGAATGACTCCAGCCAACATGAAGTACTTGGGACTTCAGAAGTAGAGTAAGAATAAAGGGGCCTAATGAGCACCCATGCAGGACACCAACACTTTAGTTAAGGTATTAGACCAATTCTTCCAACTTTGTACAGTGTGCTTAAAGGCTTATTAGAAAATTAGATAAAATATAAGTTCATCAAGATTTGTAATCAAATCAAAATATCAAACAGCTGTACGAGAGAGATTGACGACCAAATAAGGTTTAATTGAAGGTCTGATTGCTTATTCTAGATCTTTGTTTGAGATAAAGCCTCAGAGTACAAGAATGTCTTGTGCATATTACAGGGTGATATGACTTACCACCTTATAACCTGAGTCAAGTTAGCAATAGCTTCTAGGCTCCTACTATAGGGTAAGGGCTATGAACTTAGGTACAACAATTTTCTTTTGAGATTTGGAGCAGAAAACATGAATGAAAATGGGAAAATATGATAACCTCCAGTTGGGCATTGCACTTTAACCCTTCCAACGGAACGTCTTGATTTTTCTATTATGAGTAACATCCGTCTCTAAAACTATTATCCTGATTACTACAACATTATTAATAGCCTATTAATTATTTTTGTCAGTTATCATTAACTAATAACTGTTATGATGTAGGTAAATAACTAGGCCGACCTTCACTAGTTATAAAAGTTTTATTTTACATAGCGCTTTCGAGATTCAATCTCATCATCAGTGCCTGTTGACAACAACATAACAAATAAAAAAACAAATCTACAAACTAGAATAAAATTTTAAACAACATTTTGAGAAATTTTTTAGTCACTAGAATAAAAACAGTAAAAGTTAGAATTCTTAAGAAGAATGAAATAAATAACTGTTATGTAGTTTCGTTTGTTAAAGTAAAAATAAATGCTACAAATGAACTTCGTTAAAATTATGTATAAGAATGTATGTATAAGAAACTCAAATTATTTCCGCTAATACAATCTTTATCTCTTTGTTCTTTCTTTACTTTTATGACATTAATTTCAGTCATTGATTGAATAGTAAAGAATTTCAATGAGAAAAATTAGAAAAATGGTACAAAATGAAAAAGTATACAAGCAAAAAGAGTACAAAAATAATAGACTAGTAAAAATTTACGAAAATCTAGACTAATAAAAAGTTACGAAAATGTAGACTAATAAAAAGTTACAAAAATGGAAATTTAAAAAAATTACAATGAGTAAAAAGTTGGTAATTATTATCGAAAATTCCAAGGAATTCGGATATCGCTACAGCGTCAACCTTCTCCTTTTCTTTCCCCGAAAGAAACGGTGTGAGCCCGAAACGGTATCGAGTATTGATTGGTCTTTTCCAGTTTCACGTCTCCTGGTCGAATTCTTCTGGAATAAATTAGTAATCAGAATCTATTTCTGACGATGTGAAATGTTTGATGGAAAGAACATGGTACATCTTGAAATACACACACATTTTGTGTATGTGTACGTATATATATATATATATATATATATATATATATATATATATTACACTTATTGAAAAAGTTTAAAAATTATTTTCATTGAACAAAAACGAATCTAATATATTGAAAAGTTAGTTAAGGAACACCAGCCTTTCAAAGGGACTTTAACAGTCATTTTAACTTTTTTTTTTTTTCATTATTTGGGTGCCTCGAATGCTTTGGTCATTGGCACCTGTACTTTATTGTTGTAGTGCCTTAAAGCTACTTTCTCTTCAAAATTTTATTTTATATTTTAGCATAAATATGCTTTGGCGATGACTAAACTGAAAAAAAAAAACGTTACAAAAAAGTGTCACCAAGACGTGTCCGATCAAAAAGAAAACTGAATGTTTTACATTACATTACATAGGTTTGCCGGACGGACCTAAGCATATTTATGTTCCTGAATTTGAGCAGCAGGCTCTAAACGAAATTAATTTATATTTCACTGAAGACCAAACCCCACCAATAACTGCTACTATTCCTTTACTAATAGCCCTATTTTGTTTTTAATTACATATATCTCTAAAATTAGTACTTTATTAAAAGAAGTAAGAAAATTATAAACTTATTGGTAATAGTGTTTTCCTAGAGTGAAGGTTGAGAAGGCGCGGGAGTAATTTCCGCTTAGGATACTCTCATTTTTCTCTTGTGGCGATATAAACTATTTGAGATTTATTTTATTTTTTTACGAAAGATCAAACCCTACCAACAATTCCTTCTATTCCTTTACTAAAGGCACTAAGGATACGAACGAAACTACCCTAAGATGATGCAGTTCCTGCGAGTCAGACCTTTTAATACACGTATTGGTGGCTCAGTGGCTTCGAAAAAAAAAAGCTTCAACCCAATCTTGGCTAAAAAGGGTGGTAACCTATAAATAAAACCTTCGTGAAATTTGATTTTAAATATAAATAGAAGTTAACATTTTATTAAATAAAATAAAAGCTGATTAGAAAACTGTCACGTTATCCTATCTCGTTTAACTACATTTATTTTTATTATTTTTTTATTTTTTATTCTCCTGTATTTATTTAGAAATGTTAGTAATTAAAGTTAATATATGTGAAATATTATTCATAATATGTATAATAATTCACATATATTATGTAAATCTGTATCAAAATGTAAGACTCTATCATTTATGCATGTAACATTTCATTATATTTAAGCTATATTAACAACTAGCTGAATACCATTGCTTCGTCACTGATAGGTAGTTATGTTATTGCGATAAATTATGTATGTATGTATGCACGGTTCCTGTCGTACTATATGTTATTAATCATATATCTATGTAACATTTCATTATATTTAAGCTGTATTAACAACTAGCTGAATACCATTGCTTCGTCACTGGTAGGTAGTTATGTTATTGCGATAAATTATGTATGTATGTATGTATGCACGGTTCCTGTCGTACTATATGTTATTAATCATATATCTATGTAACATTTCATTATATTTAAGCTGTATTAACAACTAGCTGAATACCATTGCTTCGTCACTGGTAGGTAGTTATGTTATTGCGATAAATTATGTATGCATGTATGTATGCACGGTTCCTGTCGTACTATATGTTATTAATCATATATCTATGTAACATTTCATTATATTTAAGCTATATTAACAACTAGCTGAATACCATTGCTTCGTCACTGATAGGTAGTTATGTTATTGCGATAAATTATGTATGTATGTATGCACGGTTCCTGTCATACTATATGTTATTAATCATATATCTATGTAACATTTCATTATATTTAAGCTATATTAACAACTAGCTGAATACCAGTGCTTCGTCACTGATAGGTAGTTATGTTATTGCGATAAATTATGTATGTATGTATGCACGGTTCCTGTCATACTATATGTTATTAATCATATATCTATGTAACATTTCATTATATTTAAGCTGTATTAACAACTAGCTGAATACCATTGCTTCGTCACTGATAGGTAGTTATGTTATTGCGATAAATTATGTATGTATGTATGCACGGTTCCTGTCATACTATATGTTATTAATCATATATCTATGTAACATTTCATTATATTTAAGCTATATTAACACCTAGCTGAATACCATTGTTTCGTCACTGATAGGTAGTTATGTTATTGCGATAAGTTATGTATGTATGTATGCACGGTTCCTGTCATACTATATGTTAATATTAATCAATTGATAAGTAATAAAAGTATAATGTTTCTTGACACTGGTGCGCTCCGGACCAGTGTCAACAAACAGATAACCTAGAGGTAACCCGTTATCTATTGGTTACCAATAACAGAAGTTTACCAATTACAGGTTAACATTTGTTGTCAATAATAAATAGACATAAAAATTTAAAAAATTGGGATTCCAAGATGTAATTTAGAAACACCCATTATATTTGCGAGCATTACCAAGAAGTGTTCTGACTGGGGATGCTGATGGGTGAGGTAGCTGTGCAAGAGTTCGGGATATTATTACCTCGGATAGACCATCACTAGGTCTAGCGTAAAATCTATCAGGGACAAAATCACAGTTCTTTTCTAGTAATTCAAGGTCAGCCATCATAATTGAAACGAACTGTAAATAAAAATATTATCATGAAATAGATACCGTACGGTACAGCTGACCTGTTATAGTAATAGCGACGCATGCTGTCTAGGCGTGCATACTCTGTTTATAAACAACTAAAAATTCAAACCCCTCCTAAAATACTTAAAAATTTGAATATGAAAAATCCTTTCTTAGCAAGTGTTTTCATTCTAATGGGAGTGTCCATGCAAAATTTCAGATTTTTCTATCAAGTGGTTTGGGCTGGGCGATGATATGTCAGTGAGTGAGTGGTCTTTGATAAATATATAGTAGATTTAAAATATAGTAGTATTTCTTATGCTCTATCAGCTACCTACATATGTAGCTAAATTATATTTTTCATATATCTAGGTAAAAGCTATGTAAAATGCCCGCAATAATGCACCATTATTGCAATAATGCAATAATCTACCATATTTAATGCCCGTATAACCAATGCTGCAAAGAGTTTAAATAAATACAATATTGCGAATTACTATAAAAGGGAATAAAATATAATCCTTTCTAATAACTGGTAAATTTATTATATAAGGAAGCTCCCACTATATTAAGGATTTCATTATACCAAGCGGTTCATCACACCAAGGGTGTGAAGTGGGAAGTCTCTACTTGAGAGTGACATATATCAGACACTGGGAGTGATAAGCTAGGTTCTACCACCGAGGTTCAGGCACCTAACCTAAATCTGTTTAGGATCAGCCACATCCGCCTTTATTAGATTAAACAGGAATAATTCACTCGTGTGACGCCATTCTTGTCTTTCAATCATTAGTCACTAATCAGATGTCGGATTTAACGAAACAAATTTCTAGATCTAGGCTATCAATATCCAGAATTATTTAGATTTAAATCATAGAAAAAACTAACAAATTATGTATCTAATACAATTCATATCGTATTTGTCACGTAACATTTTTGTGTATATATAAAAAAAGTTCTTGTTATACCTGTTTTAGTTTAGGTGGGTTATAATTTATATGGGTATGATAATACACAGATAAATTTAGCTAAATCTGATCATACAA
The DNA here is from genome assembly GCA_946811695.1 of Gonocerus acuteangulatus. Classification (NCBI taxonomy): domain Eukaryota; kingdom Metazoa; phylum Arthropoda; class Insecta; order Hemiptera; family Coreidae; genus Gonocerus; species Gonocerus acuteangulatus. The sequence continues at coordinate 21,875,916 of OX328124.1, read as the reverse complement.
CGTGCAGCTAGACTACCTGTGAATATTAAACCAGCAATATAGGACACGTACATCAGCCCTATCAAAAATATTTCAACTCTCAAAATTCTGCATTTAGCGTGCACTTTTAAGAATACTAAACCTGTGGCACTTACCAACGTACCTCCAAGACCGCCCCTTCAGTAATTCATCAACTCTAACAATACTACAAATAGCTGTCAGTTTTGAGAAGACTAGACCTGCAGCCAACGGCCATAGCCACGTTGAATACACCGGTTCCCGTTGATTACCAAAGTTAAGCAGCTTCGGGAGTGTTCAGTACCTGAATGGGTGACCGACCCATTTGTTGGCATTATAAAAGGGTGGCAACCTCTAGATGTAAAAAAAAAAAAAAAAAAAAAAAAAAAAAAAAAAAAAAAAAAAAAAAAAAAAAAAAAAAAAACACTAAACCTGCATCACCTACCAGCATAGATCCACGACTGCCCCTTCAGTAATTGAAGTCTTCTACATTTAGCCTGCGATTTTAAGAATACTAAACCTTCAACACCTATCAGCATAGATCCACGACTGCCCCTTCAGTAATTGAAGTCTTCTACATTTAGCCTGCGATTTTAATAATACTAAACCTGCAACGCGTACCATCATAGACCCACGACAGCCCCTTCAGTAACTGAAATCTTCTACATTTAGCCTGCGATTTAGGAATACTAAACCTTCAACACTTGCCAGCATAGAACCACGACTGCCCCTTCAGTAATAGGAATCTTCTACATTTAGCCTGCGATTTTAAGAATACTAAACCTTCATCACTTGCCAGCATAGAACCACGACTGCCCCTTCAGAAATTCACAATTCTAATAATTCTACAAATAGCCTGTGCTTTTAAGAATACTAATCCTACAACACTTACCAACGTAGCTTCCTAGACTGCTCCTTTAGTGATTCATAAACTCTAACAGTTCTACAAATAGCAGGCGCTTTTAAATCAAGGGCCAGTCTCCTTTCTCTAGAGGTAGTATCAGGAGTCCTAGGAAGTTAAGGCTCTGGTCATCTATCTCAATGCAGGACAGAATAATAGAGAAGGAGGAAATAAAAAGTCCGACTTGCAGGAACTGCGTCATCGTCAGGAACGTGGTTTCCTTCAAATCCCCAATGCCATTAGGCAAAGAATAGCAGTTTTTGGTATAAATGAACTTAAATCTTCATGAAAAATATATAATAAAATCTTAAAATAAAAAATTATATTATTTGTTTAAAAACATAATCATCTATAAAAAATATATTGGAGCATATAATTACAAAAAACGTAGGGCAAAACTAAAATTAAAACTACATTTACTATCTAGAATACACTAAATCTAAATTAAAAATGGCAACATAAAAAACTAAAACTAAAATTAAATTAATCAACGGATATTAGTTGAACTAAAACTAATTAAAGCTTTATTTTAGTTTTACAAAAATAACGTGAATTAATGTAACTCATTTGTTATTTTAACTAGTAGAACTTGTTTTCATTTTGTTTTAAATAGGCTGAATTTGTAGTTCTAGGTTAACCTCATTTTTCCACATTATAGTTCATAAATAAACACTCTTTATTTAAACAAAAAGCCATGCATACCCAATTTTTGCCCTTGTTCTGAATCAATGTATACAACAAACTAATTAGTGGATGAAAAACTAAAACAAAACTACAATTATAAATTAAGGTCTCTTTTGCTTAATTTAAACTATTTACCATACTAAAAACGGGTACTAAAACTAAAAAAAAAAATATTTTTTAAGAAAATACTCCAACACATGATTAATAATTTTACAAATCTAAATCTAATAATATAACGTGAGTTTATTTTTACTTAGAATGTATTAACGTCAGTTTGGTAAACTAACGTTAGTTTTGCCCAAAACTGATTACATAATTCAACCTAAATATTTAGAGCTAAAAAAAAAGTAAATAAACAATAAAATTAAGCTTTCCTACAATTTAAGATTTTAATGAATGAAATGTTATGATAGGGTTCACGAAGGTAGAGAGGAGCGCAAGAATAGCGTAGTAGAATTGTTGGGCCTGGGACAGCTAGGGAGATTACTCTACACCAGGGTCGGTCAGCCCCAATCACAAACGAAATAAAATATTGAATACTTATTTCACTGTTAATAAATATTAAAAAACAACCAATGAAAAAAGTGTGTTAAATAGGAAAAAACCGTTCTGAAGAACTATCTTTAAACATATTTAATAATTTTTATTAACTTATATAGATTCTTTGTTTTTTAGGGCATTTCCCTATAAAAATATGTATGTGATTACAATTTATAACTATGATACCAACTATTTATTACTATAATACTACAACACACATACACAATACAACACTTACAGGTTATATAAATTAAAAACTAACAGAAATAGAAAGAAGAATATAAAGCATAATCGATCATAGAAATTAATCAAAATAATATAAAAATATTATAATAATAACATAAGCAATAGTTTGTCACTGATTTAGTGTACAGCTTCAGGATTCCAGAGCAAATCATCTGAGGCTTAGGGATGCTACGGTGAAATAGTAAGTTTTGGGTACATTATTTTACATTTAGGTAATATATAATAAAAAAAATTGTCATCGGAAGTTTCGTCTTTCCACTTCTACTCAAAAAAGTTTCTTCTGGAGTTTAGACTTTATTGTTAGATAACACTATAGTCCTATGACATATTTCAGTTGGGAATCGGAAAGTCGCTTTGGATGATGCATTGCCAGAGGAGAATGGGACTTTCCGGAAATCGGGACTTCGTAGAAGCAGGAACTTCCCGGAAACGTACGTCTTGCATAAAGTTCCCAGTACCTGGTAGTTAATTCTACTCAGAGAACTCCGGAAATAAATTATATATCAATAACTCGCTCAGCCTATTCACGTAGGGGAAATCAGAACAAACCTGGAAAACTAATTAAATAATTAAAAAATGCTAAATGTTTAACAAATCCTAGCGATACTCTTATAACAAAAATAAAAATAATAATTAATAATATTAGCTAAGCAATTTAATCACTAACTGGTGGTATCTAGTGCTATTTTTAAAGCAACTTTTTAGTACTAATGGTAAACTTTACCACAATCGACCATGCTTCTCATGGACTTTTCCTGTTTACTGCCAAAAAATTAATTTTACTCTTATCCTCAATTAAATAAACAATATCCTTTTCAATGCTAATAAAGAATATACGGAAAAGCGTTCAAACGGACAAATTCGACACGTTTTTGAGCAAATAATATCACTCTACCAAACATTTTTTTATGCTTTGGAATAGTTGCTCACACATTCTATTATTTCTTTATCTTTTTAGGGATATACTAGCTGTTACCCGGCGTGCCATGCTACACCAACTTTCTACATATAGAAAATCCTAAATAAATTAGAAACCAAATAAGTATTATTAAAATCTAATAACAAGAATCTGTAACTGTTTCGAACCTGTGACCTCCCAACTCTGAGTCCTACACGACTTTGACATAACCTATAACACCCCCCGTATCAAGACATACATGTATGCCAAGTTTGGTAAAAATCGGTCTAACGGTGTGGATTTTTATTAAAAAAAACAACAACATACAGACAGCAGCTGGTAGACGTTTTTGACCTGGCCTATGACAATCCCCTGATTAAGACCAACCTGTGTGCCCAGTTTGATCAAAATCCGTCAAACGGTGTGGGTTTGTATAAAGAACAAACATACAGGCAGACATCTGGTAGACGTTTTTGACTTAACCTACGACACTCCCCAGATTAAGATCTACATGTGTACCGAGTTTAGTCAAAATCGGACGAACGGTGTGGATTTGTGTAAGGGACAAACATACAGACACACAGCTATAAGACGTTTTTGACTTAGCCTACGACACTCCCCTGATTAAGATCTACATGTGTACCGAGTTTAGTCAAAATCGGACGAACGGTATGGATTTTTATAAGGGACAAACATACAGACAGACAGCTGGTAGATTTTTTTGACCTAGCCTAGGAGATTTCTCGTATCAAGACCTACCATTATTCTAAGTTTGGTCAAAAACGGTCAAACGGTGTGGATTTGTATAAGGAACAAACAAACAGACAAACAGAAAAACAGACAGACAGGTGATTTTTATATATATAGATAAGAAATTACAATGCTAAATAACTGATCTAGTATATAAATAATTGACTTTTTTTTTCTGTTACTCCAATTGCAACTGATTCTACAACTACAAATGTAACTAAGATATTTATATCATTGGTTGAATGAATAGAAAGATTTTTGTCATTCAATCCCTTATTTTTAAGCAATATAAACAAATAGTCTAAAAGAAATTGTAGTTTTTCTCACTTTTATTGAAAACAGTTATAGATATTGCTTTGGATATGATTTTATTTGAATTCTTCTGTGACATTACCTACTTATAAAACATTTATCTCTTAGTCTCTTAACTCAATGTCGTGAGCACTAGGATTTTTTTTTAAGGATTCCTGTAGTTGATGTAGGCGGAAGCTGCTAGTTTCTAGATTGGGTTTTCCTGAGCTGGGAAATATTATTGTATCATTATCAACAATAAACCACAATTTCTGCTGTGACTGGACGGATTACTATTATTTTCATGATCTATGAATTTGTGTAATTTTCTTTTTGGCACTTCCGGATTGGACCATCGGGTCATAAATGAGTTTTCTCCCTATGGGGAGGAATGAAACGCCCTAAAAAGAAAAAAAATATACATATATCTATTTTTTATACTTGAAAAAAAATATGGAAAGCAAAGTACAGCAGAGTATCCTTTAAGACACAACAATGGTTTGCCGTAAAATGGAGTGCCATTAGTACATTGTGACGAAAATCTGCTTATACAGGTTGTGGCGTAATGGGTAGAGGACGTTGTGTAGTTTTCCAGATATTCGACATTTTCGAAAATTCCAAAAAATACACCCTTTGCCATTCTTTTTGGTGTCACGACTCCAAATGAAGAAATTTTTTCACTCAGGTTTTTGGAAACTAGGCTTTGACTGATTGTTATAGGAATTCATTTGGTATTAAATGCTAGAAATACAACTTGTTATACCATTTCGGAATCTCCATGAAACAGGCATGTTTTTCCTTAATTTTTTAAGGATGCATGTTTAAGAAATTTTTTTTTTTTTGTTTACACCACGTTAGGTTAAACTTAGGAAATAAATAAGCAAAACTTGGAGTTGGAAATAGATCTTTATTAAAAACTGTATACATTCTATGCGCCAAAAGTCATTGTATACATTCGACAGCGCATTTATCCGGGAATACTATCCAAAAAACAGAGTGAACAAATTTCTTATTTTGGTGTCGTGACACTAAAAAGATTGGCGAAGGGAGTATTTTATTTTTTTTATTTTTTTTTTTTGAATTTTCGAAAAAATGTCGAATATCTTGAAAATATGTGCTTATGCATTTATTTAAGAGCGAACACACAAATATATATATATATATATATATATATATATATATATATATATATATATATATATATAAGTATATATAAATATATAATATAAGTATATATTTTTCTGTTCGCACTCTTAGGGCAAAGTTCGACCCTTTAATATCAGTTAAATGAACATACCCTAGCATTACACTTTTGTACCAATTTCATTACATTGTACCCTATTTACAATACTCGATCATAATTGAAAACCCTATGAATTAATCTGTTTTAGGGTGGTTACGCTAGACCAATGGTTCGTCCATAGCCCAAAATCTTCTACTACTTCTCTAAATACTAGACCAAGTATCTTCTGAAGTGTTAGGCACCTAAATATTTTGATGATCCGTAGTGAGATGAAGCTAGATTCCTGTTTGATATAGGCTGGATGTATACCAGCCAAATACTCCCTCTTCATACCACAATCCATCCACGAGCACGTACTCCAAGCCTCTTCCCACTCTATATGTAGCTTTAATGAAAGCTAGGTATATAGGTGGGGGATCAACTAATATATTAGTCCAGTAATGACTTTTTGGGCCAAAAATATTACCGCCAACTACAAAGTAGGATGAAGAAAAAAAAAGTCCGACTCATCTCAGCGCGGTTCCGTTCATTTCCCTATTGCCATTAGTAAATAAATAGCAATAATTAAAGATATTGAGAGCACCACAACAGGAAACTGATAGTATCCTAGGCGGAAGTGACTCCCCTGCCTTCTCGACATTCGCTATTGGAAAGCACTATTACCAATATATTTTTCGTTGTCTTGCATTCTTTTACGAAAATACTAGCTTTACTTAGATGCGCCGTAAAAAAAAAAAAAAAAAAAAAAAAAAAAAAAAAAAAAAAAAAAAAAAAAAAAAAAAAAACTAGCTTTACTGATAAATACAATTATTATTTAGTATTATAAATTTATAAATCTTTCTAATGATCTCCTTACACTTACTACGATTTCTTACAAAACTAGTATTTGCAAGATTAGGAACGCGAAAACGTAAGTGTTACGATTTTTTTCGCGCAAATTTCGCTCCAAAAACCACGTAACGGAGGATGGATTCTGCTGATTAACGAACTTGTTCTTTCTAATTAGATGAAAGATTTTTTTTTACTAAATTTCATCAACATCGCACCATTTCTGAGCCTGTGCGATAGCGAACAGACGTTATATATATATATATATATATATATATATATATATATATATATATAAATATATATATATATATATATATATATATATATATATATATATATATATATATATATATAAAACGTCTGTTCGCTCATAAATAAATGAATTAAAAAACAAAATACGAAAAACGTCTTGATGTTTTCCTAGCCGAACCCCAACTATTCCCTGACTTTTCTTAAATGTTTTTTTTTTGGGTCTGAAACGTGATATTTCTCATCAGCACTTCCAGATTGCCTCATAATATCGATTTTATTAACGGATTTCCTTTCTATGGAGGGAAGAAGGTAACACGCTTTATGCATAAATTATTTGGATCTAATTGTAACAAGGAATGATAAGAATCAGTATTTTTTTTTTAATTATTACGCACCTCAATGATTGGTATAGCCACTTCGAACTGTTCTATCCATATCAACTCATAAACATTGCCGTTCTCAGCTATATTTAATGTTATGACAGTTTTAAAATTGTTGATACCTACAGGAGACAATATTGTATTGAACAACTGTCATGTTTTATTATTCCTGAGCGTAAATTGAATTATATTTCCCGTGTCGTGATGCTTTATCTTGTGGTTCTTACTTTCCAAGGAGGTATATGATGTGTCACGTTCCTGACAGGTTATAGAGTACATACTGAATGGCCCGGAGGATCAACAGATCATACACTCTCGGAGGAAAGGGTTTAGGGTTGTTTCTGCTCCTAAATCCTGTCTTTATGCTTACAGTTTTCAGTTCATCTCCAAGCTTGTCGTAAAACGGATATGGTTCAGAGATAAGCAGCGAATAGTTTTTTTCTATTGGAATTTAGGGCCAGGGTGCCGAACAAAAATCCATTTGGGCTCTTCAGCTTCTGACCATTTATTAAATCTTATATTTAATTTAGTGGCTAAAAACTGAATCCAAGTCAAGAGAAATTAATAATACACTTCTCCCGACGCACAGTGGTCGAAAATCACCTTTTAGGTGGACCAAATTCATATAAAATATTTTACAAATCACTCACTAAATATCATCGAGTATTAGTTGGAAGAAGGGAAAATGTAAATATTTACTTTCTTTGGGTCACCCATGGTCTAGTGGCTAGCGCCTTAGATTCATAAGTGGGAGATGGTGGGTTCGATCCCCACCGGCGGCAGGAATTTTCTCATCGCAGGGCTCGTTGATAAAATTCCTCGCTGCACCCTGGATGTGGCCCAATTTTGTCGATGCGCCGTAAAAAAAAAAAAAATAAAAAAAAAATAATAATTTGAACTGTAATAAAGGGAACATTTTCCTTAGTGTTCATTGCAGTACTGTTCTTGTAATTACTTTGCCATTCTTTGAACATAAACTACACTTGATTATATAAATTTCTTGAGAAATTGATACCACAGAGACAAGTAAGTGCTAATATTTATTCGGGGTGTTGCGTGGATGTAGTTTTACCTATAGCAAATCATATCATTAGATACAACATTTCCACACTTAAATGGAGAATTAGTTGCAAAAGGCCAAGGAGCTAATTCTTTCATTATTATTTCAGTCAAACCATACACTATTATTATTTCAGTCAAACCATATACGATTATTATTTCAGTCAAACCATACACGATTATTATTTCGGTCAAACCATATACGATTATTATTTCCGTCAAACCATATACGATTATTATTTCGGTCAAAACAAATACGATTATTATTTCAGTCAAACCATATACGATTATTATTTCGGTCAAACCATATACGATTATTATTTCAGTCAAACCATATACGATTATTATTTCAGTCAAACCATATACGATTATTATTTCGGTCAAACCAAATACGATTATTATTTCAGTCAAACCATATACGATTATTATTTCGGTCAAACCATGTACGATTATTATTTCAGTCAAACCATACACTATTATTATTTCAGTCAAACCATATACGATTATTATTTCAGTCAAACCATACACGATTATTATTTCGGTCAAACCATATACGATTATTATTTCAGTCAAACCATATACGATTATTATTTCGGTCAAACCAAATACGATTATTATTTCAGTCAAACCATATACGATTATTATTTCGGTCAAACCATATACGATTATTATTTCAGTCAAACCATATACGATTATTATTTCAGTCAAACCATATACGATTATTATTTCAGTCAAACCATATACGATTATTATTTCGGTCAAACCAAATACGATTATTATTTCAGTCAAACCATATACGATAATTATTTCGGTCAAACCATATACTATTATTATGTCAGTCAAACCATACACGATTATTATTTCGGCCAAACCATACACGATTATTATTTCAGTCAAACCATATACGATTTTATGCGTCTTGAGGAATATTCCCTAATTTAGGATGGACTTTAGGTTTCGTTTTTATCATTCCACGAAAATAATTTGTATCTTAATAATAAAGATATGAATCCAAAGAAAAGAGAAAATGCTTCTTACTCATTCTAGAACTAGGAAATGACGATGAAGATAAAATTTCAAGCATGAGAATAATTAAAGACGCCATAAGATTATTCCAAAAACATCGGTGACATGTGGGAAAAAAGGTCATCGGAGAGCTGAATTGTTAAATGACTTTCCCGGATGGCTGGAAGGGAAGGTGTTTGAGTTTAAGTTTCTGTCACAGGTAACAGGACAGTCCACAAGTCAAGGTGCGGACAGTCTACAAGTTAAGGTGCAGGACAGTCCACAAGTCAAGGTGCAGGACAGTCCACAAGTTAAGGTGCAGGACAGTCCACAAGTCAAGGTGCAGGACAGTCCACAAGTCAAGGTGCAGGTCGCCCGGAAAAGAGTTTTACTGACTCCTGCGGTAACAGTCTCTAGCCCGTAACGAATATTCCCGTCACTTTAGAGTGCATTGTTGGCTACACTAAAAACTATGGGTCAATGATTTTTTTAAAGGTTTTTCCCCACTCAGTGACCTAAAAAACATTGAAAAACACAAAAAAAAAAATAACTTTGGCCACCTAAATATGGATTTTTGCCCACTGTGCTTCGGGATGAAGTCATCTTGAGGCTTCTCCAACTAGACAATTTTGTAAAGAGACTCGGACCACTAATAATACTATTAATTACATTATCATTAAATAGATGTTTTATTATTGTTGACTGATGTTAAAACAGTTTGTTGCCTCATTTTGAGAACTGTATAAATTAAATTAAAAAAAAAAATAAAAAAAAATTCAGGAGCTACAATAGCTACACTATTGGAAAATATTAAGGGACCTTTTGATACGACACGCCGTATTTGAAAGGTCAATATATGTTGTTAAACTTACGATCATGACAACCAAGAACTTAATCATTTATTTGTATCTATTCCGTGGCTTCAGGAAACATGATGCTACAGGAATCGTTATTGTCATTAGTGGTTTCTTCTTCATTTGCTTTCTTTAATAGATGTCTTCGTCCTTTTCCCGGCAGATTTACCAAATACTTGCTAAAATCATTAATTCCTTTACTCAAACCCGCGATGTCTCCCCTCAAAAGCCAACGAAAAGTCAGCATTCCTTATGATACCTTTTCTTGTTAAAATTTCATAAGCGACCATAATTTACAAACGAAATCCCATGATTTAAAGGAGTAGGTTAAGCTAGGCAGAAAACTGCTAACTTGAGCACATTACCCAATCAGCTCTCGCCTTACGTTTTATCTGCCAACAAATCTCATAATTCGATGGAGTACTCGTTGGAGAAATCTATTAAATGTAATAGGATCTTAGAAATTTAATATGGAGGAAAGGTAAATACTACAGAATACCTACGTAGGCTCAATTATAAACATAAGATATGGAGGAAAGGTAAATACTACAGAATACCTACGTAGGCTCAATTATAAACATAAGATATGGAGGAAAGGTAAATACTACAGAATACCTACGTAGGCTCAATTATAAACATAAGATATGGAGGAAAGGTAAATACTACAGAATACCTACGTAGGCTCAATTATAAACATAAGATATGGAGGAAAGGTACATACTACAGAATACCTACGTAGGCTCAATTATAAACATAAGATATGGAGGAAAGGTACATACTACAGAATACCTACGTAGGCTCAATTATAAACATAAGATATGGAGGAAAGGTAAATACTACAGAATACCTACGTAGGCTCAATTATAAACATAAGATATGGAGGAAAGGTAAATACTACAGAATACCTACGTAGGCTCAATTATAAACATAAGATATGGAGGAAAGGTAAATACTACAGAATACCTACGTAGGCTCAATTATAAACATAAGATATGGAGGAAAGGTACATACTACAGAATACCTACGTAGGCTCAATTATAAACATAAGATATGGAGGAAAGGTACATACTACAGAATACCTACGTAGGCTCAATTATAAACATAAGATATGGAGGAAAGGTACATACTACAGAATACCTACGTAGGCTCAATTATAAACATAAGATATGGAGGAAAGGTACATACTACAGAATACCTACGTAGGCTCAATTATAAACATAAGATATGGAGGAAAGGTACATACTACAGAATACCTACGTAGGCTCAATTATAAACATAAGATATGGAGGAAAGGTACATACTACAGAATACCTACGTAGGCTCAATTATAAACATAAGATATGGAGGAAAGGTACATACTACAGAATACCTACGTAGGCTCAATTATAAACATAAGATATGGAGGAAAGGTACATACTACAGAATACCTACGTAGGCTCAATTATAAACATAAGATATGGAGGAAAGGTACATACTACAGAATACCTACGTAGGCTCAATTATAAACATAAGATATGGAGGAAAGGTACATACTACAGAATACCTACGTAGGCTCAATTATAAACATAAGATATGGAGGAAAGGTACATACTACAGAATACCTACGTAGGCTCAATTATAAACATAAGATATGGAGGAAAGGTACATACTACAGAATACCTACGTAGGCTCAATTATAAACATAAGATATGGAGGAAAGGTACATACTACAGAATACCTACGTAGGCTCAATTATAAACATAAGATATGGAGGAAAGGTACATACTACAGAATACCTACGTAGGCTCAATTATAAACATAAGATATGGAGGAAAGGTACATACTACAGAATACCTACGTAGGCTCAATTATAAACATAAGATCGGCAAACAGATTACTGCTGATGTTTTATTGTAATTTCAAAGCATAAAAAATGCCATTAACTAAATTGAAGGCTCTGTGAACGAATGAACTTAGAAAAAATAAATAAAAAGTTTGGCAAAAAAAAAAAAAAGGTTTATATTAAAATTCTTTTCAAACTTTTCCATCTAATGAGTTGACAAATCCAGAGTTCTTTTAGTAAAGGCGAAAAGAAGAATTAAAAGAATTTTTAATTTCTCTAGAAATACTTAGAGTAATGAATCGTATAAACCTTTCTAAATAGTTTCCCTGGAATTCGTGAAATCTTTTAGCTGAGATAAACGAAATTCTCTTTTTGTAAAATGCTAATTAAATAATTTGTTTGTACATTAGTGGAACCACGATAAACGCGATTCATCAATGAAAACTATTAAATAAATAGCATAATGATTGACGACGGAAAAGGAACAAACTTATTAAATAATAACATATTAAATATTGGTTGTGATATATATATATATATATATATATATATATATATATATATATATATATATATATATATAAATATTAATTTTAATGGGATGAAAATAGAAAAAGTCCGTCACGCAGAACATGCAAAACTAAGCACTTTCCTCAGAATTTTTGTAGTGTAGACTACATTACTGAATAATTTGCTGTAAATAACCTATATAAATAAAATAAAAACGTGAATAGTTCTGCTCATTTACATTTCTTATGAGAACTGTTCAATTATTAATTTTCTAAATAATTTGCTTTCTGAGTTATGTTAATACATGATACTATTACTTAATAAATACACAAAAACTTCATTTTCCGTCTTTTGGTCTGACGCAAGAACAGGATACAGTCCCCGTAGTGGGAGATAGCGTTAGCCTTTGGGAACCTACGTCTCGGAGACTAATTCTAATGAAACAGAGTTTAAAGTAAACCCTCCTTTCCAATAGACCGATTTACTTCATTTTTACAACACTTCTTTCTCCTGAGATACCCACGACGTATACCGCGTTTCGTTACAATACAGCAGAAATTACGACCGGTATGAGTATATTAGTACTTTAGGTCCGGAGTAACCCCCCCCCCCCCCTCCAAATAACCCGATTTAGTTTATTTTTACAACCCATTTTTCTCTGTTGATTATCACCACTAATAGCGAGTTTCGTTGAAATGTAACAAAAATTACGGCTGGTAGTGGCAAATTGGTAATGTGGGTCCGGAGTAAACCCCCCTCCTAATGAACCGATTTAGTTTATTTTTACAACGTAATTCTCTCTTTAGATCAACATAACGAATACCGAGTTTTGTTGAAATATAACAAAAACTACGGCTGGCATGGTCAAATTAGTGTTTTGGGTCCGGGGTAAAGCCCCCCTCCCGGTGGACTGATTTTGGTGGTTAACGAACTCGATCAATCGTTTACTAATTGAACGCTATATACCACGTTTCGTGAAGAAAAAACAAAAACTCTGGCCGCTATCGTGTTAACATACATATACATACATATATATATATATATATATATATATATATATATATATATATATAATTTATATGTATATAAATTTTTACGGGGGTCATTTTCGGTGTCTACTAGGTAGGATCGATAAATATTTGAAGAAATTTTTCAAAATTTCCGTCTTGAGTGCAACCTCAATAGTTACTTTCCTTCGGAGGAAAGTGCTAAAAAATATACATATTAATGGGGGGAAAAGAAGTATATATGTACGCACAGACATTCGTATACTCAGTGTCAGTGCTGTGAGCTCAACGCAGTATTAACGCACTTAAAATCTTGACCCAGTCATTAAATAAAATGTAACACTATTTTCATAGAATAAAAACAAACGCCTTTTTTCTGGACACCAGTCCACTCATAGCGGGAAACTAAGCAGCCAAAGAGGCAATAGACATTTAGAACACTCCTGTGTTTGACGTCAACGAAGATTTCGACATGAAGTGCGAAGTCAGAAACGACTGGAGGAGAATTTGAACTGAGCATCCTTACACAAACAAGCTTAAAATAGTCAAAACCACAACATTTTTATGGAGAAATCGAAGAGAGGATGTGGCAATAACACGACATCGAATAGGCCATAGTCATATCACAAACCCGATATCGTCGATACAAATGCAAAGTGTCGAATGTGAAAAAACGTATTTTTCATTTTCAATCTATACTGATTGCTGTTGAATTGATGTACGTTTTCGAAAACTCTTGAAAATTAAAGAAAAATAATTATAAATTACAGAAAATCAAACTAACGAATGTGCATTAATTCTAATTAAAATAATCATGAGATAAAATATATATGAAGTCACCTCTAAGGTACCGAATCACTTTTCACATTCGATACTTTGCATTTGTAGAAACGACATAGTTAGCTCATTAAAAAACATGAAACAACGAATTTTCAGGATTTCATTTTTTTGTGATTTTGACCATACATTTTCACCACCCTGAAATTCTTAGAATATGAAACGAGGCACAAACAACTAAATTTAATTTATAATGTAGCAGAGGCTCTTAACTGTCATCAAACTATAGACTAAATGACCCAACTCCTAAATCCGCGGTATATATAATACTAGCTGAATGCCCGACAAGGCAGATAATTAGTTTTTTTATTGCGGTAAATAATGTATCCTGACAATAAACGCAACTATATAATTTTTTGCAGTTTATTACAGCATGGTTCCCATCATACGATATGTTATACAACAATTGATAAGTAATTAAATTATAATGTTTCTTGACTCTAGGGCGCTCCGGACAAGTGTCAAGAAACAGATAACCCCTCATCTATAGGTTACCAGTAACAGCAGTGTAACCAATACAGGTTAAATTTCGTTTTCAATAATAAATTTACGTTAAAATTTAAAAATTTATGTTTCTCAGATGTCGTTTGTGTGTTTCATTTTGAAACACTCATTATATTTGTGAGCATTACCAAGAAGTGTTGTGACTGGTAGGTGGGGATGTTGTGCAAGGGTTCGGGATATTATTACCTCGGATGGACCATCGCCAAGTATAGCGTAAACTCTTTGGGGGACAAGTTGAAATAAACCGCGTTTAAAAATAATATGATATAGATACAGTACGGTAAAAGCTGCTCTGTTATCGTCCTACCAACGCATGCTGCCTAGGCGAGCTTGCTCTCTTAAAACTAATAATTCAAAACGTTCTAAAAATACTTAACTATTTGAATATCAAAAAACCCTTTTCACATTAAAGGGATTGGCCATGCAAAATTTCAAATTTTTCTGTTAAGTGGTTTGGGCTGGCCTGTAATAGTCAGTGAATCAGTGAGTAGTATTTGACAAACATATAGTAGATTCTCTCAACGATTACAAATATATAAAAATAATATAAAGAAGAGATAAAAAATACTAAGAAAGAATAAATAAATAAAATAATCTCTCGTTGTGAGCGGAAAGGGATTCAACATGTGCACAACGCAAACACAAATATAAAATAGACACAATAAATTCTAGGGCGTAATAACCTAGCAGGTACTCGCCTTAATAAATTCTAGGGCGTAATAACCTATCAGTTACTCGCCTTAATAAATTCTAGGGCGTAATAACCTATCAGTTACTCGCCTTAATAAATTCTAGGGCGTAATAACCTATCAGTTACTCGCCTTAATAAATTCTAGGGCGTAATAACCTATCAGTTACTCGCCTTAATAAATTCTAGGGCGTAATAACCTATCAGTTACTCGCCTTAATAAATTCTAGGGCGTAATAACCTAGCAGTTACTCGCCTTAATAAATTCTAGTGCGTAATAACCTATCAGTTACTCGCCTTAATAAATTCTAGGGCGTAATAACCTAGCAGTTACTCGCGTTAATAAATTCTAGGGCGTAATAACCTATCAGTTACTCGCCTTAATAAATTCTAGGGCGTAATAACCTATCAGTTACTCGCCTTAATAAATTCTAGGGCGTAATAACCTAGCAGTTACTCGCCTTAATAAATTCTAGTGCGTAATAACCTATCAGTTACTCGCCTTAATAAATTCTAGGGCGTAATAACCTAGCAGTTACTCGCCTTAATAAATTCTAGGGCGTAATAACCTATCAGTTACTCGCCTTAATAAATTCTAGGGCGTAATAACCTATCAGTTACTCGCCTTAATAAATTCTAGGGCGTAATAACCTATCAGTTACTCGCCTTAATAAATTCTAGGGCGTAATAACCTATCAGTTACTCGCCTTAATAAATTCTAGGGCGTAATAACCTATCAGTTACTCGCCTTAATAAATTCTAGGGCGTAATAACCTAGCAGTTACTCGCCTTAATAAATTCTAGGGCGTAATACCCTATCAGTTACTCACCTTAATAAATTCTAGGGCGTAATAACCTATCAGTTACTCGCCTTAATAAATTCTAGGGCGTAATAACCTATCAGTTACTCGCCTTAATAAATTCTAGGGCGTAATAACCTATCAGTTACTCGTCTTAAGAAATTCTAGGGCGTAATAACCTATCAGTTACTCGCCTTAATAAATTATAGGGCGTAATAACCTATCAGTTACTCGCCTTAATAAATTCTAGGGCGTAATATCCTATCAGTTACTCGCCTTAATAAATTCTAGGGCGTAATATCCTATCAGTTACTCGCCTTAATAAATTTCCACCCTACACATACGTATACTCATACCCGTCCAGAGAAGTATTACGAACCTGATATTTCGATAATTAACGAAATTTGACCAAAGGATTACTTAATTATTAAATATACTATTTTTATGACAATAGTATATATTGACACATTGTTCTAACCATTCTAGAAATAATTAAAGAAGATATCTAATCAGTCAAGAGAAAACCTGATTGGGAAAAGAAGATTGAGAATCCACTCATTAGAGATCGATTGATTGAAGTCTTGCATAAAAAGCAGACGACAATTGATTGGAATTGGGTGTGGCTCGTCAAAAAGAAAAAGCAGAAAAAGTAGCATGCCTCCAATCTTGGTGCTATTTCGCTTGCAACTTCTGTCTACGGTCACTTCAAACTGTCTCATTTCTCTTGGGCTTCATGTTTTATTATACATTTTATTGCACCCTAACCTAGTGACGAGTAGCAAACAGTGAAATGAAGAAAAAAAACTATTTACTTCACAGTTTCTCTAGAGAGATAACTTTATACAGCCTTAATATCTTCCAGACTTTTATAGTAGCAAAGTTGTAAAAAAAGGTTAGTGAGTTTTCGTCTACGAATTTATAAATTTACATTGTAAAACTACAGCACTTGGGTTATTGAATATTTTACATTTCTTAAAAAAGATAGAAACTTCATACCGAAAGAAAAATTGACAAGTAGATTGACTAATATCACGTTTAGCAACCATTTGTATTTTTTTAAAAGACATTTTGTGCAACTATTTAGTGTTTTTTTTTCAATCGATGACAATTTTGTTTTCTATTTTATTTATTTAACATTTTAACGTCCATTATAATTAACTAAGAATTTTAGGAGGGGTTATTTATAGGTTACCGCCCTTTTCTAGCCAGGATAGGGTTGATGCCTTGTCTCTTTTCTAAAGAAGTCACCGCCCCACAGTGGGAATCGAACCCACGACCCTTGGAATGGAGTGTTGAATACTGGCGGCTTGAAAATCACAGCCACCGGGCTTACTTTTCTATTTATATACGACAGTAAATTAGCCTTTTTGCAAAAATTAATCGGAAATATTCCAATTTGAGAATTATTATTTCTAAATATAGTTTATACATTTATCAGATGTGATGTCCTTTAATTTAACCGTAGAAAATAATGTGGTGATAAAGAAAATTTATTTATAAGAATAAATATTTGTATAAAAGCTAAAATATAAAGCCAAATTCATAAGGATCCACTAAACTGGAAAATCAAAATATATAAACATAATTATGACAGTAATAATAAAGATTACAACATGAAAAATAACAAAACATATGATAAAGAATAACAAAAAATTCTAATAATTACAGTAGAACTTGGATAATTCGAACCCCTAGAGACCGATAAAAAAGTTCGAATTATCCAAAATTCGAATTACAAAAGTTTTTGAAAATAAAGGGCTAAAAAAATCGAACTTCATATTTTCACATTTTTTAATTAAAAAAAAAAATTATTTAAAGAAAAACAAACATTTCATGAATTGATTATTACTTACATAAGTAATAAATAACTTATCAAAAAAGTAAAAATAAAAAGTAAAAGTCATATTCATGGGCAAGAATTTTTTCTTTATTTTTCAGGAAAGTTGGTAAAGTGTTGGGAGGAATTCCGAAGTCCTTGGCAATTTCAAATTTTTTCTTTATTCCTTTTTCAACTTCTTTAATCGCAGCTATTTTCTCTGACAACGTTAAAGTTTTATAACTTCTAGGCTTCGATATCCTAAATCAACAACTCAATGAACTGCACTACCCCAGAAATTCAAGGCACAAACAATAAAACAGATCTAAGCGCTGATTGATTTATAACTGAATAAGAAATGGAGATCGGAGAGATGGTGAGAGGGAATTCTAGGATAAAACGACAGGATATAACTATAACAACCCCTGGAAGGGAGGAAGCACGACCCACCACTTAGCAGAACTCCTAGAGTCCAAGAACTAGACTATGAGACCGCCGCGCTTCTTGTCCCGGAACCCCTACATCCGTATCTTACTATCCGCCCTATCTAAGGGGAGAATATTTCCACAAGAGTTAAGATCTACTTCCCATTGGAGGTACAGACTCGTAAAAAATTCGAATAATCCAACATTTTATTCGAATTAACCACATTTTTTTTACGTTGTTTATGCCCTAAATTCTAGAAGAAATTCGAATTAAAGACGATTTCGAATTATCGAAGTTCGAATTATCCATGTTCCACTGTACTAGTGATTCAAAAATTACATGTTCTTAGCGTACTGTATACCTTCCCAAGGAAGGGGGGGGGGTCAAAAAGCGTCTTGGGAACAAAAAATGCCAAAGAATTTCATTGACATATTATTTTATTTATTTTTTTAACGGCTGATCGACGTCCAGGGTGCAGCGAGGAATTTTCCCTACGAGCCACGAGATGAGAAATTTCCTGCTGCCGGTGGGAATCGAACCCACTATCTACCACTTATGAATCTAAGGTGCAAGCCTCTTCACCATGGGGAGACCCCTTGACATATTATTATCGGTAAATGGATTTCAGATCTAATTTTCCCCGATTTTTCTTAATTTTATGGGTAGTGATATGAATATTACAAAAACAAGGGAGGCTTAAAGTTTTTCCCGTCTTGGAAATGCAATGTAATAATTTAATATTACCATTATTAAAAATAATATGGATAAGATTAATAACTATTACTCTAAGCGCCCAAATCCTAAAATTTTTATTAATTGACTTACACTGTGGAAATTGTGTACAAAAAACATGCCTAAAGGGCAAAGTCCGATTTTGCATCTGTCAAACGGAGAAAGTGGTGTGCGAAACCCCAGCTATGCGAAAGTAATGCTCTACTTTTTAATCCAATGAACTGGGAATGTAAAAAACATTGTGAAGACTCTAACGGTCTACTTTCCACCAATTTATTTCGGATTGTCCTCGTGAAAGACCTTTATTGGACAGTCCTCTACTGGAAATAAATGAGGGTCAAGTATTCACCGCTATTTGTCCTTGTCGCTACCTTTCTAACAGCTGTCAGCATTAGCTCTCTTTAATACCCTCCTGAAAATGTCAAAGCATTTTCCAATATAACCTTATAATGTATATATATATACCTTCACGGCCAAGCACGCTGGGAATCATGTTTAACCGGTAGTGATCATAATAAAATTTCGGGTCTATTTCGGAAAAGGGGTGCCAGTGATTTTCTTAAATAACTCTTATTATATATAAATAAATAAATAAAGCCTTTATTGCATAAGAGGAACAATACAAACAAAAAACTATTTCCAAAAAAATAACCAAAATAAAAAATAATCAAAATTTAAATTCTTTTCCTCTTAAATTACTATTTACAATATTTACAAATACATGTTTCTCATGCAGGCCTCCCTTATTATATATAACATATGTATATTAAAGAAAATACATTTTATAAAACACCTCAAAACATATTTCATACCATCAACTGATAAAAACTAATTATATCTCAGAAAGAAAATCTACCATGTTCTCCAAAATCTTCTCCAACAATCACTTCTTCTCATACCTCCTCTATATAAATCCGCATAGATATGAATCCAGCAGCCTCCCCCTAGTCCCACATTTTATCTTGTATCTGCGTTTGATCCAAGCCCAAAGAGATTCAACCCTCTGGGTATGAGCACTTGTTGTCACGTCTACAAAGTTTTTCAATCAATCAATCAATAAAGCTTTATTTACAATATTTACATATCATACACAATTGTTTATAACATGTACAGTATCATAAACATGTTCCTGCTAATTCATAGGAATTTGTTTGATTTAACTAATTTTGCAATTTTTGGGAAAATTTTAAAAAACCCAGATTAATTATAATACTAAGTTTAATTACATTATTTCTTGTCTGTCAAGTAAAATGTGTTTAGTTCGTCTGTGTACGTATCTAGTTAATGATTTTTTGTCGTAGTTACCTATGTTTGCTATGTGCGGATTAATGGAATGTGTTACTTGTCCAAAAAACTTGCCAGCAAGTTTGTATATGTAGTCTGTTATTGTAGCTATTTCTAGTTCTTCGTGCATGTGTGTGATCTTTGTGTATCTTGGATAATTGTTGATTATTCGGAGGCAGCAGTTTTGTATAATTTGTAGTTTTTTGTAGTTTGTAGTTGATGTGCAGCTCCATACCGGGCAGGCATAACAAATGACTGGGCGGATGAAACTATTGTAAATCATCTTTTTATTTTGCGGGTTGAGTTTTGAATTTCTATTAAAATAAGGATACATTTTATATAGTAGATTTTTAGCAGCTTCGGTTTACAAAGTTTTTGGAATGATTCACTACATAATGTTTATATCGCATAACCTCTACTCTCTTCAATCCTTTGGATGCCTTCCAGAAATATATTCATTACGTTTGAGTCAAGATCACAAATGAAACTATAAACAAATAAGGAAATTTGATGAGGTTACCTAACATATGTTTACATACTTGAGTATGTAAACATATACTCTATAAAATATATGTTTTAAAGAGCCCCGGTAGCAGTGAGGGTTAAGGCGTCTTAACACTCCGTACCAAAGGTCGTGGGTTCGATTCCCACTAGGGGCGGTGGCTTTTCTTTCGAAAAAAGAAAAGGCATCACCCCTATCCTGGCTAGAAAAGGGTGGTAACCTATGGATAACCCGTCCTAAAGTTCGTAGTTAATAATAAATGGACGTTAAAATTTAATAAATTAATATTTTATAGAGTAAAAAAATAATCATAATTACCCATAAAATCACTGGCATCCCTCTTCCGAAATAGATCCAAATTTTCTACTAAATACACCTCTGTAAATATCTATAGTACAATTTGGGGTAAATGTGAAGACGAGGGTTCTAGGCACCGATTATTTTGAAATTTTGCACTTTTGCGTATTTTGATGCACTAAACACGAATCCGTTAAAAAAAAAAAATCGCTCTCAACTAGGTTCTCAACTTGAGTTCACTCTTATGGAGGTTATAAAGGTTGGCGTAAACAGCCTATTAATAAACATACATATTAAGAAGAATGTCTAGGACGACTTTTGGGCAGACGTGCTATGCGTTTCCGCTCGGTACGCTCGCTCAAGAAGATATCAGAACTCTAGTGATAGTTTATCGACATTTCAAATGAGAGTTCTTTGTTGCCTAAAGTTACATGTCTGCGCATTCGCATGTTTACAAATATGCTGTTCACGCCAACTTTAACCTCAATAACAGTGAACTTTAGTGCCTCATAACTTCTTTCTTAGTTGAGAGTCAGTTTGTTCTCTTTTAGGCTTCCTCGCTGGGGCATCATCTTCCTCGTCTCCCGGCTTCTTTCTCCAGCGGTGCTTCTTCCATGGCCGTTATATTTCGCCCATCTCCTAATGGGTTTCATCAGACGTCGTGGTGTTGTCTTGAGGTGAATGAACAGGGCTTGTAGAGAACTCCCTAGGGTTCTACTTGCCTTTAGCAGAATGAAAACCTTCCCCAGGAAGGGATCTTGAAGCCTCTTGGGAAACAATGTTTTTGTAGGAAACAAATACAGAAAAAAATGTTTGTTGCTATATTATCACTAGTGAATGTATTTCTGATAAACATTTTTTCACATTTTTTTCAACTTTTATAGTAATGTGAATTAAACATACCCAGTGCTGGGGGGTATAGCCCGGCCACCCTTCCTCCTAAGGGGTCATAAATATTAGGAGGCCACCCGTCCTTAGGATGCAGGACCTCTTCAACTGGGCCAATCACCCGTAGAAGAGAATATTTGATTCAAACCCCTTTAAGAAGCCTCGGATTTGGAGTCACAACGGTTACGACGCGGCGCTCGAAAGGACTTAAGACTTGGAACATGGAATATCAAGACATTAACTGGTAAAGAAATGAAAATGGTGGAAGAGATGGAAAGGTTCAAGGAAGACATCTTGGGAATCTGTGAAGTGAGAAAGAAAGGACAGGGAGAAGTGCATCTAAGCAAGGACCACATGCTTATTTATTCAGGAGTGCCAGCTGGTTTTAGAGCCAAGGAAGGTGTCGGCATTATCATGAAAGAAAACCTCTTTTCAAAAGTAGAAGAAGAAAAATATTTTTATTTTGGACCAAAACAATTGTTTTTTCCACAAATTGAAAGAAAAAGAAAACAAACAAACAAACAAACAAAAAAAAAATTATAAATTTCAAAAGTAAAAGACTGGGAAGCGATCTCTCCAAGGATTATAACGGCAAATATGGATCTATCTATAGGAAAGTTTGCTATAATGCAAGTATACGCCCCGACAGAGGGAGCTGATGTCCTAGATAAAGAGCAGTTCTATGCAGATCTAGAAAGAGAAATCATCAAGGGGCAAAACAGGAATAGAGATATTATCCTAATGGGTGATTTCAATGCGAGGATAGGAAGAGATCATTTCAATACCCAGGGTGTAATGGGCCCACACGGAGGGGAGATCACTAGAAATGGAAATGGCCAAAGGTTTATTGATCTATGCATAGATTATGATCTGCTCATCGGTAACTCCTTCTTCCCTCATAAACTTGTTCATAAAATAACCTTTTCAGCCGAAGAAAGAAATGTAAATAGCTACATTGTATACAGTAGAAGAATACCAATTCTTCTGATTGGAAACACCCAGATTCTTCGACCTAGGAAGGAACGTCCCAAAGCATACAAGAAGATGGAGGAGAAAAAATCTGAGTATGCAAACCTTATGGATGAGAAACTAAGAGGTACAAGTATGGAAGACAATGTTGACAACACGTGGGCAAACGTTAAGCATACAATTCTAGAGACAGCCGAAAGTGTATGCGGGTTGAAAGTAGTCTCCAATAAAGGCAAAAGGACTAAGTGGTGGAGTGATCGAGTGCAAGCTGCAATATCTAGGAAGAAGGTAGCCTGGAAAGAATATTATACAAGTGAGAATCCAGCTAACTGGGAGGTCTATGTTAGAAGAAGAAATGAGGCCAAATTGGTGGTAAGAGTGGCAAAAAAGAAAAGCTGGGAGGAGTTCGGAAGGAGCCTACAAAATGATTATAAAGAGAACACCAAAGTCATTCGGAAAAGGATAAAAGCATTGAAAGGGAAGCCTAGTAAGCCTATTAGAAATGTGAAGGATGAAAGGGGCCAATTAATTACTAGGGACGAAGAAATTTTGGAAAGCTGGCGACAACATTATGCAGAGTATTCTATGGAGGTAATGGAGAAAGAATAGAAATCAGGCAAGTAACAGAAGGAGTAGAATATGATGAAGTGATCTGGGAGGAGGATATCATATGGGCAGTAGAAAAGATGAAGCTTGGCAAAGCAGCAGGCAGAGATGCTATTGTGCCTGAACTCATAAAATTTGGAGGCCGAAATCTTCATAAGGCTGTTCAAGAACTGTTCCAGATTATTTTTACATCTGAAGCCATGCCAATAATACCAATCCACAAGAAAGGAAGTTCCAGTGAATGTGGAAACTATAGGCCTATATGTCTCTCCCAAGTAGTCTATAAGCTCTACTCCTCTATTCTGGAAAGGAAGCTCAGGGTCGCCAGTTAGAAGAGGAGCAGGCTGCATTCAGACCCCACCGCCAGACCCAAGATCACATTTTCTCGCTCAGGACTATTATCGAGAAGTCATGGGACAGAGGAGTCCTAGAGAGGAGTTATGGGCAGCCTTAGCTGCTAAAAAGGTTCCCAAGGCATTAATAAGCGCAATAAAATCTACCTATCATGACCCTAAAGGTATAATTAGATTGAATGGAATCGAATCCAGGCCCTTCGCCATGAATGAAGGAGTTAAACAAGGAGATAGCCTTAGCCCCCTCCTTTTTAGCACTTTCCTCCGAAGGAAAGTAGCTATTGAGGTTGGACTCATGACGGAATTTTTGAACAATTTCTTCAAATCTTTATCGATCCTACATAGTAGACACCGAAAATGACCCCCGTTAAAATTTATATATATATATATATATATATATATATATATATATATATATATATATATATATATGTCTGTTAACACGATAGCGGCCAGAGTTTTTGTTTTTTCGTCACGAAACTTGGTACATAGCATTCAATTAGCAAACGATTGAACGAGTTCGTTAACCACCAAAGTCGGTCCACCGGAAGGGGGGGTTTACCCCGAACCCAAAACACTAATTTGACTATGTCAGCCGTAATATTTGTTATATTTCAACGAAACTTGGTATTCGTAGTGGTAATATAGAGAGAAAAGTGAGATATAAAAATGAACTAAATCGGTTCATTAGAAGGGGGGGGGGGTTTACTCCGGACCCACAATACCAATTCGCCACTACCAGCCGTGATTTTTGGTATATTTCGATGAAACTCGGTATTCGTAGTGGTAATCCACAGGTAAATAACTGTTGTAAAAATAAACTAAATCGGTTCATTAGGAGGGGGGGGGGGTTTACTCCGGACCCACAATACAAATTTGCCACTACCAGCCGTGATTTTTGGTATATTTCGACGAAACTCGGTATTCGTAGTGGTAATCTACAGGTAAATATATGTTGTAAAAATAAACTAAATCGGTTCATTAGAAGGGGGGGTTTACTCTTGACCCAAATTCTTAATATACTCATACCGGTCGTAATTTCTGCTGTATTGTAACGAAACGCGGTATACGTCGTGGGTAACTCATGAGAAAGAAGTGTTGTAAAAATGAGCTGAATCGGTCAATCGGAAAGCGGGGGTTTAATTTGTAATAAATTTCAATAGAAAAGCCCGTCAGACGTAGGTTCACAAAGCCGCCGCAAGGAGCGCTTTCTACCACTAGAGTGACTGTATCCTGTTCCTGCGTTAGATCGAAATACGATAATATGAGTTTTTTTTTGTATTTATTACGTAGTGTAATAGGTACCATGTGTAAACACTCTGGAAGCAAATTATTAATTGATCAGTTACTCATTACAAATTTAAAAGAGAACTATTCATGTTTTTATTTTATTTATGTAGGATATTTTAAGCAAATTGTTCTGGAAAGCAATCTACACTACCCAAATTCTGAGGAAAGTGCTTAGTTATGCAGCTCCTGCGTGACGGACTTTTATCATATTCAAGGACGAAATCTTAAAAATTTGCAAACGTAGGACAACACGCACAGTAATAGGAAAGTGGAATATGAGGACAATTCTGGCACAAGCATTGGTCTTTGCGGACGATATTGTTCTCATAGCTGATTCCAATGAAAATTTGCAGCAAGCAGTTTCACAGTGGGGAGCGGAACTAGAAAGGAAGGGCTTGGTAATAAATGCAAGGAAAAGCAAGGTGATGCACATTGGTCATGAAGAGGAGGAAATTGTAGTTCGCTGCAAGGGGGAAGTATTGGAAACAGCAGAGGAATATACATACCTCGGAACTGTGATCAGCAGGAATGGACCCGGAGCTCTCCAACAGGATAAAAAAGCAAATAATGTTTATTACCATCTGTGTAACACTGTGGTGGGGAAGAGAGAGATGGAAAACAGCGTCAAACTGGACATTTTGAATGCCATCTATCTCCCTACACTTCTATATGGAAGTGAAAGCTGGGTACCACTGAAGAAACACTGGAGTAGGGCTACAGCCGCAGAAATGAAGTATCTCCGTAGTAGTGGCAGGTCTGACGAGGAGAGACCAAGTCGGGAACGAAAGAATACGGAGTGATGTGGGAGTAGCTTCCTTGAAGGAAACAGTGGAGAAGAGGCAGTTAAGGCGGTTTGGGCATCTATGCAGGATGAGCGAAGACCGAGATCCGCGGAAGGCTCGGCCCACTGGACGTCGTCGCCGAGGAAGGCCGAGATTACTTTGGATGGACCACATTTCCAGGCTTGGACAGGAAAAGGGAAAGAGTCTGACCTCCATGAAAGCGCTGGCTCGGGATCGCGATGTTTGGCGGTCTTGGATCGAGGCACCTCCACGCTAAAAGGCACAAAGGAGGATGATAAAGAAGAAGAAGAAGAAGATGAATTAAACAAGAGCATAGAATCATCATTAATGAAACTAATATATATTTCCTAGTAAAATACAATTATCTCAACAATTTCTCTTATAGAAAAAATATATAACAACGTAAAGAAGAACATAACATAATTATACTTATATTTGAACTCATGGATTAAATATTGTCTGTGCTTATAAATTGTGTCAAAGCACTTGATTTTATTGATTTTAAGAGCTCGCACACGTAGCGACTTGCTCTTTTTTTAATGTTGGTGGTAGAAACCACTGTTAGGTTATAGTAAATGAAAAATTCAAAGAGAGATTAAGAGTTTTGGGGAAATCCTGCTAAAAAAAAGGTAATATGTATATATATATATATATATATATATATATATATATATATATATATATATATACAGTGGATCAAAAAAGTATTGGCACACTTACTTTTTTTTCTGTTTCTTTTTGAAAAATTAAAAATTTTATTTTTGAACATTTTTTTATAATAGAATATTCCTGAATACAAATAATTTGAAAAGAAAAATGAATGAATTATAAAGTATACGAAAATGAGAAAGAATAAATCCTTTTTAGAGAGTCAAAAAAGTCTTGGCAGTCTTAAATGCTTAGCATTAGCTCCAGTCAAAACAAGGTAATCCTTTTTCTTTCAGTAGGTATGGGTTGAGGATTACAAAGGTCAATGTAATAACATTTAAACTCAGTCTTTGTTCTGTGTTTGTAATATAATCATGGCTAAAACCAGTGAACATAGCACTTTTCTTAAAAATATGATAATAAAACTACATTCTAAAGGAAAAAGTTACCGACAAATAGCGAATAAGTTAGAAATTAGTTTCAGTACTGTTCGAAATATTGTCAAGAAGTTTAGACAGACTGGTTCTGTGTTGAACAAACCTCGTTCAGGGCGGCCACCGAAGTTCAGTGAAAGGGAAAAACGGGACATACACCGAATTGTTGTGCGTGATCCCAAAACATCAGCTTCCAGGATAGCGGAAGAGGTCGCGTCAACTTCAAACACAACCTTCTGCTTACAAACAGTAAGAAATGTTATCCACAAATTTAATTATTATGGCAGAGTTCGAAGGACAAAACCTTTAATTAGCGAGACTAACCGTAAAAAGCGACTTGAGTTTGCTAAATCTTTTTTAAATAAAGAATTAGACTTCTGGAAAGAGGTAATATTTTCCGATGAAAGTAAATATAATATTTTCGGGTCTGATGGTCGCAAGTACGTTTGGCGGAAACCTAAA
The DNA here is from genome assembly GCA_946811695.1 of Gonocerus acuteangulatus. NCBI lineage: Eukaryota > Metazoa > Arthropoda > Insecta > Hemiptera > Coreidae > Gonocerus > Gonocerus acuteangulatus. The sequence continues at coordinate 21,848,307 of OX328124.1, read as the reverse complement.
ACCGAGTTTCAAGCTCGACATGTGAGGCCCACTGTGAAACATGGAGGCGGAAGCGTTCTAGTTTGGGGATGCATGTCGTGGAATGGCATAGGAAACTTGACCTTTATTGACGGTATTATGAATGCTGAAAAATATGTCGACATTTTGCGGACCAACTTAGTCAGTAGTGCTGAAAAGCTGGAGGTAAAGGATACTTTTATTTTCCAACATGATAATGACCCCAAGCACACAGCTAACAAAACGAAGGAGTGGATGCTGTACAATGTTCCGAGACCACTTAAAACGCCACCACAGTCTCCTGATTTAAATCCTATTGAACACCTATGGTATCTTTTGGACCTTAAAATAAGAAAAAATAACATTTCTTCAAAAAATGACCTGAAGGTAACTTTACCTGAGGAATGGAATAAAATTGGCCAAGAAGTAACTCAAAACCTTGTTTCTTCAATGCCAAGAAGATTACAGGCTGATATAGATGCCAATGGCATGATAACAAAGTATTAGGGGCACACAGATTAAATTTATTAAATATAATGTACATTATTAATAAGAGTGCCAATACTTTTTTGACTCTCTAAAAAGGATATTTTGTTTATTATTTTTATATACTTTATAATTCATTTATTTTTATTTTTCAATTATTTGTATTTATGAATATTATATTGTACAAAAATGTTTAAAAATAAAATTTTTAATTTTTTAAAAAGAAACAGAAAAAAAGTAAGTGTGCCAATACTTTTTTGATCCACTGTGTATATATATATATAATTAACATAAATACATGGCCCTTAAAAATGGTACGCATCAACTGCTCTCCAAGGTTTAAGAACTGTGTCCATTACTACACTTCACGTTAAGTCATACATGTTTTAATAAATTCTACTGTGCTAAATGAAATTGTAAATATTTGAGTGTTTAAGGTGAGTGAGTATTGTGTTTAAGTGTGGACTGTTATCTGTCAAAAGTTCCTTCATCTCATGCGGTAGATTTAGTCTGTCTCGTTCTTTGCAATCAGTCAGTATGTGTTTCATAGTCAAGTTTGCGTTGCACATGGCGGAAACTGGTCTGTCTTGTCTAGTCATTAAATAGCGATGTGTCAGCAACGAATGTCCGATACGCAATCTCGTAATGACTACCTCTTCTCTTCGAGTTGGTCTGTTGCTTCATGGCCACACACATAATTTTTTGGTAATTTCTCTTAATTTTTTGTTTTTTGAAGCGCTTGAAGAGGACTCTACAATTAGTCCCATTTAGTTCTTTAACTAATTCACCCGTAATACTGTAATTACTAAACATACCGCAAGGAAATTGAAGGTGTCTTCTTCTACGAGAATTATTCTAATGTTATTTAATCGTGAACTATATTTAATGAAGAGCTAATTGGATGAAGATTAAGAAGATCCCCCCCTTGCTTCTAGATAATCCTACTTACCTTAATCATGATCTAATACTTTAGGAAATATCTCCCGCTTCGATGCTTAATTCTCTTCAGCTTCGCTCGGATGGAAAACGTTCAACTTAATGGAGCTGCGTAAAATAAAAAAAATCTTGTCTTCAAGGAAAAGCTTGTTGCATGAGATGTTATTTTCATTAAATATTTTCTTTATCTACTTACTTATTTATTTACAGCGAAAATTACTACATTAAAGCACTGATTTCTCCGAATAAGATCGCTCAATCAAAACTTTTATAAGAACGTTACTTTTTGCGCGGTTCCACCCTCCCTCCATAGGGAGGAAACCCGCTTATGAGGTTGACATCGTCCCATAGATCAATAATATAACGGTGGTTCAAATTTGTATATAAATGTCTTTTCGCACTACTGCCGGCTCAAAAATGGTCCGATTTTGATGAAATTTGTTACAAAAATGTTTTGTCTAAATTTGATAGGTCAAGTTTCTTAACCAGCAGAATCCGTCTACCGGAACATGGCTTTTGGAGAAAAAATCGTGCGAAAAAAATCTGAACGATTACATTTTTCAGTTCATATGCATGCAAGTACGCGTTTTATGGGTTTCCTGACGTAGAAAAACGAATGAAACCATTTTGATAAAGCGATATAATTAACTGGTTAGGAGAAAGATTCATTCAACTACTTTTCCAAACTAATTTTATTAAATTACGTGTGAATAATTCACGAAGTTAATATATGATAAAATAATATTTTATTTTACATGTAACTTAATATCAACACGATAATGTAACTTTAATTTCATCGAAATCATATCGTTGAAATTAAATATTCATATCCTGATAAGACTTGAAAAAAGTTTGACTGACATCTTGAAAACGTAAATTTATCCTTATTTAACAATGAGATTCTAAGGGACTACTTAGACTTACCACACGACATGCGAGAGATATTAACTCAAGGTAGCCCACATATAGACACCATTATTCAGCATTTAAAAACCAAAAACATTTATAATGAAATATAAAGATGAATTATTATTGAATACATTTATTCATTATCATTGCAAGGTATCATGAACCACTATCAGCCAGATGAACTAAAAGTGCTCACATAAAGAACATATATTAAACCTCAATGTGAAATATAAGTATGTTTAAGCTAAAATAATTGTAGTAGTATTATTATTAGTTATTAATATTTTAGTGTTAATATTTTAATTATTAATATTATAAGTTAATAGTATTAGTAGCATATTATATAATATATATCCAAATTGTAATTAATATCATGTGGTATTGTAGGTTAATATTATAGTATTCTTAAGAATATTATCATTAGATATTAGAATTTAGTATAGGTCAATGTGCCTATAATAAAATGTAACAATATAACGAGCAAGTCGCTACTTTGCGGGCTCGTAAATACAATGAATAAATAAATAAACAATGAGATTAATTGAAATAATATGATTTTTGAATGATATGAAAATATAATTTAATTTTTTCAAAGTCTAATTAGGATTTGAATGTTTAATTTCAACTACATCAGTGCTTAATGTAATTTAGATAAAAAACAAAATATTATTTTATGCTCAATTGTAAAAATTCGTGAATTATTTGCACTTTATTTAATAAACAGGGGAAACAAAAAACAAAACTCTGGCCAGAATAAGTTGTTAAACATTTTATTAGCTTTCATTTAAAAAAAAAGTGCATTGAAATCGGTTAGGATTTAGAGGCTGTAGCCTTTTTTGAAACACGAAATGTCGTTGGTCCCACTGTGGGACGGTCTGGGAACCCCATGTCTTTGGTGCGCGCCCCAGTTTTTAACGCAAGTCCTACAGAACACTATTCGAATACTCTACCACTGAGCCAGTCTCTAAGGGAGAGAAGGATAGAGTTCATTTACTGCAGGTATGAGGAGATATAATAGATGAGGTAGTGGGATTATCCTGAAATATGTAGATTAGGCTAATTATATCTACAGATACTGAGGAGAGGGCGCCACTCGAATCCTAGCTACCCCCACCACTATTTACCTCTCATCCCTTCCACATCTAATCCCGTAGGAGGGAGGGGGGTTAATCCATTACCTCCCTCCCCTCTCCCTAGGGGGGGTCAGGGGGATTCGTTCTGACCACCGAAAAATGCTAATGAAAATTAAACAAGAAAATTTTCATTGCATTTCCATTTAATTGTATATGCTCAAACCAATTTTCCTTGATTAGCAAATGAGGTATAGGAATTAATTTTGTTTTTATTGGATAAGTAAAGTAATTTCAAATTCTATTTGGCCTTAGGGATCATCTATTTGCTATATAAACAACAGTTTAATAGTTCTCTGATCTCTATGCTAGAGTATTAGCGACAAAGTGTAAGAGTGACAAGACAGAGATTCAGAGAGAAGAGGGTGTGACAGAGAGAGTGGACCGAGGGTGAAAGATTGAGTAAAGTGAGAGTGCTAGAGCGGGATAGACAGAAAAAAAGAGTGAGATAGAGAACCGGGGAGGATAGGGGAGGGAGTGAGGGAGGGCGGGAGGGAGTGAGGAAGGGAGGAAGGGAGGAAGGGAGGGAGGGAGGGAGAGAGGGAGAGAGAGAGTGAGAGAGAAAAGAGAGAGAGAGGGAGAGAGAGAGAGAGAGAGAGAGAGGGGGAGAGAGAGAGAGAGGGAGTGAGAGAGGAAGTGTGAGGGAGAGAGAGAGAGAGAGAGAGAGAGAGAGAGAGAGAGAGAGAGAGAGAGAGGGGGGGGGGGGGGGAGAGAGAGGGAGTGAGAGAGGAAGTGTGAGGGGGAGAGAGAGAGAGAGAGAGAGAGAGAGAGAGAGAGAGAGAGAGAGAGAGAGAGATAGTATAATAGCCGCTGGCTTTGCATAGTGCATGAGGTTGCTAAGTCTCCGTGTATACAAGTGTTTGCTGAGCCTATCACCAATATTGACCCCGGGAAGTTCGTGGGTAAGTTCCCCTCCCTGCTTCGATTACTCTAGAGGTGTAACCATGAAGTTGATACTTAGCACTGCTTCTTAACCTCCAGGGGACCATCAACTTAACCTCTTCCTCCTACACATTCTCTCTCTTCCTTCCTACAGTTACCGTGCTTCAACCCCCTCTTATTCCCCTTTAAGTCAAAATTAATGGCTTGGTATAGTACAAAAGGCATATCATTTATGGACATCCATATCATATAAGACTCCAAAACGCGGATAACCGTAGAAAATGAACCCTAAAGTGTTTACCCTTGGGGATGTGTCTACATCTTGGCCCAAAGAAAATAAGGATTAAAATAAGGTTAAACAAAATAAACAAAGTTTTCCTTTAATTTAAGTAATTTCCAAGAATTTTAAGAATGGTTTTAACATCCAATTCGTTACACTTAACGTACAATATCGTTACTCTTAACAAGAACACTATAGAAGTTATTAGAGATGGCTGTTACCCGGCGTGCCATGCTACCTACATTCTGCATCTAAAAAAGCCCAAATAAATTAGAAACCAAATAACTAATATTAAAATCTAATAACACAAATTTGTAACTGTTAGGGTTCCCAGTTTCGAATCCGTGGCCTCGGAATCGTTAGTCCTAGGTGATTGTAACCTAACCTATGACACTCTCTGGATAAAGAACTACATGTGTGCCAAGTTCGGTCAAATATGGTCAAACGGTGTGGATTTGTATAAAGGACAATACACAGACAGACAGTTGGTAGACGTTTTTGACTTAGCCTAAGACACTCCCCGGATCGAGACCTACCAGTATTCCAAGTTTAGTCAAAATCGGTCAAACGGTGTGGATTTGTATAAGGAACAAACTGACAAGCAGACAGACGCGTGATTTTTAAATATATAGATGTCTTGTGCGTATAAAAATAGATGTGATCATAAACAAAATAAAATCAAACCAGTTTTATGAAAAAAAACTTAAAAAAATGACATAATCATAGAAAATATTCATAAAAAAAGGAAATTCTAAAAATATCCAAACACTTTTTTTTCATAATCCGACCACCGGTATTGGTATCCGATATTTCCTGTACACGGGCTCCAGAAAAATATCCATTTTTGCTAAAATATTACCTTTCATTTTAAAAATGAATATTACGATTAATATAGGTATACGCTGTCTTTAAAACTGATTGTAAACTTTCTTATTATTCCATCGTCCGTCGCAATGCGTAAAAGGCGTCATAAGATCAACTTTGTAAGCGGGGTTGCTCCTTATGGGGGGGGGGGGGAGAGATGAAAGCGCTTATAAATCATAGCTCATCATTTGGAATGGTGGTTATGACCGATTTGTGGAGGATTGTTTAATAGAAAAGGAAGAATTAGTGACCATTTTCGACAAAATTAATATTTCTTAAAAATCGTACGTGCGTTAGTGGAATTATTATTATTTACTTTCTTTTAAAATAATTTTAGTTTTTTTTTCGTAGATTAAAAATTGTCGCTTGCATACTATCGCCCCTGCACAAATAGGATTTCACTAGACACAGAGCCATAATTTTGTTTTCGAAGAAGTAAAACTTTCTTTTGTAGAATACTTTATCATCCCATAAAAAAACGTATGACATAAGGAATTTAAAAATATTAATTTATGTATTATTCATAATGATGAGGAAATGACTGTATTTTTATCACAAAAGCCATTATTAATCTTTACGTTTACCGCCCCCCGCCCTTAGATCGTAACTTCACTAACAATCTCATGCTCCCAATGAACGGGCACGGAAATTGATGCAATAAAAATGAAATAGAACCATAATTAAGCACACAACACACCTTCACCACCGCAATCTGTAGACCCCTAAAAGGAGAGAAATCCCCCAGAGAAAATGAAGAGTTCCACGCGGTGAAATGTTAGACATTAAACCGAAATCGTGGATCTAATTGACTATAGTAGCAGTACTGCTGGCCTTATTGTCCAGTCAATACTCACTCTCATAACAACCTAACATCACAGTAGTCAGTTCCAAAATGATATAACAAGGCAACCATTACAATGAATAGATCTTATGATTTTAGATTTTCTGTGGGGGAAAATTATTTAACTCTCCGTCGACCAGGTAGGGTCTAGGCGGACCCCAGGCACACTATTTCCTCCCTCCCTTATAGCCACCGAATCTCTTCCTTCCTGCCCTTTGAGTAGCTTCCTAATCAGTAGTGCATCATGGTAGTAAATGCAATCAAGATACAACTGAATTTGTCGAATTTTACAATCTGACGAAAGAGGAGTTGATTGTTTAGTCAGAATGAGTCACACTTACGCAACAAAGAGGTACTTTTATTGTTGGCCAATGAAACATTTATATGGGATGCTTGACATAATGGGAGCAAACAGCTGAGTTGTATACATCTTAGCAGGAAAATTTTTTTTATTTTTTTTTAATATTTATTTATGAGCATCCAAGCGCATCTAAGGCGTTTCGCTCCAAACAGTTATTGCATATATACATCTAAAATAAATGGTATACATCTAAATATATATATATATATATATATATATATATATATATATATATATATACATATATATATACATATATATATATATACATATATATATTACATCTATCATTATACATCTATAAACAAATGGTATATAGAAATGATAATATATTTACATCTAAAAACGAATGGTATATACAAATGACAATACATATACATCTAAAGACAAATGGTATACATATATACATTTAAAAACAAAGAAATATATATATATATATATATAAAAGAAAATGGTATTATTTATATACATCTGGTTGATCAATCGGATTACACAATTAGACATAGTTACTAATTCATTAATTACATGTTATCGTTCTTTACAGTTTACCAAGTGGCGTAATACCTTCCTTATATTTTTTATTGCAATTGTTTGAATAGAATATTGAGAGGGGGTAAAATAAAAAAAAAAAAAAAAAAAAAAAAAAAAAAAAAAAAAAAAAAAAGGGTGGGGGGGTTTAAAAGTGTTAAATTTCTCCATACATATTAATAGTTTTGAGGTGTGTAAGGATTGCTGGTATGTGTGGACTGCTGTCAGTAAGTAATTCGGTCATGTCATACGGTAAGTCTAGATTATGACTAACATTCTGTTAGTATGTGTTTTACGGTTAGTTCGGTGTTACATATATTACATGTAGGCTTTTCTTTTTTAGTCATTTTGTACTCGTGTGTTATTCGTGTATGTCCAATTCTGAGTCTAGTTAGTACTACTTCTTCTCTTCTGTTTTGTCTGTGACTGGAAGGCCATTCCGCGATGTTCCGTTTTATTTGTCGCAGTTTGTTGTTGGTAGATAGGTTTGTCCAGTCATTTTGCCATTTGTTTGTGATTTGATGTTTAGCCTGTCTCGTAAGGTCCTGGCAAAAAATGTCTAGTGGTTGAATTGTTGTCTAGCTAATGTGAGGATTATGAAGTAACGGTTTCTCAAAAAAATCTGTTCTTTGTTAACTGAAGTTCCTTCTTTTGTTCAAATATAAAAAGGTATTAAACATTTCAGAGGCTATTATCCCATTTTCCTGTGTTATTGTCTTTCTGTAATGCAATTTCAAATCCTACAACCACAATTTTGGAACCTGAGAATCCGTATTTGGAGGGTATCTTCACAGACTCCTACAAATTGATTGAATATTTTTTGAGGGTAGTCATATGGACTATTAGCACATTACTACCAAAAATGCAAGTGGGCGAGGGTGTATAACTCTCACGTGGTCGACGGAGGGTTAAGTCTTAAACAGTCTTTTAGTAACTGTTTAACAGCGTTACATATTTGCCAAATAGGAGCGTATTCACTCTCGTATTCTTCTCTCTAATTTTGATAATCACATTTTGAAAACCTAGGTATAAGAAATTTATATTATAAAAAGATGTAAAAAAAATCAGTACTTGTATCAGATTCTGAGGGAGATATGCTCCGGCCGCCTGATTTCTCTCATTGCAGGTGCCCATTTATAAATTAATTAAAGGCTGGGTTGGCCTAAGGACGCACAGTGTTTCGAAAAATGCTACAGCCTCTAAATCTTAACCGATTACAATGAATTTTTTTTTTTTTTAAATGAAAGCTAGATTTTTATTTTACTTGTTTATTAAATTACGTGTAAATAATTCACGAACTTTTACAATTGAACATAAAAAAATATTTTTTTTTTTCATCTTACTTAATATCAGCACTGATATCGTTGAAATTAAACATTCAAATCATGATTAGACTTGGAAAAAATCAGCCTGACACATCTTAAAAACGTAAATTTATCATAATTCAACAATGAGATTACTTGAAATAATACGATTTTTGAATAATTTTTTAATATATTTTCAAGTCTAATTAGGATTTTAGACGGGACCAAGATCAATTGGGCCAGTCTTAACTTATGGGGCGGAAGCTTGGGCCACAACTAAAGCAGACGAATCAAGAATCTCGACTTTTGAAAGGACTATACTTAGAAAGATCTTTGGTCCCGTTAGAGATGGAGACTCATGGAGGAGACGGAAGAATGCGGAGTTGTATCGGTTATATGGTGACATAGATGCTGCCAAATTCATTAAAATTGGAAGGCTTCGCTGGGCAGGCCATGTGGTGAGAAAGGAGAATAGCGATCTGACCAAAAAGATACTGACCGATAAGATGCTCGGAAAACGGAGAGTTGGCAGACTAAATATGAGATGGGAAGATGCTGTCAACACAGACGCGCGAGACTTGCTGGGATCTCGAAACTGGAAAGTTGCTGCACAGGACCGAGCCCTATGGCGGAGGCTTTTAGAGGCGGCCCAGACTCGGTGACGGGTTGTTGCGCCGGATATGATGATGATTATAATTAGGATTTTAATGTCTAATTTTCAAGATAGCAGTGTTGATATTAAGTTAGATGAAAAATAAAATATTTTTTTCATTTTTGATTTTAAAAGTTCGTGAATTATTTAGATGTAATTTAATAAACAACGAAAAAAAACAACAAAATTTTGGCCAAAGTTATTCTAACTTTTATTACCTTTAAAAAAAAAAAAAAAAAAAAAAAAAAAAAAAAAAAAAAACTCATTGAAATCAGTTGTATTAGTGGATATAGGCTTTTCTGAAAAACGAAATGCCCTCACTGTGGGAAGGTCAGGGAGGCCGAACCCAACCCATGAACAACGTCACTAGTATCTTCAGTGCTTGCTCGGGATTTGAACTAAGGTCCTCCAGCATATTGGGCCAGTGATCTACCACTGTGCTTATCTCGCCCACCATATAAAAACAGTTAGAAAAGAATAATTATCTGATAACAGTTATAAATATTGGAAGAAAATTCATATCGTCTCTACCATGTCAAACTATGGAATATAAAATATCTCTTTTTTTCAAATTCGATACTTTGCTCTTGTATTGTGAACGATACGGTTTGTTTAAAATTGTCGCAACTCTACCCCCTATAGAATAGGAGGAAATGCCTTAAAAAAAGTATCCAATGAGGCCATTTTCAATATGTTACTTCGGTAATTTATCGAAAATGTTCGATCGCCAGTTCACTCCGATTTTCATATTCGTTAGTTTGACATGTTAGGGACGATAAAATATTAAAATGTGCGTCACATCTTCGCAAAGAGGAAAACTACCTGACATAAGGAAGATCAGGAAACATGAATTTTAGAGTAGAGATTTCCGCCAAGATGAACAACCATAATGAAGCTTAGAAAGTTTTCTTGAAATTTTAATGGAGGCCTAAGAGGAATGAATTTATGAATTTCGAAAAGGAATCAGCAGAACTTTGGGTAAGCAAACGACTTTCCGCAACTCATCCAATTCTGAAAAAAATATTATATTACTACGATTTTATAATATTTTCTAAATATATATTAGCTTGACGATTTCATTTAGCGCGTTTCCTCTTTACTTTTCGAAGAGCAACATGTTTATGACGTCGAGTCTTCTTTCCGGAAGTGCCAAAGTTTCATAGCATTTAGATAAAAAAAAATACAGTAGTTCAAACTTATATATATATATATATATATATATATATATATATATATATATATATATATATATATATATATATATATGTGTATATATATCAGAACAGTCAAGACCAAGAAGAATACTATGGGAACGAAAGTGGATAAGTAGAAGAGCCATTCATGGCTCGAGCTACCAACTCCTTATGGAATTGGCCTCTGAAGATACCATGGAATATTACTATGCTATCAGGATGGCTGAAGAGTCATTTAATACATTACTAAACCTCGTCGCACCCGTCATACAGAAATACAGATATATTTATGAGACCTGCTTTCCCAGCAAAAGTGAAATTGCGCTCTATTTTATACGTGTTGGCAGCAATAAAACAGGTCCCAGTGTGTTTAGTGAAGGCTACTAAACAGAAAAATAAAACGTGCTTCTATTCACTGTTTAATAATCACTTGCACTTGATTACTAATCACTCGTAATAAACAATTGCGGTCCACACGTGTTTTGTACTAACCACTAAACACCTGCACTAAGCACTCACACTAATCAAAGTGTAAATGGGCCTTAAGAGAAAGTTCTTCACAGAAACCAACTTCGAGTTAGTTCTTATCCGACAAGCTTTGAACTGTTGTAATGTTACTGCATCGCTACATTTTTTGTTCTCTTTCTTTATCAGTGTTGGGCATTATTCGAATAAATTATTATTCGTATGATCATTCATATAAATTTTTAGTGAATGATAAATAATTCACTAAATTACCTAATTCACACGGTACATCATGAATTATTCACAGAATTATTCTTTATTCATTATTCGTTATTCATCATTCATTATTCATCTTTCGTTATTCTTTATGTCCAGTTGGTTTACTGAATAAATCCACCTCAAATATATATATATATATATATATATATATATATATATATATATATATATATATATATATATATTTCCGGCTATCGACATAATAATATATCTTTCATTATTCAATAAAATATGATTATTCTGATTGATTATTCGAATAATTTGTAAATAAAATATAAATTTCATTCAGAGAATAATGAATAAAAGTAATTATTCTTCATTCGTGAATAAAATAATACATTAATTCATTATTCTTTATTCATTATTCTAAATAATTTTTGCCCAACACTGTCCTTTATGCCATATTTTCATATAAACACTGATGTACTACGAATTATCTCGTAGCTTGCGTCCGAGGCAATAACGCACAATTATTGGTAACGTGTTAAAATTAAATAATGTCTATCTCCTAATGATATTACAATTAAAGTATTACTTTTAGAATTGAATTTTATGACATTAAGTTTATAGAAACTTTAACCCGGGAAAGGTAGCGCTTATCCAAGGGTCGATTTAGGTAGCGTTACTCAGACGAAGGTGCTTAATTTTGCTTTAAATGGAACCATATCATTTTGTAAATGTAATATCGTAATATAATAATCTCCTCAACAATATGTTTGAGATAAGTATTTCTCTTTTTAAACTTATTTCATTCTTAAAAACTAATAAATTTCAATTTTGTTTTGCCAGTTGGCCATGAAGATCTATAAGTTATCGCCGTCTACTAAGACGCTTCGAGTTTTTTCTATCAGTTATGACTGTAAATCACAGAACTATCTATTCCCGCAATATTCAATATGTTGTAAAAAATACTAGCGATGAGTCTTACAGGCGCAGTTATTATCGGATCACATTCTGTTGAAAACATTAACTCCACCTTTGTATATAACCAAATGTTATATATAGTAACAATGTCTCATTTTTGGGTTTACCTCTAATGAAGCGTTATGATATATATTAGAAACTAGTAACACTGTTTTATTCCCTATAGGTTCAATGAATTAAAAATAAATAAAATGAAAATTCTTGGCATAAAGTATTGCTCCAACAGGTAAAATTAGCCTTCAAGACGAAACGATAATTGTTATTAAAGAGGTAGTTTTCGACGAACATTCAATAGGCTTCTAAAAGTAGCACTTAGTTTCCTATATATGAGGTAGAGTTGGACTTGCCGACGTCGTTACTTCAGAAAAATAAATCGAATAATTGACTTCCCGTGACCTCACAACATCGAGTGTGTTACTAATTGGTGGTAGAAGTCCTAGTAATTGGACGGTCCAGTGTTGGGGGGGGGGTCGTCTGTAAATCACACAAGTATGAGGTAGAGTTGGTCTTGCCGACGTCGTTACTTCAGAAAAATAAATCGAATAATTGACTTCCCTTGACCTCACAACATCGAGTGTGTTACTAATTGGTGGTAGAAGTCCTAGTAATTGGACGGTCCAGTGTTGGGGGGGGGGTCGTCTGTAAATCACACAAGTATGAGGTAGAGTTGGTCTTGCCGACCTCGTTACTTCAAAAAAATAAATCGAATAATTGACTTCCCTTGGCCTCACAACATCGAGTGTGTTACTAATTGGTGGTAGAAGTCCTAGTAATTGGACGGTCCAGTGTTAGGGGGGGGGTCGTCTGTAAATCACACAAGTATGAGGTAGAGTTGGTCTTGCCGACCTCGTTACTTCAGAAAAATAAATCGAATAATTGACTTCCCTTGACCTCACAACATCGAGTGTGTTACTAATTGGTGGTAGAAGTCCTAGTAATTGGACGGTCCAGTGTTGGGGGGGGTCGAATAATTGACTTCCCTTGACTTCACAACATCGAGTGTGTTACTAATTGGTGGTAGAAGTCCTAGTAATTGGATGGTCCAGTGTTAGGGGGGGGGGTCGTCTGTAAATCACACAAGTATGAGGTAGAGTTGGTCTTGCCGACGTCGTTACTTCAGAAAAATAAATCGAATAATTGACTTCCCTTGACCTCACAACATCGAGTGTGTTACTAATTGGTGGTAGAAGTCCTAGTAATTGGACGGTCCAGTGTTGGGGGGGGGGGTCGTCTGTAAATCACACAAGTATGCGGACACTTCGTCGTCTCGACGAGTGCTACATTTCCCGGGTTAAAAGGGTAGAGCTTTTATGGTCATTTTTGTGGTTGCTTCGCAGAGAAATTAGCTCAATGCTTGTCATGTGCGTCAATATGTTTTAAACTGGTTTTCTTTACAAAATGTTGCTTTGTTAATCTGTTCAAAGGAATTATTTTCTCGACTTGCGGATTTTATAATAAATTCTTTGATGGCCTATTCCGTTTTCTGAAGGAGTAAATTATTTCTTCCTAAAATAAAACCCATTCATTAAGCAGATTATAAATAAATATGGCATTAAAAGGATTCCAGTGAATGCTCTTTTCCCAAATCCCCAGCCGCAATTTCAATTAATATTCCATCTCTTGTTAATTAATGGTAGTTTTAATTCCATCTACTGTCGCAGATGTCGGGGCAATCTACTCTCAGAGCAGTTGGCGGGTGAAAAATTGGAAGCGGGTTTGGAGGGTAAAAGCAGGCTTAATTCTATCCCCCCCCCTACTCCAATATTGGCTGACGTCCTTTGGGAATTATCCAGCAGAAGAATCCGATTTATTATTAAAATATCCCATTTCAATCCAATAATTGAATTTCATAAGAGATGGGTTCTGGTTAATACACCAATTACAATCAAATGTAATATTTGGCTTTTAAATTATTTATTCTTCCTCTGAGTTGAGCATAATTTTATTAATAATTAGGTATAACAATTTATTCTTACTTCGCATATTAGGAAATACGAATAAAAATAAATTCCTATTCGTAAGTAAGAATAAAAATTTATTTTTATTCATTTGTATAAATACAATTGCATTATAAAATTCACAAGTAAATACAAATAAATTCAAAGGAAAAAGTGTAAATTCGGAATAACTTTAATACTCGCACAAAAAATAGTGAAAAAAAAACTAATTTTTAAATCAACTGAGTACAAATATATTTGCATTTTGATTTTTAAATATAAATAGCCATGAGTGTATTGTATGCATATTATATATAGGTATACATTACCTATATATATATATATATATATAGCCATGAGTGTATTGTATGCATATGATGTATAGGTATACATTACCTATATATATATATATATATATATATATATATATATATATATATATATATATATATATAAATAAATAGCCATGAGTGTATTGTATGCATATGATATATAGGTATACATTACCTATATATATATTATTTTTGAGGTTTCTTCGCCGGGGAGAATTATTCGTGTTCTTCATGCGGCATTCTCCAGCGGTCTGTTTTTTAGCGTGATATTTCGCAGAAATCCTATTCTGCTTCTTCAGACGGTTGTCCATTTTTACACTTTTTTAGTTTGTTATTTTTAAATAACCTATAATAAATTGAGCTTATTTTAACATATGGCGCTTTCGGATATGCATTCTTGTATCGTCGCCTGCTGCGAAGTATCTGCTTTTCTTTTCTCTGCCAATCTTCCTATTACAGTTCTAAGTACGGGCTTCCAGGTAGGGTGTAGGATAACACCTTCATCCCTGTTGAGAGTCATGGGTTGCTTGAATATCTCTACCGCCTCTCAGACAAGCCTTCTTTGCCGGTTATCTTCTTTAGCCAGGACTCTAGCTTCATCAAATGTCCTGGACAAATGCTCTTTGATGATCATGAGCTTCTCGCTAAAGTTGCGAAATTGACAAAATTTGACGGGCATTTTTGCTTATTAACGATAACTTAAAATAAAATTAAAGAACGTTTTTAAGTGTGTGTGTGTGTGTGTGTGTGTGTGTGTGTTGAATTTAAGTGAGACTAATTATACATATTATAAATATGCACTTTCTTCGCCTCACCCTACCTATAAAGACATGCATTGGCTGTAAATTGTAATAGGTACACACCATTGTCTTCAATTATACTTAAATTGATCGTTAATGCGCTAAAGTTCACTTATTTTGTAAATTGCTTTTTAAATACATTTATATTTACAAATAAGACGAGTAAATTTGTATTCATAGAGCTGAAAATGATTTTTTTATTCACTATATTTTCTATTTTACAATTATTTCATTGAATTTATTTGTATTTACAGATGAATTTGTAAATTGCATTTGTATTTATATAAGTGAAAGCAAATATATTTCTTAAGCACACTTATACGAATAGGAATATTTATAAATTCATATGTATTTTTATAAATGAAGTTATGTCCAACTCTGTTTTTTTTTTGTTTTTGTTTTCTTTTACGGCGCATCGACATAATTCTTGGCCATTAGCGCAGACATCCAGGGTCCAGCCAGGAACTTTCTCAGCGAGCCCTGAGATGAGAAAATTCCTGCCGCCGCACACACGGCAAATTGAGCCATTTAGCGCGACAAAAGTATTTTGTGTTTTTATTTTAATGTTTTTACTTTTTATGTTTTTTGTTTTTAAATGATTTGTTTAATAAGCCTGAATACATTATTTTTTACATTGTTTTCAACTATTAAGAGTGTTTAGAATCGGTTAGTAATAAAATAAAACGCAGAATTATGGAAAACTTATAGAAAATTCATGATCTTCGGCAACTGGATTTCTTTTTGTAACCATTTTGCATGTTTTTTTAAGAATCTTTCTTCCATATAATTACAATCTTTCCATTTGGCCGTTATCTTAGTTACAAAGACTTTCATTATATATTTTATTTGTTCTTCGTATATTTGTGAGTTGTCACAATATAAGTACACAATTTTTGATTGCATGTGAGAGCTGAAACTTTGAATAAACTTTCATTTTTCATCACAAAAAACAGTTCTTTTCTTGTTATATATAAAACGGGTTCTTCAGCAGCTATCTGACTACCTAAACAAAATTTAAATTTACATCAAAAGGGGGAAGAAGGGGGAGCTAAAAGTGTCAAGACAGTAAAGTAGAAGCTTAAGGCTTTTTGAAAAAAAATATTTGGAACGGGAACTTTATGGAACTTTTTTTGAAACCTTACTCAAACTTAAGTAATCAACAAAATAGGTAAAATTTAGTAATCATTTCATTAATAATTTTTTTTCTTTGATATGCCTTTGTGTTATGACAAATATATTATATATTTATAAAGAACATACCACTAGGTAATAAATCCATTGTGAAAAGAAAAGAATTTATGAAATTTGCACACAATTTTTAAAACACACCTAACTAAGACCGTAGTTGGAACAAGACTAGACAGTGGAAGTGGAAGAGACTAGCAATGGTTGCCTTCCTTATTGTCTTAGACAGGTCTGGATTAAACTAGATAAAAAACTCGTTCGGTTTTCAATGAATAGAAGACTCTAGCACGTGTTGACTCGTAAAATGACTTTTTACGATGAAATCACATTTCCGACTTTAGTCGTCCTAAAGTAGGTGTTTTGCCCAGAGTGCGCCGCCCACTGGGCCAACCATCTCCCACTTATGAATCTAGCGCGCTAGCCACTAGACCACGGGAGACCCCATCCAACTCTGTTCTTCCTACAACATTTTTTTAACCAATGTTGTCATTTTTTTAAGGCGGGTGACTAAAGGTTGTTAAAAAATGTGGAATATGGTAAATCATTGGGTCATATGTTACGTATTGCATTCCAAATTTCCAAAATATCGTCATATTTTTAATGTAAGTAATGAAGAGACACGACTAATTTTGGAAATATCTTATTCTTCCGAGATAATTTATTTTGTTAATTTACTAATTTCCATTATATATGATATTACAAAATCCCCCATATTCCGTCATAATTAATGTCGAATGCTTTGATCATCCATTGATATCCCCATCCTAAGTTATTTTAATGACTTACTAGTTCCAAAAATAAGAGAAAATTACTAAATTCCGTGATTTTTCCTTTGTAAGTCACAGAGAAAATTCATTAAAAATACTTAAGTCGATATAAGGCATTCGGCTATTATTTATAAGTTTTTTATGAGTCCACATATTTTGCCCCTGATCCCGAGGGTGGAGATTATGCCTTGAGTAGACGGAAAAAATATGTAGTTTAAGGAATTCTAAATCATGAATCTATTACAGCAAATTGTCCGGAAATAAAAAGTATTCTCCTACGGAAGCTATTCAAAGCATCGATTTAAGCATTTATTTTTTACTAGTTGTGTCTGCCACTTCGTCCGCGTGGATAGTGACTTAGGGCAACATTTTTGGTTATATTTTTGGATTGTAAACACCGTCGAATGGGTATTTTAGAGAATTCTACCTTACAGTAACGCATCTCTATCTACTACTATTTGTCAAATGCCACTCACTGACTCACTGACCTATCAACGCCCAGCCCAAACCACGTAGGCACTCACTAAGAAAGGATTTTTTGATATTCGAATTTTAAAGTATTTTTAGGGGGGTTTAAAGTTTGAGGTGGTTCGAGCATGCACGCCTAGGCAGCATGCGTTGCTAGGAAGATAACAGAACAGCTGTTACCGTACATTATCTATTTCATAGTATTATTTTTAATTGAGGTTAATTTCCACTATGATGGCAGTCCTTGAATTACTAGAAATAAACTGTCACTCATGGAGTTTTAATTGCGTTTCTTTTCTCCCTGTTCCCGTCAGATAGGCTTGCCATATTTTTGGAGAGTTAAACCGAGACACATTAATATGGGATGGGCATACCAGGGGGGTTGGGAATAAAAACAGTACAAATTATAAGCAAAATGGTGAGTTTTAAGCCTAGCAAGTAACGGGAAGGGGGGACCCTGAACTGTTTGTCTACCCAAACCTCAAAAATAAGAACGGAACTTTTTTTGCTACTTGATTTTCTTAAAAAAATCTCTCAGCCAAATAGTAGTGTCTGGCAGCTGGCAGCGCTGTGCAGGTAGTTCCAGCGTTTTACAGTTAGATTACTTCTCATATCTTTGACACTGTGAGCAGTAGTAAAAATGTTGATTGCAGAAAAGTAACCGATTTATAAAAGATTCTTATAAACATGAATTCATTACTTTTTACATCTTACAGCCTTTTCCGGGACATTGATAAAACCGGGCGGGACACCGAAACAATTGCAAAATACCGGGACAGTCCCGGTCAAACCGTGATGTACGGTAAGCCTATCCTTAGAGTTTTCTAGGTGAGGCAATAATATCCGGAGCCCTTGCACAGCCTCCTCGCCTATAACATTGGTAATGCTCGCAAATATAATGGGTGTTTCCAAATAACTTTTTGGAAACATAAACTTTTAAATTTTAACGCCCATTGAATAACATATAGTATGACGGGAACCGTGCTATAATAAACTGCACAAAATTGTATAGTAACGTAATTTTAATGAAACATTATTTAACGCAATAAAATAACTACTTATCTGCCGTGACGAAGCACGGGTATTCAGCTAGTACAGGATATTAGGCGTATAGCCAACGGGGATCAAGCATACAGGCTGCTAGGATTTTTAAACGTGACAGAGCCACTAAGCTGACCCCTTAGGGATTGTTATTCCCAAGTATGTATAGAGTGTCTGACAGAGAGCAGACTGTGGTATAACATATGTTAAACATATGTTTCATGATTCACATGTTTATTGTGCCATGTAGTTTAATATTTTAGTTGGTAGGCTATTGTTGTTTATGCTGTAATTTAGTTCAATCAAGCATTTGTTACAAGGTTAAGTTTATTCTACAATCATTCTACACAGATAAACAGACAAAAATTCTAAAAATCATTGCTTTGGGTACTTTTTCGTTGATTAAGTCCCCCAATAGTATTTTTTCCCATATATCTTCCATTTACAGACAGCGATCCGCTAGAATTTTATTGTATGTATAGATATACTCCATGAGTATAAGATTGTTCTGAGTTAATGTATGTAAATGAACCATTTACTATTATCTGTTTCTGCGCATAAATAAGAATAAAAGAAACTAAAAATGTTTAATTTCTTTTGAATATTCTATGAAAGAAAACATGTTAATTTTTTCTTTCATAGAATCCATTCCCATCCCCTACTCCAATATTGGCTGACGTCCTTTGGGAATTATCCAGCAGAAGAATCCGATTTATTGTTAAAATATCCCATTCAAATCCAATAATTCAATTTCATAAGAGATGGATTCTTGTTAACAAACCAATTACAATCAAATGTAATATTTGGCTTTTAAATTATTTATTCTTCCTCGGAGTTGGGCATAATTTTATTAATGATTAGGTATAACAATTTATTCTTACTTCGCATATTAGGAAATACGAATATAAATAAATTCCTATTCGTATGTCAAAATAAAAAAATATTTTTATTCAATTGTATAAATACAATTTCGTTCTTAAATTCACAAGTAAATACAAATAAATTCAAAGGAAAAAGTGTAAATTGGGAAAAATTTTAATATTCGCACAAAATATAGTGAACAAAAAACTCATTTTTAAATCAACCGAATAAAAATATATTTGCATTGTGATTTTTAAATATAAATAGCCATGAGTGTATTGTATGCATATGATATATAGGTATACATTACCTATATATATATATATATATATATATATATATATATATATATATATATATATATATATATATATATATAAATAGCCATGAGTGTATTGTATGCATATGATATATAGGTATACATTACCTATATATATATATATATATATATATATATATATATATATATAATATGTATGTATTAGAGAACTGCACGGATAAGTAAAAAGTAATCGGATAAATAATCGCCGAGTATAAAACGGACGATGCGAGTATATACTCGGCATCGTTTCGAATTGGCATCGCCGAGTATAAACTGGACGATGCGAGTACATACTCGGCATCGTCCGGAATTGGCATCGTCGATTACTTTACATTACGATTACGAGTAATACTCGTGAGTACTGCATCGTAATCATCGTAAATGACTGTCGACTTCTCGACATGTCGATACAGGAGGCAAGGTAAGCAACAGATGAATTAGGTAGTAAATAAGGGGATTATAGAGTATTTTTTTTTCTTTCTGAAAATAGTTTCTGAGATATAAGCGATCGAAATCGGGATTTATAGGACTCACTGACTCATAGGAGGCATTTCCCATGACGCTAAAGACTTGAAATTTTGCAGGATGATAGATATGAAGGTGTTATTAAAGGAAAAAAATAGAAAAATCCTGAAAAGGTGTGTCTGACGCCGCTTCTGGAGCGGTGTCGTGCCAGTTTTGTACTTCCTTGGGAAACCCGTCATTCCGTCCGAAACCCATGATGTGGGGTATCAAATGAATCTTCTCGGAATGAAGAACCTATATTTGATGTTTTAAGAAACATTTAGAAGCATATAGGCTTGGTCAAAATCTTATACCAGCTGTCTGTCTGTAGGTTTGTTCCTTATACAAATCTGAACCGTTTGACCAATTTTGACTAAACTTGGGACACAGGCGGGTTTTGATATGGGGGGAATCATAGGCTAGGTTAAATTGTCCATCAGCTGTCTGTCTGTCTGTTTGTTCCTTATACAAATACACACCGTTTGACCGATTCTAACACAACTTGGCAAATCAGTAGGTCTTGATCCTGGGATTGGCATAGACTATGTTAAAATCATTAATCAGCTGTCTATCTGTCTGTTTGTTTATTATACAAATCCACACAGTTTGACCGATTTTGACAAAATTTGACACACAGGTCGGTCTTGATCCGGGGAGTGTCATAGGGTAGTTCAAAATAGTATATCAGCTGTTTGCTTAACTGTTTATTCCTTATACAAATCCACACGATTTGACCGATTTTGATCAAACATGGTATATAGGTAGTTTATTATCCGGGGAGTGTCATAGGATACGTCAAAATCGTCTATCAGCTGTCTGTCGGCATGTTTGTTCTTACACTAATTCACACCATTTTACCGATTTTGACCAAACTTGGCACACAGGTAGGTCTTGGTCCGGGGAATGCACTTGACTAAGGTCAAAAAGGCCTTTCATCTGTCAAATATCAAGCAGTAGGAAGAACTTTATGCAGACTCCAAAGACCCTGGTCTTATATGAAGTACAAAAGCCAGTAGTTATGCGGCAACTAAATTTTAATTGATACCTAGAAAATAGTAATGAGATCCCCAAAAAAAACATAAATGTGAAATAGAGGCCAATAGAGGGCCCCCCCCCAAAAAAAAATATTGGCAATACAAGAAGATGATACAAGAAAGATATGTCCAAGTTCATTACTTAGAAAGACCTATTAATTACTTACTAAGAACAATAAAGACACAACTGACCTTTAAAAATAACAATAAAAATACTTTTATCCAGTTACTAAAATATAAATTTCTTCAACCAGGTATATTCTTAAACTTGGCAATGTTTACTTTTCTCTCTAAAGATAATTTCGGCACAAATAAAACATTGCCAAGTTTAATAATATACCTGGTTGAGGAAATTTATATTTTAGTACCTGGATAAAAGTATTTTTATCGTTGTTTTTAAAGGTCAGTTGAAGTGTCTTTTCTGTACTTAGTAAGTAACTAATAGGTCTTCTAAGTAATGAACTTGGACTTTTCTTTCTTGTATCATCTCTTGTATTGGCAAATATTTTTGGGGGGAACTTGGCCTCTATTTCACATTTATGTTTTTTGGGGGATGCGTTTAATACTAATGATATTTATTAATGACTATTAGATTCGAAATATGCAATTAAAAAATTCACCTTGAATAAAATTTCAAGGTCAATTTTGCGGGGGTTAATATGGGGGTTATTTTCCCCGATTTTGCATTGGAGAATATTATGGTTAAGTTTTGTATGGTCCTGTTTAAAAAAAAATCGTAATTGAAAGTGATGGTGCGTAAGACGAGCTACCATTTGTAATGTGTAGTAAATGTTAACATATTTTTTATACGGTGCTAGTCCACGTATTTCAAGGAAACATAATATATTTTTAAAACAACAGCGTTTCCACATATTATGTGGATTAGAGTAGAGTACATCTTAAATGCTGATATTAGAAACAGGAAAAAACGCGCGTGAATGTGAATGACAAAATAAAAAAAAAAAAAGTTACCAAGAACGTCTTTTTACATTCGGCAGGACAGGATTAACGGTTATATCTGCCTTTATTTATGTTTTTTTTTCTTTTATCACCTTAAAAAAATGTTTATTTCTTATATTACCTTTATTACTGATTCTCCTGGATTTTAATATAGACTGTATTACATTGTTTTTGTTTACGTTACAATTGTATAGTCACTGTAGTTTCGTTGAGTTGTAAGTAATACAGTGGACTTCATTACACATGGCGAGGCGAACCAGTATATAACGTAGTTATTCACGGCGATACCGATACCAAACCTGCAATACTCCACGATGCCGATGCCAAACCCCTCTGTACTCGGCGATGCCGATGCCAAATATTATTTTACTCGGCGATGCCGATGCGGCACGATGCCGATGCCGGTGTTCGGAATGAGTATGAGTACACATAAAGTAATCGTGGTACTCGTCCCATGAGTATACCTACTCGTGATTACGCGATGCCATACTTACTCGTGCAGTTCTCTAGTATGTATGTATATCTATAAATATGTATGTGCAAATATTTTTTTCTCATTTTTTTTTTTTTTTAATTTTTTTTACAGAGCATTTACATCTAGGTCATTAGCGCTGACATCCTGGGTGCAGCTAGGAATTTTTGCCAGCGAGCCCTGAGATGAGAAAATTCCTGCCGGAGGTGGGAATCGAACCCACCATCTCCCGCTTATGAATCCAAGGCGCTAGCCACTAAACCACGGGAGACCCCTAAAAAAACATTTTAATGTAATAATAATCAAGCCAGCGTCGATAAAATACTTAAACTTTTTAAAATAACCTGGCTTAACCAACTAATATTATATTGATGCCTGTATATTGCTTTTATTTATTTTATTTAATTTTTTTAAGATGTGTAAATAATTTTTATTTTAGTTGAGTAATGTTTTAAGTAGTTCTAGATCTAATATTTTCTGTGATATTTGTGTTACCTTATAACCTTATTTAGTGTTATCGTTTGTTGTTAGACTTAGTTTTTATCCATGCATTGTTATTTCCAATATCTGTTTTACTTAAATTATTTGTAGTAATTTCTGTTATAATTCTGTTGCCTTATTTTTGAGGATTATTATCTTATTTTAGTATCAATGGGCGTTACTATAATAAGCTATATGAACTTGTAACAGAGGGATGTAAGTCTGTAATAGTTAAAAAAATAAATAAAAAAAGACAGAGTTAAATAATTATTTTTAAATAACAATACAACAGAGTTAAATTCTGTCCGGAGTAACCCCCCCCCCTCCTTCTAGTCAACCTCAGTTGACCACAACAAATACCGAGTTTCGTTGAAGTATAACAAAAATTATGGCTGGTATTGACAAATAACTACTTTGGCTCCAGAGTAAACCCCCGCCCTGATGGACCGATTTTGTTGGTTAACTAACTAGTTCAATCGTTAGATGGGGGAATACTACATACCAAGTTTCGTGGCGGAAGTTTCGTTAACGGACACATATATAACTATATATATATAAATTTTAACTGGGATCATTTTCGGTAGGATCGATAAAGATTCGAAGAAATTTTTGAAATATTTCGTCATGAGTGCTACCTCAATAGCTACTTTCCTTCGGAAATATAAATAAATAAAATAAAAATTTGGGAATTAATTATAAAAAGGAGGGAAAGAAGACAGAAACGACGAAAGAAAAACACTAACCTAAGATCATGAGATTTCTTGGGGTATTTTTATATGCCATGTTTTACATGGTTGTGCCTGGATCATAAGATTTTGCTACCCTAAATTTTTTAAACAAACAAACATCTGAACATAGGTTCCCACTAACTTCTTTGAGACTTGGTCACTAGCCAATATAGGGCTGATGTACGAGTATTTTCTTTCTTTGAAAGAAAAGCTAAGCTATTTTATCCTTTAATGTTTACTGGACTAAAAGGTTTTCAAAAATTCACACTAAAACATTACAGCAATATGTAAAATTGGACAAAAGCCTCGTCTGACGTCATGATGATAAAGAGGAAGCGCTCCATCATGCGAACGGACTTAAAGAGACTTAGAAGTTTCTATGCTTTAGTTGATGCTTAAGTCGGGCTTATCGCTTCAGGACCTCAGCCTAACTTCTTCAAGTCAGGACATGGATCTTGGAAATAACTCTTTGCTCATCCTTCCTACCAAAACATTATCGAGGCTGTTCACAAGTCAAGCTTGCAGCAAAATACAAAGTCATACTTTAATAACAGATCCATTGTACTGAGAACGTGTAGCTGAAGTCACTCGTCTTTTGACAAGTATAGAATCAAATCTCAAAGAGAAGAAAGATTTGAGGCACCACACCATCGAAAATTGCTTCAGAACGCTTTTTGTAGTGAATTTAGTGAATGGTTGCCTTTCACTTACCACGATTTTCCAAGCGTTTTCGAGATATTTAAGAAAATATACCCAAAACTTTTTATGTCAACGTATTAAAAAAAATATTTTTTCCCGAATAATTACTACACTACAAATGTACTCAAAATTTAAATATCTCAGTTTACATGTATTTCAAACATGCCAAAAATATTTCAATTGAATCAAACGATTTTAAGTACTCTAAGCGAAAAACATTTTTTTATTCACTTTCCTCAAAAACAGGTACACATACAAATGTTTTCGGTAAATGTGAAGACGAGGGTTCTAGGCACCGATTATTTTAAATTTTTTCACTACAGAGTATTTTGATGCACTAAGCACGAATCCGTTAAAAAAAAAAAAAAAAAAAAAAAAAAAAAAAAAAAAAAAAAAAAAAAAAAAAAAACCGGTTATTGAGGTTAAAGTTGGCGTAAACAGCGCATTTGTAAACACGCGCATGCGCAGACATGTAACATTGGGAAACAAAGACCTCTCATTTGAAATGTTGATAAACCATTTATAACCTCCATAAAATCGGAATTCTATCCATAACAGCGAGTTGGATTGACAAGAGTTTTGATATCATCTTGAGCGAGCGGAAACGCTTTGCAAGTCTGCCCAAAAGTCGCCCTAGACATTCTTTTTAATATACATGATTATTAACACGCTGTTTACGCCAACTTTTATAACCTCCATATGAGTGAACTTTCGTGCTTAATAACTTCTTTCCTAGTTAAGAGCGACTTTTTTTTTTTTTAACTGATTAGTGTTTAGTGCATCAAAATACGTTCCAAATTTCTAAATAATCAATGCCTAGAACCCTTGTTCCCCCCCCCCTTCACATTTACCATCATTTGTTTCCCTATGTCAGAAAACCTATAAATAAAAAAAAGTACCTGCTAGCATATTAACTCGAAAACGTAAGCGTACAGTTTTTTCGTGCGAATTGCGCTCTAATAACCATGTCCTGGTTGACAGATTCTGCTGTTTAACGAACTCGAAATATTTTTGTAACACATTTCACAAAAATCAGACTTATCTTCCGAGAGCTGTATATATATATATATATATATATATATATATATATATATATATATATATATATATATATATATATATATATATATGTATATATATATATATATATATATATATATATATATATATATATAATTTTGAACCAACGTTATTTTCGTGATCTATAAGTTCAGAAATGTAAAATTTTCTAGTCGGCACTTCCGGTCAACCTTATAAGCGGGTTTCCTCCCTATGGGGGAGGCAGGAACCGCTCTTAAAATATACTTGTTTATCTGCCAACAAACAGGAATCTAATACATTGTTATGTTTCGCACATAACACCGGGCTAGCAGTGCTATTGGCCTCGGCAGTCGATGCACTTAAAATTAACTAAAAAAAAAAAAAAAAAAAAAAAAAAAAAAAAAAAAAAAAAAAAAAAAAAAAAAAAAAAAAAACCGCCGGGCTATGACGACGCAGTTTTTACGTAATCAAATGTTATATTAAATGATCTTGAATTATTACTGCTGGTCTTGGTGCATCTTGAAATAATAGAAATGACAAACTTATTTTTTATTTATTTATTCATTTTTTTATAAATACACAGACATCCAGTGTGCAACGAGGAATTTTCCCTACGAGCCGTGAGATGAGAAAATTCCTGTCGCCGCACAGTGTATCGAAGTAGTGGAGATTATGGACAAAAATCATTAACCACTCGTTATTTTCAAAAAGGCATTTTTATTAACTGAAATCAACTCAAAACAATTTAACAGTAGTATAATAATGCATACTATACGGCTATAATAATATTAATTGTAATATTAATAGAAATAATATTATTAATAGCAATATTATAAAATATATTATAACTGTATGTAGTAATAGTATAGTAGTGAATTATACATATTTTCTATGATAAAAATTAATAACAAGTTCTTCTAAGTTGATATATTGTTTCAACCAGTATTTATATAAGAGTATTTTCTCTGCGGTGAACACGTTCCCACATTTTTTACATATAATAAAGGAATAAACTGGCAGTTTTTTTAGTATTGCTTAATATTTCTTTAGGATCATCCTGCAGATCAAATTGAATCATTTGCCCAAGGAGTAATACCGTCTTCTTGGATTTATCCACATTTCTTTTCAAATTTGAAAGAAAAAATGATCACGGATTTAAAAATAAAAATCTTTGGAATCGGCAAATTTTGGCAAACTGAATCGCCCTCAGTACATTTTTCTTGAAGTAAACCTTAACCTCTAAAAAACTTGAGATGTGTTCAAATGAAGTTTTTTTGCTATGGTCTATCAAAGTTTTGTACTTAAACAAAATTTCAAAGATCAATGAAGAATAATTCAGGATAAATAATATGGGAGTAATTACCCAAAATCAATTATATCAGATGAAAAACGAATAGTTTTGACGTAATTTCCTTCGGATGACTTAATAAAATCACTGTCCTATCTTCAACGAGAGAGGTTCAAACTGATTGTTGGTATAAAGCAAGTTTTGAAGACTTTTCCTAGTTTTTAATAGTACTAATGTGTTTGTTGATCAAAATAAAACTAATATTTATTAGTTTTATACGATTTTAAATCATTGAATAGTTACTAAACATAGCTAGAGGATTAAAAATTAAATATAAGAAAACAAAAATTTAGGTTTAAGTCCATTGGACGTTCCACTGTGCGCCGGTGGGGATGGAACTCACCATCTCCCGCTTATGAATCTAAGACGCTAGCTGTCATAACCTGAATCTGGAACATTTATGCAGCTAAATTATTTCAATATGTTTTATAATTTTATTCCTACACCTGTTTTACAAATATGCTTCAGTCCATTACTTTCTTATGTACAAAGCAATAAACTTCTACAAACATTAAGCAATTGCCTTTCTCACATTGGCGACGAGGACAAAGTTTTAAACATACGCAAAGCAATGCCTAGGAGAAAAGAAACGCACAGAAACATCGATGAAGATTGGCACTCAATCTTGCGATCTTCTCAGGGACCAATACAGGAGGCTACACTAAGATCTATGAATCATAATTACCCTAAGCTCGACACATTTAATGGATCTGAAGGTGAAAACTGAAATATTGGCTCCAACGCTTTAAGATCTCTGTGAGAACATCGGGGATTACAGATGACAGCTTACAAAGAGATATTTTGCTATCTCATATGGGTTCAGAGCCCTTCAAGGTATTACAGATGACAGCTTACAAAGAGATATTTTGCTATCTCATATGGGTTCAGAGCCCTTCAAGGTATTACAGATGACAGCTTACAAAGAGATATTTTGCTATCTCATATGGGTTCAGAGCCCTTCAAGGTATTACAGATGACAGCTTACAAAGAGATATTTTGCTATCTCATATGGGTTCAGAGCCATTCAAGTTATTGGTTGACCATTTTCATCCAGAAGATGTAAGTGAACAACGTCTGGATAGTATTATTGATGTCATAAAACAACGTTTTTATATATTTTACAACCCTCTTACTACGCGTATAAAATTTGCTCACAGGTGTAGGCACGAGGGAGAGACCGTACAACATTTCATTGACGATTTAAGAAGCTTATCTTCCTCTTGTGAATTTCACAGTACTCTGGACGAGCACATGAGGGACCAGCTCATTATTGGCATTAATAATGAGTTTTGGCAGCGGGAATTGATACGATTACATTCTACTGCAACGGCGGTTTTCGCGGAAGTCCAGAAAACCGCAATGCTTTTAGAAAATGTTGACCTCCAACAAAAACATTTACAAGCTTTTAGCTTAGGGCAGAAAAATCAAGTTAACAAAGTAACATATAACAAACACAGTACGAGAGTGTTTAAATTAAAAAAGGGAGTCCACTGTTTCAGATGTGGAAACAAATTGCATCAGCATTGAGACTGTCCTGCCAGGAAAACAATATGTACGGCATGCCAAAGGCCTAATCATTTCGCAAAAGCTTGCTTAGTTTCGGGAAATGCTATTATTGAACGAGGAGTATGGAAGTTATCATCACGGTTGAGTGCTCGTTCGAAATCTAACTCCAGTTCTTCAGATGAAGAAAGCATCAGTTAACAATCTTTCGAATCAAACATTCACTCTCTGAAAGAAAATATTACTAAGGCGTCTAAGGTTATGCTTGAGGTGAAGTTAAATAAGAAAGGTGTTAACATGCTTTACGATACTGGAGCCTGTCACTCAATCATTAGTGAATCTATTTGGAAAGCTTTAGGCTCACCTGAATTAAAGCAAGCGAACGACCTGACAGCATACACTGGGCATACAGTTACGGTATTAGGAGCAACAAAAGTACAGGTTACAGCTTTTGATCGAATTAAAATGCTACCCGTCTATATTATAAAAGGAGAAGATCATCCACTATTTGGGCTGGATTGGGTTCTCGCTTTTCGTCTTCCATTACCACCAGGAGCCACTTTATGTACTTTGCTTTCAACAGACGCTTCGAATGTGGAACATGCAGGCCATCCAAAAAGGGGGAATTTATTGAACCTACGGCTAGACGACACACCGTTAACCAAGACAAACTTCCAGGATACTCGACTGCAGCAGTTAGATTTTACTTCGTCTGAACAAACAACCGGTAGGACGCCAGGAGAAGTGCTTCATGGTAGAAGACTCAGAACTTCTTTTGGTTTACTAAAACCTGATTTATCTCGGAACATTGACAAGGCATCAGACCAGCAGAAGCTGTATCAGGCCTGGAAGTCTAAATCTCAAGATTTTGGTGTTAAGTATGGATACAAAACACACACGAACAAGGGTTTACAGAAGGAAAAATATTTGACAAAACTTCCCCATACTCTTACTATGGCATAATTAAGAAGAAGCATGCGGACCAGCTTCGATTAGCAATCATAGAGCAGAAGCGCTTATCGGCGGGGGGAGAAGATGTCATAACCTGAATCTGGAACATTTAAGCAGCTAAATTATTTCAATATGTTTTATAATTTTATTCCTACACGTATTTTACAAATATGCTTCAGTCCACTACTTTCTTATGTACAAAGCAATAAACTTCTATTAACATTAAGCAATTGCCTTTCTCACACTAGCCACTAGACCACGGGAGACCAGACAAACATATTATGATGAAAATTACTGGAATGAGACAGTAAACTATTTTTGTGGGACTGGACTATTTTAGAGGAATGGAAGTTATGTTTAGCGGTGGAATGGACCTCCAACTTGCTGAGAAAGGCAATAAAACCAACGAGGTCTTTAAGCAAAGAGCTAATAAACTTCAGAACTCTCTTATCGAATTTCACAAACAGAATCCTCTAGGTCTGTTCTTCTTCGCCATATGGTGATGTTTAGAACACAGGAGTTCTCATCCTTTAATCAACAGTCAGTTGATATATTAATTAAAACTACTACAAAAAAAACAAAACAATCTATATATAAATCTACATAAAAAGAATAGGAAACTGAGAGTGTATTACACTACCAACACGTGGGCACGCAAGAATAGGAAACTGAGAGTGTATTACACTACCAACACGTGGGCACGCAAGAATAGGAAACTGAGAGTGTATTACACTACCAACACGTGGGCACGCAAGAATAGGAAACTGAGAGTGTATTACACTACCAACACGTGGGCACGCAAGAATAGGAAACTGAGAGTGCATTACACTACCAACACGTGGGCACGCAAGAATAGGAAACTGAGAGTGTATTACACTACCAACACGTGGGCACGCAAGAATAGGAAACTGAGAGTGTATTACACTACCAACACGTGGGCACGCAAGAATAGGAAACTGAGAGTGTATTACACTACCAACACGTGGGCACGCAAGAATAGGAAACTGAGAGTGTATTACACTACCAACGCGTGGGCACGCAAGAATAGGAAACTGAGAGTGTATTACACTACCAACACGTGGGCACGCAAGAATAGGAAACTGAGAGTGTATTACACTACCAACACGTGGGCACGCAAGAATAGGAAACTGAGAGTGTATTACACTACCAACACGTGGGCACGCAAGAATAGGAAACTGAGAGTGTATTACACTACCAACACGTGGGCACGCAAGAATAGGAAACTGAGAGTGTATTACACTACCAACACGTGGGCACGCAAGAATAGGAAACTGAGAGTGTATTACACTACCAACACGTGGGCACGCAAGAATAGGAAACTGAGAGTGTATTACACTACCAACACGTGGGCACGCAAAAATAATTTTTCGAACTTGAAAGGTCAAGTTCGTTAACCATCAGATGGTTGGTTGGATTGGGCTTTAGGGTTAACAACTTCTAGGTTATTATTGCCCCATCCCACACATGTCACACTCAAACTTGTGTTGGTTTTCTCTCGGAAAACATATACTTACGATTAGCATTTTTTTTTTTTTTTTTTTTTTTTTTTTTTTTTTTAAAGTATTGAAACATCTTTTATTTACATGAATTTTGTTGCTTAAGATATACATACACACACACAAACAGTTATACGCACACATATACACATAAACAAACAAACTCATATATTTTATTTATTTTTTATGTTTATTATAATTTATTTTAATTATAGTTATATTTCGTTATATAATTTAACCTTTTTCAGAAAACTTATTATTTTATCCAGCATATTTACATTGTCTACTAATGCCTCTTTTATGTGTGGAGGGATATTGAATTCGTTTAATTCTATCCTAAATTGGTGACATTGGGCTATTAAATGCTTTATTGTAAAGGGTTCATTACATCTTGGGCGTTTTTGAGGTTACTCTCCTGCAATCGAAAATCCATGCGAGATTTTTGTGTGTCCAAGCCTCATACTTATTATGACTTCTATTTTCCCTCGACGAGGAGAACAAAGCTTCTACACCAGAGAAAAATGGTATTTTGTGCGAAATTTGCGTAAAAAAATCGTAACGCCTACGTTTTTGCGTCACTAGGTTTCCAGGTGCACTTTTTATAGGTAATTGGAGGTAAGAAATCCAAAAACAACTATTTCAAAGCTATATCTATAACGTTTGTTGTGTCAAATAGGAAAACAATTGGGATTTTGGGATTTATTTTAATGGTTGGAAAGCCTTAGGAAATATTATTAATCTATTCAAAGGCCTATTAAATTTTCCGCAATACCGGCTTTAATGATTCACGTTCCGATTTACAGTACGACTTGTGATCCAACTTCCGAAGTTGGATCACAAGTCGGATTGTAAATGGGCTTTCTTAGAAGTCTAGTTGGACGACACGGAACATTTAGAGGAGCGACTAGAAGGTCAGACGTCTGAGTGGTGACGGAGTAGGAGCATGAGTAGCGGTGTCGGATGAAAGTCGTCCAACTTACCTCAGTCAATGCTTGAACTTTGGGTACTTTCGGCTCGTGAGCGACGTACATAGTCACTCAAAGCAGAGATTATGAAAGCTGCCCAGAAAATAGAATATGACACCATCCCTATCATTTTGAGTGGTGATTTCAACTCAGATCTCAAGAAGCCTAGAGACTGGCAATTGGTTAATTTGATGGACGAATCGTTTTGACTACAGCTGAAGACAAATCCCGCTCTATCGAGCATACGTGTTTGTCGTGAAAGACAAATCGATTCGAAAAATTATAGAAGTTGCGTAAGTCACCAAAGAACTATTCTATGGAAGAAGTTAAATAATATGATTAAGTATACATGTCATTATCAACAATTTTCATTTTCAATTATTTTCACCTGTTTCTTGGATAATAATGTGCGTTAAAAACGTGTTCACGATTTTTCAATTTTAGCTGTTAGGCTAATATCCGGATATATTAAGTAACAGGAGCGTGTAATGATGTCAAAAATCCAGCTGAAGCTTCTTCAGCGTTACATTTTGTATTACAAATTCCTTAAAATAACTTACCTTCCGCTTTGACTTAGCCATCCGCTGGTCCCTAGAAGTCTCTGCTTCTCCAGGTGTAGACTTCCCCCAGACTACTATAGCTATTGATGTGTAAGTGTAGACCAGGACGATGAGAGGTATGACATACTGCAGGCTGAGTAGGCTCCAGGAGTAGGCCTGTCCAGCTTCCAGGGACCACCATTGCTCTCGACATAGGCATCTGGAAGAAAAAAAATGTAATATAGGTTATTGGCCTTTTAAGGTGCTGATAGTTAGCAGAAAGGAAAATGGTTGTACAGTTTGACTTAGGATCGGCTGTTTGAAGCAGAAAATGAGTAAATCGTAATGATGATGAACCATAATCGACCGTTAAGAATGTGGTGTGCCCACCAACGCTTGATCGAGGATTTTTCAATTGTGAGATGCTTTCCTGGCAAATACTTTAATACTATTACTTAATACTATTACCTGTGTAATTGACTTGGAGCACCAATTATTTTCACGGGTTACAAATTTATACAGTTGCAAATAACGCTGAAATATATATATATATATATATATATATATATTTCAGAGAACTTTATCTGCATACATGTGAATATGTTACCAGCAAGATATAGAAGCCAGGCATACTGTAGAATTCCTAAGCATTCTGTATAAGCCTAATCAGCTTAGGCGAAGTATAGAAAATATTTTTTACCATGGGTCCAAAATAATTTTAAAAAAGTATTTATTAAACTTTTACATTTTGAAAAAGTAAAAGTTATAAAATATCTTTGTGGGTTAAATTTTCTAAAAAAAAAAGTATTTTATTAAACTGTTAATTTTCAACATAAAAAAATGAAAGGTTTAAAGTAATACTTAAAAGGAAAAAGTTTAAAGGAATAAATTAAAGGTACAAAAAAAAAAAAAAAAAAAAGATTTCGCTTATTTTTATCTTATTCAACTCTTAAATTCTTGATTACATTTGTTTGTTTTTGTTTAAGGGCAAAAAACGACAAGGTTAGCATTGCCAGACTTGATTAAAGAACTTACAAGTTTTATTTCAAATTGAAAAAAATAAAAGTATTCTTTTAAATTTTATTTTCATTTTTTTTAGAAGTTCCTTAATGACTTTTACTCTTAAAACTTTTAGATAAAAGGTTTTTTTTTAACTGTTTTTTTTTAACTTATAAAATAAAAGTTTTTTTAACAGTTAAATTTTAACTGTTTCAATACAAAAATAACTGGTGCAATCCCTGTTTTTACATATTACACACATAGCCTAGGCATTGTGTAAAATAGAACGCCCGTTGTTTACTTTTCCAAGTGTAAGGTGTACATCACCATAAAGCGGAACACCAACAAATAAATAATAATAATAATGATTATTTTGCAATATATATATATACATATATATATATATATATATATATATATATATATATATATATATATATATATATATATATATATATATATCACGTCTCTGTCTGTTTGTGCGTATGTCTGTTTCTGCCGTATAAAAATTGTGACCGTTTGACCGATTTTGACCAAGCTTGGCACACAGGTAGGTCTTGGGAAATATCCTTGGCTAGGTCAAAATAGTCAAATTTCAAAATTTGGTCAAAAGGTCAAAAGTTTTGTTTAAAAAAAAATTGGCTACACTGAATCATTCAGATTCTGCCGGCCATTTTTAATTCGACAGCTATTTTGAATAATATCTCAAATTTATTTGTTGATGTTCTTGATAATTAGAATAACTCGAACTCATTGATGACTTTACATCATTATATAGTCATGTAATGCAGTTTATTTCAATTTTATATCAACAGTCACTCTCTAACAAAGGAGCTATCTACTCATAGGCTGGTGGTGCTGGCGGCTGCGTTATGAATTACTAGACAGATATAAACTAATTCACACCGTTTGACCGATTTTGACGTAACTGTGTATACAGGTAGATCTTGATACGGGGAGAGTCATAGGCAAAAAGTAGGTGTAGCATGGCACACTGGGTAACAGCTAGTAACCTGTAAACGAGTATCTGCAAGCAGATTAACTCGAAAACGTAAGCGTTCCGATTTTTTCCGCGCGGAGTTTGCTCCAAAAACCATGTTCAAGTGGACGGATTGTGGTTAACGATCTTGATTTTTCAAATTAGACAAAAGATTTTTGTACCAATTTTAATCATTTTGGGCCATTTTTGAACCGTTATTTTCGTGATCTATGGGTTCTGAAACGTGAAATTTTCTAGTCGGCACTTCCGGATTGTGTCATGAGGTCAACCTCATAAACGGGTTTCCTCCCTATGGAGGGAGAGAGGAACCGCGCTAAAACCTCCTTAAGAATAATAATAACTTTAATTCCGTATTTTTAGCCTAAATTTATGTCTACCGTAATAAAAAGGGTATCCCCGTGGTCTAGTCGCTGGATTCTCAGGGAGAGATTAATGATGTTGGTTTGAGGCTCGCTTGTAGATGAATGACTTTTGCAGTAGATATAACTTCAATTTTCACCTTCTCTCTCATTCTCTTCCCCTCTGGGATACCCTCTCTCTGTTTTTCGCTCTTTTTCTCTCTCGCTCTATCTATCTTTCTCTCCTACTTTCTGAAACACCCAGATAGATATGACAAATCTTATTAAGCTAGTGTGTTCTTAGCTTAATCTCAAAACTTAATGCTAATGCAATAGGCACCCCACTTTAATAACCCTACTTTCAATTGCCTAATGCAATCTGAAATTCAGAGAAAAACCTTAGCTTCCTCTCATCTTATTCCGATCAGCCTCTGAATAATGTATAAGTGGGGAGTTAATTTAGCAGCTGGTTTGGTTTCTCTATGTCTATTAGTTATTTATTGTCCTCAGATAATTTTGTGCCGAAGAAAGCCAATATTTTCCAACTGACCTCGAAAACGGAGGAGCAGGAAAGAGATAAACCATAGTGTTTATAGTTTTCGGGAGGGTGTTTATCTCCGCTCCATTCTGTTTATACTACGCCCGACACCCTAGCCCCGGGGCACTTTGCTTACCCCCCCCCCCCCCCCCGCCCTTCAAACCATCGCTTTCCAAAGTAAATCTTTCTCTTCCATCAGTGGCTCATAAAGTTATTCCAAGGATTTCCTTATAAAACCGGAAGTCCGATACAGAAAAGGGATGCATCGGTCTGATCAAGACAGCGGAATGTATTCTTGCAAAGAACGATATTAACTAAATATACCACAGGACACTTTCTTCCTTCCTCTTCAGGGAGGAAACCCGCTTATTGCGTCGAGACCATGACGCAATTCGGTAGAGCAGTCAACTGGGACCAGGGTCGAGATAACGAAGGGGGTTTCATTTATCACAATGAACAACATAATTTCGTTTTCAAAACTGGTCCGGGTTAACGAGGTTTTACTGTATTGGCCAGAATTCTCCTTTCAGAAGTCACTGGCGGCTTAGATTTGTGTATTTCTATATAAATAGATAGTTATACCTGCCTGTTCACTCTAGGAGACCCAAAAATGGAGTGACTTTTGTAGAAATTGTTATAAAAATAAATTTTGTCAAAGTGAATTTCATGAACAACCTGCCGTAAAAGATTTGGCGAAATTCGGGAGGTAAAATTATTAGAATAGATTTTTGTATTTGAATAGCTAGTTAGTGAAAAATTAGTTTGCGAATGTAACGTTTTTGCATGCAACAAGATCATGAAAAAATATTGAAAGCTATTTCAATCATTCAATAATTATTGAATTGCTGAAAGTTTGAATAAAATTATAATTATAATTGTCATATTATAACATTGATAAATGCGATAAGAACTATAAGGAATCGCGCTAAGACGTCGCATAGTATAGAACCCTAACAAAGCATTATTGAATCTTTATGAAAAAATAAATAAAAAAAAAGAGTGATGTAACAGGCCACGAGGACCCAGGCGGGCAGATACAGTACTGATACCTGTACTCATGACCGGAAGGTACGCTATGGAGATAGCATGGTCAACACTATGCTCCGGCCACCATATATTTTACTTTTCGTTACTCGTTATAACATTAGTTAATACAGTGGGCCTAGGAGCGATCTGAGACCCCCATTCCAACCCATGAACGAAGTAACGAGAAGATAAAATCTTTAGTGCTTGCTGTGGATTTGAACTCAGGTCCTCCAGCATATTAGTGGAGTGCTCTACCAGTGAGCTAACATCGCCCCTATTATTTGTAAAACACTGTAAAATACCTGGTGTTTTGGTTATTTAGCTGTGGGACTCAATAAAGCAAATAATAAAATTTAAAAAAAATTAATGTAATTAAGCCGCTTGAGATAATCTTATACAAATACTTGTTATAATCATGATTCATCAAAGATTTATTTTATTTTCCTTAGCTACTTTTTATCCTTTTTTTCTTATTTAACTGAATTAGCATATAAATAAATATTGAAGCTACATTATATACTATAGGATTTCCTAGAAACTCATTGATGTATTGTAGAAATAACTCCCCTCTTATACATTATTCAGAGGCTGATCGGAATAAGATGAGAGGAGGCTAAGGTTTTTCTCTGAATTTCAGATTGCATTAGGCAATTGAATGTAGGGATCGGGTGCCTATTGCATTAACATTAAGTTTTGAGATTAAGCTAAGAACATACTGGCTTAATAAGATTTGTCATATCTATCTGGGTGTTTCAGAAAGTGAGAAAAAGAGCGAAAAACAGATGAAGGGCATCCCAGAGGGGGAGAGATTGAGAGAGAAGGTGAAAATTAAAGTTATATCTACTGCAAAAGTCATTCACCTACAAGCGAGCCTCAAACAGACATCATTAATCTCTCCCTGAGAATCCAGCGACTAGACCACGGGGATACCCTTTTTATTACGGTAGACATAAATTTAGGCTAAAAGTACGGAATTAAAGTTATTATTATTCTTAAGGAGGTTTTAGCGTAGTTCCTCCCTCCCTCCATAGCGAGAAACCCCGCTTATGAGGTTGACCTCATGACGCAATCCAGAAGTGCCGACTAGAAAATTTCACGTTTCAGAACCCATAGATCAAGAAAATAACGGTTCAAAAATGGCCCAAAATTATTAAAATTGGTACAAAAATCTTTTGTCTAATTTGAAAAATCAAGATCGTTAACCACAATCCGTCCACTTGAACATGGTTTTTGGAGCAAACTCCGCGCGGAAAAAATCGGAACGCTTACGTTTTCGAGTTAATCTGCTTGCAGATACGCGTTTACAGGTTACTAGCTGTTACCCAGTGCGGCATGCTACACCTACTTTCTGCCTATGACTCTTCCCGTATCAAGATCTACCTGTATACACAGTTACGTCACAATCGATCAAACGGTGTGAATTAGTTTATATCTGTCTAGTAATTCATAACGCAGCCGGCAGAGGCCAGCACCACCAGCCTATGAGTAGATAGCTCCTTTGTTAGAGAGTGACTGTTGATATAAAATTGAAATAAACTGCATTATATGATTAAATAATGATGTAAAGTCATCAATAAGTTCGAGTTATTTTAATTATCAAGAACATGAACGAATAAATTTAATACATTATTCAAAATAGCTGTTGAATTAAAAATGGCCGGCAGAATCTGAATGATCCAGTGCAGCCACTTTTTTTTAACAAAACCTTTGACCGTTTGACCAAATTTTGAAATTTGACTATTTTGACCTAGCCAAGGAGATTTCCCATGACCTAGCTTTGTGCCAAGTTTGGTTAAAATCGGTCAAACGGTGACAATTTGTATACGGCAGAAACAGACATACGCACAAACAGACAGAGATTTATTTATATATATATATATATATATATATATATATATATATATATATATATATATATATATATATATATATTGCAAAATGATGCAAAATAATCATTATTATTATTTATTTGTTGGTGTTCCGCTTTATGGTGATGTACACCTTACACTTTTCAAAATGAACAACGGGCATTCTATTTTACACATTGCCTAGGCTATGTGTTTAATTTGTAAAAACCAGGGATCGCACCGGTTATTTTTTTATTGAAACAGTTAAAATTTAACTGTTAAAAAAACTTTTATTTTATAAGTTAAAAAATAACAGTTAAAAAAAACTCTTATCTCAAAGTTTTAAGAGTAAAAGTCATTAAGGAAATTCTATACATGAAAATAAAATTTAAAAGAATACTTTCATTTTTTTCAATTTGAAATAAAAGTTGCAAGTTCTTTACAAGCCAAGTCTCAAGTCCGGCAATGCTAACCTTGTAGTTTTTGGCCCTTAAACAAAAACAAACAAATTTAATCAAGAATTTAAGAGTTGAATAAGATAAAAATAAGCGAAATCTTTTTTTTTTTTTTTTTTTTTTGTACCTTTAATTTATTCCTTTAAACTTTTTCCTTTTAAGTATTTTAATAAGAATTACTTTAAACCTTTTATTTTTTTATGTTGAATATTAACAGTTTAATAAACAACTTTTTTTAAAAAAAATGTAACCCACAAAGTTATTTTATAACTTTTACTTTTTCAAAATTAAAGTAAAAGTTTAATAAATAATTTTTTAAAATTATTTTGGACCCATGGTAAAAACTAATACTTTCTATACTTCGCCTAAACTGATTAGGCTTTTATAGAATGCTTTTATAGGAATTCTACAGTATGCCTGGCTTCTATATCTTGCTGGTAACATATACACACGTATGCAGATAAAGTTAGTCATTTTATATAATTTATAATAATGATAAGGAGTCAGTAAATGGAGTACTACTCTTTACATTAAATATGGGAATCCGGGGAAAAATCTATGCTTTTACTCTCCATGAATGTTTGGAAAAATTGAAGGAGTAATAACCATTCGTGGGTTGTCGCTAAGAAACTTCTTGCCCTTGCTGCTGAAAATCGTTTGTAGAATACGTTTTATATTGGTTTTAAAAATCAGGTTTATTCGAATGTCAACATGTTTTATGAGTTTCCCTCGAGAGGGGTGAGTTTCTTCGAATGGATTCAATAGGAAACACATGATTGAGAATGGGGACTTGTATTGCAGGTGTTGGCTCGTCATAAGTCTGTCAGCAAGATGTCAAGTACAGTATGCAGGGCCATATTGGATGGAGGTCTCTTTAGCGAGCCACTTCAAGCATCTCTTGGGTAAGGTTGGGCCGTTTTCCACTGATGTCTGGAACATTCTGAATTCGTGAGTTAGTTTTGAAGGTACTTTTTCCACGACTAGTACGAATACACTGTCAACGCTTTCCTTGACTCGTAGTATACTTTATCAGCCAAATATCAAAAATTTATTATATGTCAAATATGTGGGAACGTCTTCACCGCACAGAAAAAACTCTTATACAGGGTGGTCCCGAAGGAAATTGCCATACTTGAGGGGTGTGTTCGCCGACTAAAGTTTAGTTGAATGCCACCAAGGAGAAAATTTTATTTGCACTATTTTCCTAGTTATAGGCGTTTCCGTGTTTTTTTTCTAAACCATTTTTGTGCTATTTGTCGTATACACCATAGGGTAAATTTAATTATGATAACATTTTCAAATTCTGCATTACATTTCCTATAAGATCTTATATACCATGTGCAAACATATCTCAAACCAAATTCACAACAGCCACACAAACAAATAACTTATCAAAAACTTTGGCTTTTAATGAGTTAATCATTAAAAGCCAAAATAGAGAGTCCCATCTACCTACCAGTGAAAAATTGAAAGGAACCTACCAGTGAAATAAAGGGTTTTTATATTCAATTTTTCACTGGTAGGTAGATGGGACTCTCTATTTTGGCTTTTAATGATTAACTCATTAAAAGCCAAAATAGAGAGTCCCATCTACCTACCAGTGAAAAATTGAATATAAAAACCCTTTATTTCGTGATAAGTTATTTGTTGCGGTGGATGCTGTGAATTTTGTTTGATAAATGTTTTGCACTAGGTACATGAGATCTTATAGGAAATTTGATGCAGAATTTGAAAATGTCATCAGAATTAAATTTTCCCTATGGTGTGAACGACAAATACCAAAAAAACAAATGGACCAAAAACTAGCGTTTAGACAAAAAACACGGAAACGCTTCTATCTAGGGAAATAATGCAAGTAAAAATTTCTCCTTGATGGCATTCAACTACACTTTATAAATACTTACCCTGTTCAAATACTGGTTGAAACAAGATATCAACTTAAAAGATATTATTATTATCAAGAAAAAGAAATTCACGCCCTGATGCCCTTCCGGCTTCCTTAGAGGCAGGCCTAAGGAAGAGTTTACAGCGTTGTGTGAGA
Organism: Gonocerus acuteangulatus; assembly: GCA_946811695.1. NCBI lineage: Eukaryota > Metazoa > Arthropoda > Insecta > Hemiptera > Coreidae > Gonocerus > Gonocerus acuteangulatus. Next base: position 21,807,578 of record OX328124.1, on the reverse strand, counting down.
GATCGAAAAAGCGGCGGGTTCTTCTGATATCTGGCCCAGAGCTTGCTTTATGGAGAAAAAATATAAAAAGGCAAAGCAAAATCAGTCCAGACATTAATGAATGTATAATAGAAGATGACATTAATAATCAAATAGATATTAGTTTCAATATAAGTTGAATAAAGAAATTATTTAATAATTACATAGAAAATGGTATAATAAGTATAACTTATACTATTACTTCATTATATGTTACTGTGACATTATACTTTATAATATTGATATTACTAATATTATTAACTCCAATATTATTTCTATTAATATTACAAATATTACAGCCGTATACTACGCTTTGTTATACCATTGTTAACATGTTTTGAGTTGAAATCATTTAATAAGAATGTTTATTTAAAAATAACTAGTGGTTAATGACTTTTGTCCATTATCCCCACTACTTCGTTACACAGTGCGGTGACACTAATTTACCTATCTAACGGCTCGTTGAGAAAATTTGTCGATGCTCCCTGGAAGTAGGCGCAAATGGCCGAGATCTCGATGCGCCGTTAAAAAAAAAAAAAAAAAAAAGACATAATTATCGGTTCACTGTGTCAGCGGTAAAAACGGTGGTACGATGACTTGAGGAAGGGCTTAGAAAATCAACTCCTCGGATATACAAGTTTTTTGACAAGTTAGCGCCTATGCTGAAAGGTGTGACGTGGCGCCCTGCGGGGAGTGAGAACCTGCTTTCTCTACCTCTTTGGACTGATAACATTTTGTGTTTTATATTTTATTCGGAATTCGCACCACTTGTTTATGTTTACTATCCACCAAAGATAGTCAATTTTCTTCTCCATTTTGGATGTAATAGTTTTTGTATACAATTTAAAATTTTTATTCTTCTGTTTTTTTCCCGTGGTCGGTAGGCCTTGGAGGGGAGGCGTCGGTTCTAAGAGAGTCTGGGAAGAATGGCGTCGTAGAAGCATGTGCTAGAAAAAGTTTTTTTTGCAATATTGAGGTTTCCAGCTGGTTATGGAGGGACTGAGGCGTCCTGTTTGTTAATAGTGAAAATGAAGATCCAGTAGCACGAAGAGGCGGCATTTGTCTTCTCCGTTTATCGTTTTGGCCGAACATGTGATTGGAACTCCATGTGGTAGGCTTTTAGAGCATATTGTGGGACATATGAGTGAGTAACCCATACATTTTATCTTCAGCTGGACACCAGTCTCCACGTTTCATTTATCTCCAGGCCTCATTTAAAATATTTTTTTTTGCCGTTCAAGTACTGCCATGAGTGCAAGTAACTATATTGTGCATAGTTTAAAAATTTGGGAAAAGTTAAGTTTATTATCGCTAATAAGTTATTGGCAATGCCAGATTACCAAAATTTTGTGTTGTAATTTGATATTGGTGGCTATGCCAGGTTGTGGAATTGTACATGTTGTTGCAATTCGATAATTCTTCAGTATGTGTTTCCTATGCCAATTTGTTGGATAGTTATGGACTTCAGTTTTACCGTCATGTATTATTCTCAAGTAGTTATTGGCCAGGCCAGACTACGGGATTTTATGAGTTTTTGAGAATTGTGTTTTTCCCAAATTAAATGTCATATTTCCATATATATATATATATGCTTTTATTAAGAGTCTAATTTTGTTTTCCTTTTTTTTTTTCCTTTTCTTTTGGTGCATCTACTGCTGAGGTCATTAGCACCTCTAATTTTGTTCTTCCCAGATTACTGATAGTATCTGGTGATATACATATATGTTTATCTATCGATACCTTTTGCTATATTATTCAATATTTGAATAATATTAATCCTTCTTGATATTTCTATGTATTAATGATATTTAAAATATATATATACAAGCTTACCCTTTATTGGGAATTTATTTTTTTTTTTGTATTTATAGATATTGATTGTGTTTGGGTATATGGGTTTGAATAATATTAGTCCTTCTTGATATTTCTATGTATTAATGATATTTAAAATATATATATATATATATATATATATATATATATATATATATATATATATACAAGCTTACCCTTTATTGGGAATTTATTTTATTTTTTTTGGTATTCATAGATATTGATTGCGTTTGGGTATATGGGTGTTTACATTTTTATTGGGAACTATTTGTGGTGTTTCAAGATATTTACTATATTTAAGGTATATATATATAGGTATATGTTTTTTTTTTTTTGTTTTTTTTTTGGAAACGTTTGTACTTATCTCAATATAGTTACCAGCTCTGAGTATCTTGTTGTGTTTTTTTTTTTTATTTTGGATCACCTGGGTTTCATACCTCATTGAACCTGGCTATCCGTTGGTCTATCCGGATAAATTGTACCACCCCAGGTGTTGGTAAGTGAGTCTCGCTTTAAACTGTTTTTCTTTTGTTTAATATTCTTTCAAATTAAATTTATTTCGGTACAAAGGTTAAACTAAACCGTTAGAAATAAGTTGAATTGTGTGAGTAAAACGAAAGGTTTGCCTAGGAAATGTATATATTCTGTCCGGGAGCTATCATGCCGTGCTAATCCTAGTAGATATCCTAGTAGATATATCAATCATGAAAGGATTAACTCCTTGATGTATCTTCTATCGATAATCCTATTGATGAATGTATTATCCCGTGACGTCACCTCTCCTCTCCAGTCCAAACACCTGTAGTACCTTGGGGAATAGGGCACTCTCCATATCCCTCAAACAGCAACTTAATTAAAGGGAAATTTAAACCTCGGACTTCTAAAATTCATCCCAAGATACTAGGCGAGATGAAGTTGTTCTGTCCATGATGAGGACAACCATAATTACATTTACGTCTTCGAATTAGACACTCGAAGCTAACTTCTGGAATGAATAACCTCTAAATAGTACACTATCATGACTATGGAACATTGTTTCAATTATTGTTGTTCTACAAACATTTGCAAATTGAATATACAAATTTTCACTCCCTTCTATTTGTTCAAGCTTTACAGCTGAATTACTAGCTATAAAAAATGCTCTAAATTTTATTATCCCAACCACTCAACAAATCGTAATTTGTACAGATTCGTTATCATCAATCCTAGCAATCTGCAATCTCTACCCAGAAAACTCACTGGTCATAGATATACAAAACAATAAGAGTTCAGAATAAATAACATAAAAACTCTGTTTATATGGATTCCTGGGCATTGTGGAATAATTGAAAACTTAAAAGTGGACAAAGCAGCAAAAGAAGGACAATTTTGCTCTCAAGTTCCTGTTACCAATGTATTAGCAGCCGTGAAACTACCACTAAAAGTTAAATGGTTCCAAGAATGGAATAGGATGGAGTTAGGTTAAAAGCTCCGTGAAATAAAAGAAGACGTAGATGCATGAAGAAGCAGCATACGCGAGAGAAGACGAGAGGAAGTGTTATTGACCAGGCTACGAATAGGACACTCAAGACTGACGCATAGCTATCTTATGGCAAAGGAACCAACAACGATATGTCAGTACTGCGGCGTACATCTAACCGTGAAACATATCCTCACCGAATACAGGGGCTACATAAAAGAAAGAGAACAGTTAGATTCGCCCACTGACCTAAGGGAACTTATGGGAAATAACTCAAACCACTTAACAAAATTATTTGCTTTCCTAGAAAGAACTGAGTTAAACGGACATATTTAATTTATAGATATTTGTGTGTATGTGTGTATGTATATGTATATGCACGTGTGTGTGTGTGTGTATGCATATATATATGTTTCAATCTCCTCCTATCTATCTACAATCTATATGGATCTTCTCAATCTATCTTCAAGTAGCACTTCTGGTCAATATCACTTCCTTTCCTCAATAATCATATCATAGCAATAGTCATATTGAGGTATATAAGATGAAAGGAGTCTTCTAACTGAGACATCCATGACCCATGTGGTTGACATTTGTCTAAAAGCACAAACTAAAACATTTGCTCTATAAATATTATCCACCACCTGATACAGCTAGGACTAATCCTCTATAATATGACTCATCGAAGATGGATGAAAACTTACTTTTCTTTAAAGAGGCATGATGAAATAAAGAAGCGTGAATAAAAAATATCAAATAATAAAAATAAAAAACATACAAATAAAATGAAATTATATAACAAGATTAACTAATACGAACCGAAATTCTAACAAAAATCTGAATCGTGGGCGATGATAACCCTCTCGATTTTTTTATTAATAAATCCATTAAAGAAATAAACAAACATATTTTCACCGATTGCAGAGCCAACGAGGCCATTCGAAATCAAAAAGACATTAATGGAGTTAGGGATGAATAGAGCTTAAATAATAAATTAAACTGAAATATTTCAGTTTTCATCCATATTTTATAGTGAATCAAGTCCCTTTAATCTAATATATATATACGGAAGTTCAATAAAAAAAAATAACAAAGTCAATTCATTTATTCCATTCAGCCGATATCTATATATATATATATATATATATATATATATATATATATATATATATATATTGATACACTATCAATACAGCCTCATTGTACTAATCGCCTTTTTGGGTTCGCCTTTTTTATTGACCTTTCGCCAGACAAATATTGAATAATTTATTTTTTGGAAACAAGTCAGTTTTAAAAAATATAAAGAATAATTCCCGAGTATTCAATATCATTCCTAAAATAAATTTCTTCACTCTCAACTCTGACTCCTAAATCACTCTTCTTGAATATATGGGAATAGGTCCTTAAAAAAATAAAAAAAAAACAACTAGGTAGTTCATACTTAATGGCGTACATATAATTTTTGGAAATTATTAGTTTTTAGAAATAATTTGTAATTACTAACTAGAAATTGTAAAAAAAAAAAAAAAAAAAAAAAAAAAAAAAAAAATAGTTCTCCAAAAGTAACTAATAATATTTAATTATAATTTATACAATTAAACTACTCAATTAGATATTAGTAAGAACTTAAAAATGTAAATATTTAGCTTTAGCGCATATACTTAAAGATTAAACCATCTGTTGTGTACACTCAATAAATAAATAATAAACGATGTAATCAACTATAATTATTTATTTTATTTATTGAGACACTTGGCAGCTTTGGCGACAAGAGCTTTACATATGGATATTATTTACATTGATATCTGATACATGGTGTTTATCTTAAATGGATTTACAGAAATAGACTCTAAATATACTTTAACATACACAGTATAGAGTTTTAAATCTAATATAGTTTCAACGCAAGCTTATAATTCATATTTATAACTAGCTGTTACCCGGCGTGCTATGCTACACCTACTTTCTGCATATAGAAGAGCCCCAAAAAATTAGAAACCAAAAGAGTATTATTAAAATCTAATAACACAAACCTGTAACTGTTTCGAACCCGTGACCTCCCAACTTTGGGTCCTAGACGACTTTGACCTAACCTATAACACCCCCGTATCAAGACATACATTTGTGCCAAGTTTGGTGAAAATCGGTCGAACGGAGTGGATTTTTATAAAAAAAAAAACAAAAAAAACAAAAAAAAAAACGTCCGACTCGCAGGAACTGCATCATCTTAGCGCGGTTCCGTTCATATCCCTAGTCTAATTTTGAAAGATTAAAATAGAAGCAGTTATTATTTTGGTTCCACCAGTCTTTTTTTTTAATTAATTATTATAATGGCGTGTCAACCCTTAAGGTCACTAGTGCCATTCCTGTGAGTAGTAAAGTCTTGAAAGGTCATGATTTACAATCTTACCTGGAAGGGTCGGCTACACTAGAAACGGACCCGCTAGTGGCAAGGTCTATGAATCTTGGAAATCTATATTTCTAACAATAAATTGTTTTTGTTATTTTACTTAACCAGTTTTATTGTCAAATAAATTATACATAAAATATTAAACGTAACAAAAATTTCAACATATTAGTTTTAATGAAAGTAGAACATGCAGAAAATGTTTCAACTGAATCCCATGATTCTAAGTACCCAAACCAAAAACGGTATTCAAAAACTATTTTTTTAAGCACTCATTTCTCCGATGAATCGATAATTGCTTCAGAATTATTAGCATTTAGTAAGCTTTCGAATGGTAAGGATCCGCTTATGAAGATTTCAAACCGTTTTCGAGATATAAGGAAAATAATTTTAAAAAATAAAAAAATAAAATTAAGGAAAATATACAAAGTACCCAGAACTTTTTAAGGGTGTCCAGAGAGCGATCAAACACACACACACACACACACACACACACACACACACACACACACATATATATATATATATATATATATATATATATATATATATATATATATATACCAATTTGAAACACCGTTATTTTCGGTCTCTCAGGGGTTCTTAAACGCAAACTTTTTTGTCGGGACTTCTGGATTGCGTCATGAGGCCTCCATTTGGAGGGCAGGGTCCTCCATATGGAGAGAGGGAGGAACCGCGCTAAAATTATCTCTTTACGTCTAACTTGCCTGGAATTTAAGGTGCTTAGCCTGATTGCCACAGAACTGAACAAGGTTTGGCTATTAAAACAATCAAACCTTACTCAATTCCTTCTCCCCTACCGGAGACCTGAATGTCAGGTCCGCCTCGAGAGCCACCAATCAGTTGCCCGTATTCTGCCACGAGGAGGCGCACACAGTGCCCAAGTTCACTTAGAATACATAAAAACAAATACGTATGGATATTCTTAATTAGTTAAATTATGTACACATATATACAATATTTTTTTTTTTTTTTTTTTTTTTTTTTTTTTTTTTTTTTTTTTTTTTTTTTTTTTTTAACCGCGCATTTACATCTAGGTCATTAGTTCCGACATCCAGGTTGCAGCGAGGAATTTTCCCAGCGAGCCAATCTAGTGGATACAGAAGGATCAAGAACAAGTTCTCAAAATTGAGTAGATACCACTCCCTAATAAAGCCTATATAGAATAATATGCCAAATAAAGCCAATCTAGTGGATACAGAAGGATCAAGAACAAGTTCTCAAAATTGAGTAGATACCACTGCCTAATGAAGCCTATATAGAAGAATATGCCTAATAAAGTCATTAGAGTAAATACAAATTGAACAAGAGCAAGTCTTGAGGAAATCTTTTTTTCTTCTATTTAAATACTTTTATCAATATTTAGTCAATAAACCTGTGTTTTTTAATCGCTAATTTATGAATCGGTTCATAACTAAACAGTCGTTATACTTAGGTGGTTAGTATATATCCAGTGTTTAAAAATATTGATTGCTTATTGATGAATCGGTTTACAACCAAATAGTCTTTATGAATATTTAATAAATATCTAATACGGAATCACCTGCAACTTTTGATCGCTAATTTATGGATTGTCTCATAACTAAATAGTCGTTAATAATAGTCGTACAAAGAAAACTGTTGATTGCTAATTTATGTATATGTTGACAACTAATTAATCTTTATCAATATTTACAATATAATTTTATGTCTGAATCTAGGTCAGTTTAAGAAATTTTAGTGAACGAAATCTTAAAGTTGCTCTACCTACTCTTGCAAGGCTTTGTATTTGTGTCGGCAGATACCTGGGTTATATTACCCTACAAGGGTTACTTCTCTTGAGGATTATCTCCTAGCAGGTAAATTTCTAGTAAACCCTCTGTTTGTTTGGGACTGAACCGACTGTCTATTCGTTCATAGTATCTAACCGTTGTAAAGTTTATTTTCTACATTTAGGAATTAATATACATATGTAGACTAAATCATAGCAATTGTCTACCCTCGCCGTAGGTGATCTTAACAATGTAGACTCGCTAATGTTACCTGACCTTAGATAAATCGTAATTACAATTTGCTGCGACAACACGACATTTTATCAGAATTCCCTGTCTAATAAAGCCTATGAAGAATAATATGTCTAATAAAGCCTATCTAGTTGATAAAGAAGGACTAAGAACAAGTCTTCAAGATTAAGTAGTATCTCCTGCCTTATAAAGCCTATATAGAATAATACGGCTAATAAAGCCGTATAAAGATTCATATAATTACTCAACAATAGATTCTAATTTAAAAACAGCTATTTTCGATATCTACCTGTTCTAAAACGTTAAATCATTTATTAGGCACTTCGGATTACGTCATTAGGTCGACGTCAGAAGCGTGTTTCCTATCTGTGAAGTGAAGCAGGAAACAAGCTAAAAACAGCAACCAATTAAAATGTGAGGTAAATAGAGGAAAAACGCCGTTCGTGGTGGTAGACAATCTTACAAGGCATTTCGCTCAGAAATACCCGAAATATTGTTTCTAATTTTACGTATCCTATTTTATTGCCAAATAGATTTATATTCTATAATCAATAAAAAAAAAAAAAAAAAAAACTACTAGCAATAAAGAACTAAGGGTAATACATGAAAATAGGGAATACCAAGAACAATTCTAAAATACGAAATCAAAACCAGTACTGTAATCTAGATATTCATACGGCATCTTCGAATTCTAACAAACAAAATAATGCTTTTAATTATACATATCCTGTTTAATGAAAAATACATTAGACTACTATAAGCAAGTACAAAAATAACGAGCAGTGAAAAAAAAACTTCGGGAAACACATAAATAGATCCGTTTAAATAAAGGAAACTAACTAAGTTTTAAGCACTTATTTCTCCTAATGTGACGACCCCATCAAACATTTCTGTAAAACATTTTTTGTAGAGAATTTAGTAAGCTTTCGAACTGTTACATTTCAATTGCCACGATCTCCTAACCCTTTTCGAGATATTAAGGAAAAAATACGAAGGGGGCCTAATAGATATTCATAAGGGATCTGAGCAAAAATAAAATATTCTAATTATACGTATCCTGTTTCATTGGCAAATACATTTGACTACTATAAGCAATTGCAAACAATAGGGAATATGCCAAAGAACTCGGATTAGGAGCCTCGACAGTTTCAAGACATTTGAAGGAAATCGGCAAATCCAAAACTGACATTTCATACGGAACAGCCTGATATATTTCTAACAATGAATTGTTTTTCTTATTTTAATTAATCTATTTTATTGTCAAATACATTATCCAACTATAAACAATGTAAAAATAGGAATAAAAACAGACAAAAAGAATTGTTCGAATAAACGAAATCAATTACTTCAAATTTTAAGCACTTATTTCTCCGATTGACATCGCTTGTTCAAAACTTTCTTTAGAACCTTTCTTGTAGACCATTTAGTAAGCTTTCGAATGGTAACCTTTCGCTTCCCAAGATTTTCAACCGTTTTCGAGATATTAAGAAATTATACGAAGTTCCCAAAACTTTTCATTATTTCTCACAACAGAAAATTGGTCTCATTTTACCTATCCTGTTTTACACACACATACATTTTCCTTACAAATACAACATAAGAAATTAAAAAAATAAAAAGCAATAAAAAACCAAGGGAAAGAGACAAAAATTACAAAAAGAACGACAAAAACCCGTTCATAAGAACAAAACAGACGTATTTGAAGTTTTAAGCACTTATTTCTCCGATTGACATAACCTAATCAAAAATAGTTTTAGAATCATTTTTGTAGAGCATTTAGTAAGCTTTCAAATAGTTTCTATCCACTTTCCACGATTTCCCAACCGTGTTCGAGATATTAATGAAAGTATACGAAGTTCCCAAAACTTTTCATGTCTGTTCATTAAATATTTTATTCTAACCCTTCCTTAACTCCAAACGTAACATAACTTTCAACATATTAGTTTTAATGAAAGTAGAACATGCAGATAATGTTTCAACTGAATCCCGTGATTCTAAGTACCCAAACCAAAAACGGTATTCAAAAACTATTTTTCCAATTTTCTCGAAAACGGTTAAAGCTATCGCCTTGAAAATGGTTTCATTCGTTTTCCTTGCCCAAGAAGCCTATAAAAAGAGTACTTACAAGCTTATGAACTCAAAAACGTAAGCGTTACGATTTTTTTTGCGCGAATTTCGCCCCAAACGCCATCTTCCAGTGGGCGGATTTTGCTGGTTAACGAACTTGACCTTTCAAATTGGACGACAGATTTTTGTACCAAATTTCATCAAAATCGGACCATTCGTCTTCTATTTAGAGAGCGAACAGACAAATATATATATATATATATATATATATATATATATATAAATATATACATATATATATATATACAAATTTGAACCACCGTTATTTTTGGTTTCTAGGGGTTCTGAAACGCAAAATTTTCTAGTCGGCACTTCCGGATTGTTTCATTGTATCAACCTTATAAGCGGGGTTCCTCCCTATGGGGGAGGGAGGAACCGCGCTAAAAACATACAGACGTTTTTGACTTGGCCTATGACAATCCCCTGATCAAGACCAACCTGCGTGCCCAATTTGATCAAAACATATAGAACGGTTTTGATTTTATAGGGAACAAACATACAGACAGACAGCTGGTAGAGGTTTTTGACCTAGCTTACGGCACTCTCCAGATTAGGATCTACCTGTGTACCGAGTTTAGTCAAAATCGGACGAACGGCGTGGATTTGTATGAGGTACAAACTAACTGACAGACAGCCGGTAGACGTTTTTGACTTAGCCTACGACACTCCCCAGATTAAGATCTACATGTGTACCGAGTTTAGTCGATATCGGACGAACGGTGTGGATTTGTATAAGGGACGAACATAATCGAACGAACGGTGTGGATTTGTATAAGGGACAAACATACAGACAGTTATAAGACGTTTTTGACTTAGCCTAAGAACTCCCCAAATTAAGATCTACATGTGTACCGAGTTTAGTCAAAATCGAACGAACGGTGTGGATTTTTATAAGGGACAAGTATACATACAGACAGTTATAAGACGTTTTTGACTTAGTCTACGACACTCCCCAGATTATGATCTACATGTGTACCGAGTTTAGTCAAAATCGGACGAACGGTGTGGAGACGGTATCGAGTTTATTCAAAATCGGACGAACGGTGCGGATTTGTATAAGGCACAAACATACAGACAGACAGCTGGTAGATTTTTTTTGACTTAGGCTAGGAGATTTCCCGTATCAAGACCTACCTGTATGCCAAGTTTGGTCCAAATCGGTCAAACGGTGTGATTTGTATAAGGAACAAACAAACAGACAAACAGAAAAACAGACAGACACGTGATTTTTATATATATAGAGCCTAAGACACTCCCCAGATTAAGATCTACATGTGTACCGAGTTTAGTCAAAATCGAACGAACGGTGTGGAGACGGTATCGAGTTTATTCAAAATCGGACGAACGGTGCGGATTTGTATAAGGCACAAAAATACAGACAAACATCTGGTAGATTTTTTTGACTTAGCCTAGGAGATTTCCCGTATCAAGACCTACCTGTCTGCCAAGTTTGGTCCAAATCGGTCAAACGGTGTGGATTCGTATAATGAACAAACAAACAGAAAAACAGACAGACACGTGATTTTTATATATATAGATTAACTTAACAATTTACCTATTTACAATGTAACGCAAGGTTATAATTCATATTTATAATTAACTTAACAATTTACCTATTTACAATGTTAACGCAAGGTTATGATTCATATTTATAATTAAGTTAACAATTTAAGTATTTACAATGTTAAATTAGACAACATACTTCAATTAAAAACTGTATTACAATTCAACATATATACATATTAGTTTTCCAATCAGTCTATTATAAGTATTAGTTATTTCAGGGATTATATTGAGGGTTTCATTTCATTTAGTGTGTCATAGAGTCTGGTTTGTTTCAAAAAGTCTAATGTGTTATCTATATGTTGGCTCTCGTCCCTGAGTAGGTCAGTCAAGTTATCAGGCATGTCAAAGATTTGTCTTAGTCTGCATTCCGTTAGTAAGTGTTTTATAGTCAGGTCAACTATAATTACTGGATATAAGTACTTCAATTTTACGAATATGTTGCCCATTCCATTATATTGAAATAAGTATGTTTTACGTTGAAAATAGTTCAAAGATGTCCGAAATTTCAAACATAAGCATATAAAAAAGTTCTAAGTGACGAAGAATCTCAGCTTGATTATGGCAGCATAATGACGATTGTTTTGTTTTTTTTAAATGTCATAATTAATATTCAAGCTTTCATAACTTTTTCATCCTCATTATAACTTTTTTCATGCAAAAAGTGTTGACTTTTAAGTTTCCTACAGATAAAAGTTATTAGCGCACGTCAGCGTTTTGTGCGACTAATGAGGAAGTATAAAGATTCATCAGAAAAAAATCTTGTTCTACTTTATTTAGTTTATAATATTTATGAATAAAGAATTTTTTTATTCCCAGTATTTCTGCCAAAAGAATGAAAAATCCGAACCTATCTATCTCGTTAGTATCGAATGGCTTGCTTTTAGAAGCTCGTTTATCCGAAGTAAATATCCTCGCTTGTTTAGGAATCAAATCAAATTTTAATAATATCCAAATCATATAAATCGGAAGTCTGTCATAATGATTAATTACACTGTTCTGCACGAAAATCCTCCTTCAAACCAAAACATGCTTTCTTACTGTTTTCAAATGTGCTGAACACGAATTTGAAGTCAGATTCTGTCTATCACGCACAGTTTCTTGAGAAATTCTAGTTTTTTATCCAAAAATGTGAGTTTTTTGTAAATTTGACGAATTTTTTTTGGCATCAAAACATAGTGAAAAAAATTCAAAAGCCCGATGATTTTGAGCGCAATGAAGTATATTTGAACGAAAAAAAATTTGATGGGAATATTACAAGTGGTTGAAGAAATATGGCTAAAAGTGTTTTTTCAGTTTTTGATCTTGAGGCAGGGATTTGGTCTCTACCTGGATCTTTAGGGGAATGACCTTCCTTTCTCTTTTATGGTGGTATCCTTTTCATTCAAATCCTTACCTGCCCCCCTTTCACCCTCAATACCCCAACTCCCACTCAGCCCCTCTCTTGTCACTATTTTCTTCTAGGATTTGATCAGTACTCTCGAGGCTTACGCTAAACGCACTTATTTGAATATTCAGTTGTGCTATCATTGTTCTGGGAACAGTTCACTTTTTCTCTGTAATGTCACGACAGTGTATAAATAAGCCTGATTCCTTTTGCTATGTTTGTGGTGAAGTCACATTCAAGTCCACTCAGAAACCTCTGACTCCGCTGGTGAAGAAGGCATACGAGTTATACTTTGGATGTAAAGTAAGTGATCAGGACAAATCTTGGGCTCCTAAAATATGCTGTAGTTCATGCTCACGTTCTCTGACTGGTTGGCTAAATGGGACACATAAGTCAATGCCATTTGCAGTTCCCATGATATGGCGAGAACCTACAAATCACGTGACCGATTGCTCTTTTTGCATGACCACAATCAAAGGTTTCTCGTTCAAGAGCAAAAAGAAAATTGTTTATCCCAACATCCCCTCTGCCATGAGACCAACTCCACATGATGCCTCCATGCCCATCCCACCAAATCCGAGTAAGTTCCGTCTTAGTTCTGAGGAGTGCAGCGATTCTGAAAGCGTTTCACCTCAACCTGGAACCTGTCAACAAGAAGAAATTTCAAGTTCGTCCAGCCCCTCTGAAACTCAGCCACAGCTCATAAATCAGAGTCGATTGAATGATCTTGTTCGGGATTTAGATCTCCCAAAATCAAAAGCTCAGCTGCTTGGGTCAAGGTTGCAACAATGGAATCTCTTGGAAGGAGGCGTGAATATATCTTTCTTCAGAAAACGGGAATCAGGAGTTCTATGCTTTTTCTCGATGGAAGAAAATCTTTTTTTTGCAATGATGTATTTCATTTGCTCCAGAAACTTGATCTGCCAACCAATCCAGAGGAATGGAGACTATTCATTGACAGCTCCAAGTTTAGTTTAAAAGGAGTACTCCTTCATAATGGAAACAAACATCCATCTATCCCAGTAGCTCATTCGGTCCACATGAAAGAAACCTATGACAACATGAAGATACTTCTACAAAAAAATCAAGTAACATGAGTACAAATGGCGCATTTGTGCAGATGTTAAAGTGGTAGGCATGCTTACAGGACTCCAAGGAGGTTACACTGAATTATGTTGGTTTTTGTGCGAGTGGGACAGCAGAAAAAGAGGAGACCATTATGTCGTAAAAAAATGGCCAGAGCGTAAGGAAAAAAACATTTCCAATCCTCCATTAGTGGACAAAAACCAAATAATTTTACCCCCACTCCACATAAAATTGGCGCTAATGAAAAACTTCGTAAAAGCGATGGACAAGGAAGGAGAAGGTTTCATGTACTTAAAAAAAAAATTTCCGCATCTCAGCGATGCTAAGATAAAGGAGGGAATTTTCGTAGGACCCCAAATTCGACATCTACTCATGGACCTCACTTTTGAAGCAAAGTTAAATACTACTGAGAAAAAGGCTTGGATTGCTTTTCGAGAGGTATGTGCTAAGTTTTTGGGAAACGAAAAATCTAGAGAATACCGAAAAATAGTCCAAGAACTGCTTACTTCATACAAAACATTGGGATGCAATATGTCCTTAAAAATACATTTCCTGCATAGTCACCTAGACTTTTTCGCCCCAAATTTGGGTGCAGTTTCGGACGAACATGGAGAACGATTCCACCAAGACATATCCAGAATGGAAAAAAGATATACTGGCAAATGGAATGAGAAGATGCTGGCGGATTACTGCTGGACACTGCAGCGGGAGACAGAGGAGGAAGAGTACAAAAGAAAAAAAAATACTCATTGACGATGTGTGTATATTTTTTGAGTTGTGTCATATCTAGTATTATACCTGATAGCATGCAGGATTCAATTAATTATATTTTACCGTTGAAAAAGAAAAAAAAATCTGTTATAATAAAGACAATAATTTTCAAATACAATTTTTCATTTTTTCCAAGTTTCTCCTCTTTTCTCTCAAAATCAGAGGGTGATAGAATTTTTCTGACTTCAGATTCGGACTCAGCACACCTGAAAACATGAGAAACAGGCAAAATTGTTCAAGGGAGGGGAGAAAAGTTTTTTTTTGCAGAACAGTGTAATTAACAATTTATTAATTTGCTTTCGACTTCCAGGTGATTTTTTAAAACTTTATTTGGTAAATTTTTACATTGATAGATGGCAGATCATTTGTACAGATGTAACAAAATACCTTCTCGACACATTAGTACTGCAGAATTGCTTACAGTAGGACCTCCATTATCCATTAATGACGGGGAGGGTGGTACACGGATAATCGAAAACCCCGGATAATCGAAACGCAATATTTTATTGACTAATTGTGGTGGGTTATAAGTTCATAAAGAAACACTGTGTATACGATGTCATGTAAACCTTTTTATTTGCATTTAGAAATGAGTATGTAATCGTGTTATTAGGTAATAATTAATTTGTATAAGTGCAAAAAGTAAACTCAAGTTTAAATTAAATTTTTTTGTCAAGAAAGTAAGCAATTTTTTGTTACATAATTAATTTCTTATATTTGTTCTGATCGCCTATAACAAGATAATTCTGCTGAAATCGGGATTCGTATCTACTCGAGTGAAGAGTTAAAGCCCAACTGAGGTAATATTTCCTTGGTAGGCTAACAGCCCAGTAGGGGATTCATAGAAAGGCGTGAAAACATTTCAGTTCCAACGAATATGAAATAAATTGAGATGCTTCCAGAAATATGGAATCATAACATTCTTCAGAAAACAGTCCTGTTGTTCCATTCTTTAGTTTACAATGTATGTAATTAATTTAAATTCATATTTATGTACATAATCGTCATTACATTCTTAAAAATATTTAATACATAATTATGAAATCAAATGCTTTAGTTGATAAAAATAAAAATAATGCAATAAATATGTTCGTTTGTACATAATATTTATTTAAATTTTAACGTCCATTTATTATTAACTACGAATTTTAGGACGGGTTATCTATAGGTTACTACCCTTTCCTAGCCAGGATAGGGGTGATTCCTTTTCTTTTTTTCGAAAGAAAAGCCACCACCCCTAGTGGGAATCGAACCCATGACCTTTGGCACGTAGTGTTAAGTGCTCACGCCTTAACCCTCACGGCCATCGGGTCTCCTACATAATATTTAAAGAAGGAATAATAATATATAAATGCCCCAATCGAGACCCCGGTTAATTGGAATCCCGGATAATAGAGTTCCGGATGATGGAGGTCCTACGTATTTAGAGTCATATGAAAAATCCGTCCTTCCGATCCGATAGCGACCGACTGTCAAAAGAAAAATAAACACTTGCAGTGGAGGTGCCTACATTGGCCTCGACCCGATCCGATCAGGAGGCCACCGATTAGCGGCCGTTTAAACTTGCTTGTTTCTAGACCGATTTCGGACCGAAGAAGAAAAATGGCGCCAAACCACATATTGTGTTTCAAACAGGTCGACAGCCTCTACATCTTAACCGATTTCAATGCATTTTTTTTTTAAATGGAAGCTAATAAAAGTTAGAACAACTTTCTCAATTAACATGTTTGGTTTTTGTTTCTCTTGTTTATTAAATTATGTGGAAAGATGTTTATAACCATCCAATGTTTATACTCTTCCAATGCTTATAACCTTCTAGCTACCTTTCTTGTAAGTAATTTTAAAATATGAATACCCCTAACATTCAACCTAATCGAAGGTTTCTATGCTTATTAGGTGTTATTTCATAAATTAATTACTCATTTTCATGTCACTACGATGTCATTACTGACCAGCTGTGACTAAATCGGATGGAATCGGGGCTGGACCAATGTAGGCACTCACGTCGGCCCCTGTCGACTGTTGTCGGTCAAACGAAATCGGATTGGATCGGATCGGGAGTAATACATAGATGCAGCCTTATGTGTATTGCAGTAATGCTTAAGGCTCGGGCACACAGAACGCGATCTGTACCGCGGCGGGAAGCGATATCTGACCGAGGTTGGGGGGCGATCTACTTGTATTAAACAGTGTTTCATTAGCTCCGTCAAACAAAGAATGATCTAACGATGCGAGCTTGTCTGTATCGCTTTGCCAGGAGATAGAGTTGTAAAAAATTACAGATGTATCGCGCGATAAAATGAGAAAAGAAACTGAATTATTAATTGTTAATTAAATGTTTTAAAGTTATCTTATTTTATAAAAAAAAAAATACATAAATTCTATCTTTCTTGAACTATTTTACTCACAAATATATCACGTCCCATGTGATGTACCCTTATTGCAGACCCAAGCCGTAATCCTCAGACTTCAACAGATTCCCTTCATGACATATCTGCAGTGCTCTATTGCCTAGTCCAGACCATTTTTTAGCGTTTCCCAACCTTATAATCCATAAAAAATCATTATGATTATCATCTGAGAGACGTTCGAGCAAGAGAGAAAAAATCGTAGTTCGGAAATTCATTTTTAAAGATATTTTTAACTTCGATTGAGCAATATTTAACTGGTAAATAATGTAAATTCTAAAAGCCAGACGATTTATTGGGACTGCATCTCGGTTATACATTTCCGCAGTTTTTCCGTAATTTATAGTGACAGCCATATTGCACTACTTTTGAGCCAAGAGTCAATCTTTGCAATCTTCTGGAATTTACTTTATTTAACAATATATAAACACACACACACACACACACACACATAAATATATATATATATATATATATATATATATATATATATATATGAAAGATGTGTATAGTATCCATACCTGTCACACTGCTTGTGCCAGAGTGATGGCTGGTCCAGCGTGGAGACTATGGGAATAGGAAGAGCTGTTACTAGAGCAACGAACCATACAGAAACCATGATCACTTTAGCTGCACTCTTAGACATCCTGGGCTTTAGGGGCCAGAGTATAGCCATGTAGCGGTCCACGCTGATAGCCACCAGCGTGTAGGCGGATACCTGGAACATAGAACAAACTTCCTGTAAAGAGCTGCTACAAGTTAGTTGAATAGCTTATGAAAGATATGAATTAAAAATGTATAGACGAAAGTTAAAATACAATGTCAAATATTTGTATAAAACTTTTAACCTAATCCAAGAACAACAAAAGAATTTTTTTTTTCCTTTTTTTTACGGCGCTTCGACAACTAGGCCATTTGCGCCGACATCCAGGGTGCATCGAGGAATTTTCCCAACGAGCCGTGGGATGAGAAAATTCCTGCCCTTGTTGGGGATTGAACCCACCACCTCCCGCTTATGAATCTAAGGCGCTAGCCACTAGACCAAGGCAGACCCCTACAATGTTGATTTTCTTTTTTTTTTTTTTTTTTTTTACGGCGCATCTACATCTAGGTCATTATTGCCGTCATCCAGGGTGCAGCGAGGAATTTTCCCAACGAGCCGTGGGATGAGCAAATTCCTGCCGCTGGTGGGGATCGAACCCACCATCTCCCGCTTATGAATCTAAGGCGCTAGCCACTTGACCGAGGGAGACCCTTACAATGTTGATGTACCTAAAAAGACCACATGAATGCCTTAAAACATTCCTGTATATCTAAAGTCAGTAAATCTCTTGTGCATACAAAATATGTCAAAACCCTGCTCAGAAGAACAAAACTTACAATTTCGAACTTTCTGTTAATATCGACATGAAGTAGTTAAGGATAAATATTGGTTTGATGACTTCCTGTGCCATGTTAATGTTATATTTTATGGTGCACTGAGCGCGCCGTAGCTAACATTTCGTATTGTAAGAAATTGCCGGGAAACCCTACGGCCCACCAACTTCAGGTATTCCAAGGAAAACCCCTACCACGCCTATAGTGACGAGTGGTGTTCTACCATTTCACGAATTCCTCAGTTCTAGCTTGTAAGCCGTTCGAAGAGCTAGATGGCGGACGCACTGCTCTGACGATCAATGCAAGAATCTTGAATTTCAGCTGATGAATGGAAAAACCACCTCCAAAGAAAAAGAAAGAACGATGTCATGTTTGGGACGATAAAATAAAAATAAACGCCAAAATAACGTGTGATACATGTAATAAATTTACATGTAAAGCTTGAACCAATTTGCATTAAATTCAGTAAAAGGGGGACAGGACAGCCAGATTTGTCTGAGTAGATCGTAGGAATAAAATTCTTAGCATTTAATTATAATTATTTTTTTATTTGTTGGTGTTCCGCTTTATGGCGGAACACCAACGTCTATTTATTTATTATTCATTAACATCTATTAATTATTATAATTATAATTATAATATTTCTAATTTTATTTAAAAATCTTTTAATGTTAATTTTTTTTTTAAGTGTGTTCCAGACATTAATGTTTAAACACATTATAATTTTCAATGTTATTGTAAATTATTTTTTTTTTTTTAAATAAAAGAGGCTATATGCAATAAATTTGTTTTAACATTACCATTTACATATTTGTCTACAATAATGACTTAACTACAATAAATAATATAATAGTGAAGAAAAAAATAAAATAAATAGACGTTTAAAACACAATAATACGAAAATAAACACGATGGCGCACTAAGTGAGCCGCGCGACCGCCTGCGTTTCAACAGTGGGCGCGACTGCTAGAATGTTCAAAGAGAAAAGCAGATTGAGCTTTTTTTTTAAAAAAAAAAAGAAAAGGATGGCCCTAATGACGTCACTAGTCCATGTACTTTAGAGGAAAAAAAAAAAAAATAATAATAAAATGACCGAAAAAAATGTCCTGAGTCATCAAGTACCTCCTCGCAGCACCCAATATTCCACACGAGCTATTACCATACTTCATATAACGAGCACATTATAAACAAAGGCTCATACTTCCCTTTTGCTAGTACCTTTAGAAGACAAAGGCAGCCTACACGAAATAATCTTTGAAATTTTCATGCAAATTACAATTCTCGAGGAAAAAGTGTTATACCTTATTACAAAGCACTAAAGGACTCCATAATCAACTCGAAATATGAAACTTCAATTTTCTCTAGAAAATATTTCCTCATAAATCTGAGCTTCATCATGTTTTCAGTTTCTTAAAAAGAAGGTAAAAGATTATTTTAAAACAAATATTTGTTAAATATAAACTGGGAGTGTCTATTTATTCCATATATGTTAGCTTGTTTTTTCGGTTATTTAACATTAATTGCAGTTAAATTTGAAGTAGAGATAGTCGGAGTTTAATCATGTTTTACAAAACTAAATTTTTTTATATTAAAAAAAAGTTATTATAATGGTATAAAACACTTTTATGAAGCCAAATTTGATTTCTGTGAAATATAATCATAAAAAATAAAATATTAGAGGGAACTGTATAATAATGGAGCGTCGGGGTCTACCGTGGTCTAGTGGCTAAAGCATTGGTTTTTCTTGCGGGAGATGGTCGGTTCGAGACCCATCTGCAGCAGAAATTTTCTCATCTCACGGCTCGTTGAGAAAATTCCCCACTTCACCATGGATGACGATGCTAACGGCCAAGACTTCGCACAGTGAGGAGAAAAGACGTATTGTGTTCTAAAAAAACACTACAGCCACTAAATCATAACCGAGTTAAGCCAATACAATTTAAAACAACGTTATATGGTCAAATTTTTGGTTTTGTTTTCTCTTGTTTAAGTGTAAATAATTCAATAACTTTTACAATTGAGCATAAAATAATATTGTATTTTTTATCTAACTTAATATCAGCACTGATATCATTGAAATTAAACATTCAAATCCTAATTAGACATGAAAAACATCAGACTGACACATTTTCAAAACGTAAATTTATCTTAACTCAACCATGACATTAATTTAAATATCATTTTTGAATGATTTGAACGTAGATTTTGATTTTTAACAAGAAAATGCGAAACATTTTTATAGTATTACTGACTGACTTTTTTACGCAGTACTTATTGAATTCATCGTAAATTTATAACGGATGGAGCTAAATGTTTTTGTATGTTCATAATGTAGTATTTGTTAATTTTAGATTTAATGACTAGTCAAAATATAACAAATATATTAAATTTTATGCTGACTGAATAATGCATATTAATTCAAGGTAGGGATTGTCGGGGTTCGGTCACTGCTACTTAATACAACTACATTTTATCATAAAAATGGTTTTATTGTGCCGACGTTTCGGCTTGAACTTCAAGCCTTCATTAGGGCTGTAAAAAACAAGTAGGACGGATGTAATACTGAAATATATATATATATATATATATATATATATATATATATATATATATATATATATATATATATATGCCTACATACACAAATACACATCCATATATACATACATACATATATGAAAAAAGACAAAAAACATAAAATACTAGAACATAATATATAGAAGAACAATGTGCTCTAGAAGCGTTTGATATCAGAGTAACAGATTACATATTAGATTAGATATAAACATAACAATATGGGTTTACCGATGGGAAGATAGAGAACTATTCCTCACAAATGCAGGAACATTTCTGACAGTTAATACAGGGAAACATAGGAAGAAAGGAGTTGATGAGGGGGGGGGGGGGTTGCCCCTTTTCTTCGTGTAATTCATTGAGAGGAGATCGTTCACCGTAGATGATGCAAGGTAATAGTGTCCATTTTGTTATTGTTGCCCCTTTTCTTCGTGTAATTCATTAAGAGGAGATCGTTCACCGTAGATGATGCAAGGTAGTAGTGTCCATTTTGTTATTGTTGCCCCTTTTCTTCGTGTAATTCATTAAGAGGAGATCGTTCACCGTAGATGATGCAAGGTAGTAGTGTCCATTTTGTTATTGTTGCCCCTTTTCTTCGTGTAATTCATTGAGAGGAGATCGTTCACCGTAGATGATGGAAGGTAGTAGTGTCCATTTTGATATTGTTGCCCCTTTTCTTCGTGTAATTCATTGAGAGGAGATCGTTCACCGTAGATGATGCAAGGTAATAGTGTCCATTTTGTTATTGTTGCCCCTTTTCTTCGTGTAATTCATTGAGAGGAGATCGTTCACCGTAGATGATGCAAGGTAGTAGTGTCCATTTTGATATTGTTGCCCCTTTTCTTCGTGTAATTCATTGAGAGGAGATCGTTCACCGTAGATGATGCAAGGTAGTAGTGTCCATTTTGATATTGTTGCCCCTTTTCTTCGTGTAATTCATTGAGAGGAGATCGTTCACCGTAGATGATGCAAGGTAATAGTGTCCATTTTGATATTGTTGCCCCTTTTCTTCGTGTAATTCATTGAGGGGAGATCGTTCACCGTAGATGATGCAAGGTAGTAGTGTCCATTTTGATATTGTTGCCCCTTTTCTTCGTGTAATTCATTGAGAGGAGATCGTTCACCGTAGATGATGCAAGGTAATAGTGTCCATTTTGTTATTGTATCATCTACCTTGCATCATCTACGGTCAACGATCTCCTCTCAATGAATTACTCGAAGAAAAGGGGCAACAATAACAAAATGGATACTACCTATCCTGCATCATCTACGGCCAACGATCTCCTCTCAATGAATTACTCGAAGAAAAGGGGCAACAATAACAAAATGGATACTACCTATCCTGCATCATCTACGGCCAACGATCTCCTCTCAATGAATTACTCGAAGAAAAGGGGCAACAATAACAAAATGGATACTACCTATCCTGCATCATCTACGGCCAACGATCTCCTCTCAATGAATTACTCGAAGAAAAGGGGCAACAATAACAAAATGGATACTACCTATCCTGCATCATCTACGGCCAACGATCTCCTCTCAATGAATTACTCGAAGAAAAGGGGCAACAATAACAAAATGGATACTACCTATCCTGCATCATCTACGGCCAACGATCTCCTCTCAATGAATTACTCGAAGAAAAGGGGCAACAATAACAAAATGGACCCTACTACCTTTCATCATCTACGGTCAACGATCTCCTCTCAATTCATATTAATTCTTCATACCAAGCCAAAGAAAACATTGTTAGTGACCCAGCAGTCGATATTCTGGAAATACAAAATAAAACTGGTAACTTAAATTTTCCACAATCTACTTCTATCAATAAAATAATCTGAATAACTGTTTAAACAATTCAAATTTTGCTTAAACCAATAGTGTGTAAATTTGAATTAAAATGATTGACTTATGAATTGCATTTTTTAATTGTAATTAAAAAATCTGAAAATATCAATTACAGTAATTGAAAAAATAAATCAATTTGGATTCACTGTATTTCAATTAAATAGAACTCAAGTTTTTGAATTACGTAGTTATTTGAAATAAGTGTTGAGTAAATTTGAAATAATGTAATTCAAATAATATATGAATTTTGAATTACATTTTTTTTTATTCTAATCGAAAAGGCTGAAAATATCAATTATAGGTGCTAATGATCCTAGCTGTCGAAGCACCCCCCCCCCCCAAAAAAAATATAAATATATAAAAAAAATATAGTAATTGAAAGAACTCAGGTATTTGAATTGTAATTGAATTACATTTATAATTCAATTACAATTCTTGATAAAATTGATATTTTAATTACTGACTATTATAATTGGTGTTGAGTACACTTATAATTGAATTACTATTGTAATTCAATTATAATTCTTGGTAATTGATATTTGAATTACATAATTGGTGCTTCATTATTCAAATAATTAAATAATTAGTACATTCATTATGCCTATTAAACGGAGTCGTATAAGCTTATGAAGGTCGCTGAAAACATAGCAATCTGAGAGTTTTAATTAAAAAAAAATGGATTTAATCAGAAATATATCAGAATAGAATATTAAACCAGAGAGTTTTGAATTTACCATGTTTAACAAGTATTGCATTAATTTTGTATACCTGAAGAAACTATACATTTTAATTTTGGCTACTCACAATAAACGGATTCCACAGAATACATTAATCAATATACTAAGTCTAGATTAAAGATTAATTATCATAATAAAAGTTGAAGTTTTAAAGCAATCAAGAATTGGAAATTTCACGGATCTAGCTCAACCCCCGCAGGAGTTCCCCTGTAAAAGAAGAATCATTTTCCCCGTGAGAAAGAGCTCTCTTCAGAACTATTGTCCGGGAAAATGGTTTTCCTAATGACTTTCCCTCCTGCATTCACCAAGCTAGGCGATTTCTTCAGGACCTCGAATTCCTGCCTATTGCAGCCTCTTTCTAGGAGTCAGATGTACGATCAGTCGCTTGACAACTCCACTTGCTATGAGGTAGTGTTTCTATTGTACGTCATGTTGCTTGCACATTCCAGAGATATATGTATATAAACGTTTATTCCACGTCGTAGTACACTTGTGGCGGAGGAGTTAATTGAAGGGGTCGCACAGTGTCACGAGTATATGGGGCCAGAAATCAAAACTCGTAGTCTTGTCTAGACAAAGTTTATTAAAAACACAAACATGTGAGAAAAAAATAAGTTTGGACTTAAAAAAATAATGTATTGTAACTTACATATGATATTTACGAGCTTCTAATAAAAATATACAGACCTTTAACGAAAGAAAAACTTATTCCTCCTCAGAATCATTAAACAAATAATACCATTTTTATTTACAATTAATAAAATAGCGATCCCACTTTTTTTAATTATCCAGGCAAAATAATCGAACAAATTTTCTTATATTCTCCTTAATTTTATCAGAGCATATAGGTAAATTATATTCTTGCAAAATTCTATCAAATAAAGGATCTTATGTCGTGATTGGTACATTGATACGCCAGACAGTTGTGCTATGGTTATGAAATCTAAAACCCAAATATCGCTCTAAGAAGCAGCCAAAAGCAGGTACACTAGATATCAAGATAATTTTGAAGCAATGTACTATTTATGGTTAATGTATGAAAAACCCGTTATTTTACGTTTTTTATCAAATCAATTTCAAAGTTGAAATATTTATGATAACTTCTTACATAATTAAAGCACTAGAACTTCCCCATTTTTGCACTGTTGGTCAAGATTAGTCAATTAACGAGTCATTTAGGACTGACACTTGAACAACTTAAAACAAGAATGAAAATATTAAAGTAATAAGATTGGAACGTCCAAAGTAAATAGTTACTAACCGAACTAGTTTTAATACTTGTAGTTGTATTAACAATTCAAATTAATCCGTAGCTTTTGTTTTTTATATGCTAATTTTGATGTTTTCTTCCTGTTCTAAGATTCTAATTTTAATATTAACCTCTAAAATCTTTTTTTTTCCAACTTCATTTTTTTTTTTACCACTGCTCGTGAGACTGTGGGTCGGGGCAAAATAGTGCCAAGCAACATTTTTAACAAAACTTTACTGTGGCTGCTATATGTTGGATATTATTTAGGCCATGAGAAAGGAACAGGATAAAGTGACATCTTACTGACGACAACAGGTTGTCTTTGACACGCATTTCACGGTGGTCATACCAAACTGACAAAGAGCGGAATGAAAGGAACGGAAATTCTAGAGTGTCTCGTTAGTATGGTATACAGAAGGCTCTCAGCAAGATGAAAGAGCTAGTCTAGGAGGAGCTTAGCCCAAAACACAAATCGCAAAAGGTCACACACCACTATGGAGTACACCAGGCTGCATTTTAACCTGTAAAAGTAAACGAAACATTCCGGCACACTTACCACTCAGACAGTTTAGGCTCTGATCTATTTTGAAAGATCTGACGCCGAAATCTATTATATATTCGTCAAATACCACTCACTCACTGACCTATCATCGCCCACCCCAAACCACTCGACAGAAAATGTTGAAATTTCGCATGGACACTCCCTTTAGAACGTAAATACTCGCTAAGAATGGATTTTTTTATGTTCAAATTTTTATGTATTTTTAGAGGGGTTTGAATTTTTAATTGGTTAGAGCAGGCAAGCCTAGGCATCATGTGTTGCTCGGACGATAACAGGTCAGCTGTTACTGTACTGTATCTATTTCATAATATTATTTTTATTTACGGTTCATTTCATCTATGATGGCAGACAATGAATTACTATAAATATGCTGTGATTTGTCCCCCATACGGGGTGATGGTCCATCCGAAGTAATAATATCCCGAACCCTTGCACAGCCTCCTCACCCATCAGTATCCCCAGTCAGAACCCTTCTTGCTAATGCTCGCAAATATAATGGGTGTTTCAAAATGACATCATGGAAACATAAATTTTTAAGTTTTAACGTACATTTATTATTGACAACGAAATTTGACCAGTACTGGTTAAACTGCAGTTACTACTAACCTATAGTTAACGGTGCAAGAAATTGCTATGCAATACATTGGAAGAAGAACTATTGGAAGAAATTTATTTATTTAGATGTCCATTTTTTCTCCAATATTTCTTCTTCCAATGTATTGCATAGCAATTTCTTGCAGAGAATTGTTCTTCTTCCAATGTATTGCATAGCAATTTCTCGCAGAGAATATTTCTTCTTCCAATGTATTGCATAGCAATTTTTTGCAGAGAATTTTTCTTCTTCCGATGTATTGCATGGCAATTTCTTGCAGAGAATAGTTCTTCTTCCAATGTATTGCATAGCAATTTCTTGCAGAGAATATTTCTTCTTCCAATGTATTGCATGGCAATTTCTTGCAGAGAATAGTTCTTCTTCCAATGTATTGCATAGCAATTTCTTGCAGAGAATATTTCTTCTTCCAATGTATTGCATGGCAATTTCTTGCAGAGAATATTTCTTCTTCCAATGTATTGCATAGCAATTTCTTGCAGAGAATAGTTCTTCTTCCATTGTATTGAATAGAAATTTCTTGCAGAGAATATTTCTTCTTCCAATGTATTGAATAGAAATTTCTTGCAGAGAATATTTCTTCTTCCAATGTATTGCATAGCAATTTCTTGCAGAGAATAGTTCTTCTTCCAATGTATTGAATAGAAATTTCTTGCAGAGAATATTTCTTCTTCCAATGTATTGCATAGCAATTTCTTGCAGAGAATAGTTCTTCTTCCAATGTATTGAATAGAAATTTCTTGCAGAGAATATTTCTTCTTCCAATGTATTGCATAGCAATTTCTTGCAGAGAATAGTTCGTATTAGAAATTACTGACTTAAATGGTCTTCAGCGTTTCAAACATATATATATATATATATATATATATATATATATATATATATATATAACGATGGGGCATTTTTACGTAGGACCGATGAAAATTTGAAAAAAAAAAAATTCTCAAAAATTCTTGAGTGCCTCAATAGTAACCCACCTTTTGAACGTGCTAAAACGCAAAGCATGAAAATTAATTACAAAAGTAATAACTGAGTTAACTGTTCATTAAAAATATAGAAGAGTAAGCACATTCATGTTTTTGTTTTATTTATGTTGAATTTAGTAAATCCCGAAGTGTATAAATAATTAATAAATGTTTATTAATAACATATAATTTACTGAGACCGGTTTGCTGATTCTGGCCGTTTCTCAATAAAATACCACATTGAGAGAACATTAAATATTAAAAGGCTAAGTTTGTGGAGCGTGAAATGCCAACAGCAGACAATGGGCGTTTGGTGATTGGATTGTTGAGAAATCAATGTTCCGAAAGGGTTTCAATTGTAGACGTTAAATTACTGGAAATATCTGTTGGTCTGAAAACCGTGAAGCCGGAGGAAATGTATGCTTTTCAAGTCCATTCAAAAGGAATGTAGCAATCGGGTTTCTATTTATGAATGGGTGTTCGAAGAATTTATTTATTATATTGGTGTTTGTTTGCCTGATTGAAAGATATTGATCAGAATTATTGTTAATTGGAATTTAACTCATTATACAACGATACCATATAATGTACAAAGGCAATGTTCGAGAAGTTGCTAAAGCTAAACGAAGCCAGACAGCTCAGGTTGCACCTACTTTGGACCAGTATTTCTCCCAATCCGATCCGATATAGGTTGACCGGCAGCGGCCATCGTGAATGCCTGTACTGGTCCCGATCCGACCTCGAAACAGCTTGTCAGTAATGAAAATGAGCTTGTTAGTGAAATGAAAATGAGTGATTAATTTAAGAAATACTACCTAATAAGCATACAAAGAAGTTGAGAGACCATTCAATCTTCTGGAAGTATATTATTCCCGAAAAAACAAATCTTAGTGTAACAGTTAATTTTTAACTGTTACACTACGATAAGAGAAGCATTAGTATTCAAATTTTAAAATAATTTATAAGAAAGGTAGCTCAAAGGTGTTAAACATTGGAAAATTATAAACACTGGATGTTTATAAACATCATTCCGCATAATTTAATAAACAAGTTTGAACGGCCGAGACTCGATGTCCATCGGATCGGGTCAGGTCGGACCTATGTAGGCACCTAACAATTGAGATGCAGGTGTTTGTTCTTCATCCGACAGTCGGTGGCTATCGGATCGGATCGGATTGGGTCCAATGTAGGTGCCCCCTTACTCTCCGTCTCTCTGGTTTTACCAGTTTAAAAAAATAACCATTTTTAAGAAAGGTCCAATCATTCTCAGACTAAATATGCCTCTGCTCTTAACTCGCCGTTGGTCGCGCCTTGAGGATTTCTCACACGCGACCAACGGTGTCCCAAGCAGGGACGCGACCAGCGCCGTGTTAATAGCTCTTGACAATCGAAGCTCTTTAACTTATTAGCATTGATATAGGATTAATGGGGAATAATTTCTAACATTAATTCTCATTCAGCGGTAAACACATTTTTTTTTTTTTTTGTCGAATTACTTAATTCATTTATTTAACATTCCTCTCCATGCCTAAGTTTTGATAACAGGCCTTGATAATAACAGAAGCATTGGAACACAAAAACCCCAACCGAAGAAGCAATATTGATTTGAAGACAGCTGTCATCGAATTGGAGAATTCTGGCAAGAATGAAGGAGTATCGTCCATCACCGGCAGATCTGGAAAGTGGACAGCTCTTGTATTCAACCCTCTTCAGTCTTATACAAACTCAATGTAAAAAAAGGCCGTCACGTTTTTGTTATTGTGTAACCGTCCTTTTAAATTTTAAACATCCAGATTATTAATAATCAAAGAAAAATTGACTAGTGATTTATTTTAAATTCGTTTATTGCCTTCTGCTCAAATTCAGGAACATAAATATGCTTTAGGTCCACCCGACAAACCTATGTATTGTACTGTAAACATACAGTATTCTTTTAAGTACATGGCAACCCCGCATGCGCGAACGCCAGCGGACACTTTCTTGTAAAGTTTTTTTTTCCAGTTTAGTCATCGCTAAAGAACCCTTTTTTAGCCCTAATACGGCTAAAAAAAAGTCCGACTCGCAGGAACTGCGTCGTCTTAGCGCGGTTACGTACATCTCGAAAAAATGGAATAGATTTGTTAGGAATATATTTAATTGTATTTAGATCATATGTTCGATCATATGTTTTGAGGCTTATATTGTTTTAAAGAATAAAAAAAAAAAATGAATGCTATCTGGCTTGTTGACTGAAAATGCTTATTTAACTTTAATTTAATTTAGCTCGAAAGTATTTAACTTAACATGGTGTCAGGTGTATAGAAAATGTCTAGTAATATCCCACAGCCAGAACCCCTTGATTTTTCAAGCAAAGAAGATGCTGCTGAAAACTGGGAAATCTTTAAAGCTCAGTGGAAAAATTACATCACTTTATCTGAATCCTTTGGCACGAAATCGGCGAAGCTCTCTTGTGAAGAGGTAAAGCTAGCTTTATTTAGTTCCTTAATTGGTAAAAGAGGCCTGCAATTAATAAGAAAGATATGCAATCATGAGGCCACGTTAGATGACATAATTGCTCGTCTTGATAGATACTTTACTGATAGGAAGAATGTAACATATGAACGCTTTATATTCAATAGTGCTGTTCAAATGCCTGATGAAACCTGCAAGGATTTCATTAACCGCCTTCACGAAACTGACCATAAGCCACTTGAAGCTATTTTTAAGAAACCACTCACCAAGGCACCAAGAAGATTGCAGCGCATGCTCCTCAGGCTACAAAAATATTCCTTTCAAGTTCACTTTAAGCCAGGAAAATCAATTGTCGTTGCTGACTTTTTTTCACGTGCACCAGCACCAGCTGATATGAATCGAAATAAGAATGATGTCTTGATTTTTAAGACATCTGGAAATAATCTATTTCATGGATTTGAAACATGCAAGTCTTTTGAGTATTTGGACATCACAGATCAACGCCTTCATGATTTACGTGAAGCAACAAAAAATGATGAGGAACTAAAGATATTAGCCCAAACAATTCAGTATGGTTGGCCAGAAAAAAATACACAGCTCCCAGGTTCCGTTCGACCATTCTGGAGTTTTCGGGATGAATTAACTGTTGAAGACGGAGTGATATTGAAAGGTGACAGAATTGTTGTACCAGACTCGATGAAGAAGGATGTTTTACAGAAAGTTCATTCCTCGCATCAAGGAGTTGAGGCCTGCTTAAGAAGGGCAAAGGATGGATTTTTTTGGCTAACTATGAAAGCTGATATCAAGGATCTAGTCATGAACTGTAGGGCATGCAAGAAATTTGCCACTGCTTTAAAGAAAGAACCCCTGATACTGCAGGAAACACCACAGCGACCATGGCAGAGGGTCGGCTTTGATTTCTTGCAGGAGGGGCCAAATCACTATATGATTTTGACCGACTATTACTCATCTTTTTTTGAGGTGAAAAAGACTCGGTCATGCACGGCTGAAACCCTAACTGATTTTTGTAAAGAACAATTCGCACGACACGGCATTCCAGATGTCATTGTATCAGATCATGGAACCCAGCTGTCTTCAAAGAAATTTAGAGACTTTGCAAAAGAATGGGAATTTCAGACTATCTTATCGTCGCCGTATAATCATCAATCCAATGGCAAAGCAGAGTCAGCGGTAAAAATTTTCAAAAATATGAGAAGGAAAGTAAGAGAAGATGGAGGTGACTTCTATGTAGCCTTGCTGGAGTGGAGAAATACTCCCCTTCAAGATATTGGTTACAGCCCCTCCCAGCTTCTCATGTCGAGGAGAACTAAGAGTGTTTTGCCTATCAAAGAAGACTTGTTGGAGCCGAAGGTTCCGCAGAATGTTACTGAGAAGTGGGACCGAAGAAAGAAGAATTACAAGACTACCTACGATCATGGATCCCAAGTTCTACCAGAGCTAGTTGAAGGACAGAAGGTCTGGGTAAAGCTGCATCCGCAGAACCAAGGCGATCCTTGGATTGAAGGAAAGGTAGTGAAGAAGGAAGGAATAAGAAGGTATCAAGTAGAAGTGAATGGAAGGCTTTATCTAAGGAATAGAAGATTTATTAGGGCCTAAACTTTATCTTTGGACGTTATCAATGAAGAGGGAGATGTTAGGAATATATTTAATTGTATTTAGATCATATGTTCGATCATATGTTTTGAAGCTTATATTGTTTTAAAGAATAAAAAAAAAATAAATGAATGCTATCTGGCTTGTTGACTGAAAATGCTTATTTAACTTTAATTTAATTTAGCTCGAAAGTATTTAACTTAACAAGATTAGCATCACAAATCACAGGAAACTGACAGTTTTTTTTTTTTTTTAGTTTTTTTTTTATGTACATTTTAACAACAACCTTGCTCCGCTCACAGCATTACAAGGTATAAATAATTCTTTAAAATTAGACAAATAGTATTATAAAAGTATATAAAGAAATTACGGATAGTAAGTTATATTACGGATAGTAAGTTAAATAACAAAGTTACCAAATAAATTATTGAACATTTAACAAAGTAACAAATACATAGAAATAAAAGTAATAAAAATAAATTGAAATATTTGAAAGATCTTAATTGTTTTAGTAAATTAATTATTAAAAAAATGATAAATAATATGTAATAAGTTAACCCGAAATTAATGATGTTTTCGTTTTTTTTCAATTTCAATTACCAATGTTTGAAAAGATTTATAATGTTCTTTTAAAACTAGCCCGTGTAATGCTGTGACCGTGCTTTTTATACATCTTTTTCTTAATTCTTCATATTGCGGGCAATCCATTAGAACATGTTCAGCCGTCTCAATCTGACCACAGCCGCAGTCTGGAAGACCTCGTATGCCGAACGCATGTAGGTAGCTAGCAAAGTCTCCATGGCCTGTTAAATACTTAGTCAGTGTCGGAGTCAGTTCAAGCCATCTGCAATTTTGCCTTTCCCTCACTGTTCGAAAGTACTTCCTTGTTACTGCCCCTTTTTCCGATTTCTGCCACATTTTTTCCCATTCCCATTTGCAGTTTCTTTTAAAGAATTTCTTCGCTAATGTGAAAGGATACTTCTTGTAAGCAGCATCGTTGACTGGTAAGAGACTTGCAGCCTTGGCCAAACGATCAGCTTCTTCATTTCCACCTATGCCGCTATGTCCTGGTATCCACTCCATGGAGAGATCTAGACCTGACTCCTTCAGCTCTTTCACTAGACTTCGTATCTCATAAATAAGAACATTATTATTCTTGTTCCGAAGCAGTGACTGGGTTACCACCTGACTGTCTGTGTAAACTACTGCAGTAGTCCCAGGAGAATACTCTGTTTCTTCCTTGAGCCACATCAAGCTCTGTAGAACAGCAAAGAGTTCAGCTTGATCATTGCTGCATAAGGTACCCAACCTGAACATCCTCATGCCTTTTAGTACTCCTTCTTTGTAAACGACGAACGCACTACCGATTTTTTCTCCCTCCTTGCTGCCGTCCGTGAATACTTGCCAGGCTGGGAACTTTGCTGAGGGAGGACGAAGCAATGCATTGTCATCTGCTGGGTGGAAATCATGCTTAGAATCAAGTGGCTTTTCAAAATCATTTAGACTCACGCTCCACGAATGTAGTTGGTCAAGCATCTTGGTTTCTCCTATACCCTTTTTGAAATAATAAAGAGATCTTACTTGATCCAAGTAATTTTCTATAGGTATTAAGTCGGCTAGAATAAGTGCTGCCTCATAGGATACTGTTCTGTAGCTCCTTGCAATTCGAATTGCCATTTGTCTTTGAGCTCGAATCAGTTTTTTCCTATTGTATTTCCTTTTTAATCCTGCCGCCCAAACAGGAAATCCATAAGCCAGGACTGGTATCACAACTGCTTTGTAAATATCCGTTAACTGACTAGGCCCAATACCCCATTTCTTTTTAGCTAATATTGTAACCAAATTTAGTAATTGCAGACTCCTATTACATAAGTTATCTATGTGAGTTGAGAAATTTAGATTTTCATCTATAGTGAATCCTAAGTATTTAATTTCAGAAACACATTGGAGCAACTCCCCATAAAGCAAAATGTGCGGCTTACGTGGACGTCTTCGTCTTGTAAAGTGGATTGCTCTTGACTTCTCGACATTAAACTGAAGTTTTATTTGGTCTGCTGAGTGAACAATCCTTCTGATTGATTCATTTGCACACATTTCTGTATCATAACTATCAATTCCATGACATATAAGAAGAAGGTCATCTGCAAACCCAATGAGTCTGGAATCATCCGGTAATTCAGTATTCAAAACTCTGTTATAACGAATATTCCAAAATCCTGGACCGCAAGTTGAACCTTGTGGACATCCCTTAGTTAATGTTTTAGACTTTGTGCATCCATTTGAGGATATTTTTGCTATTCTGTCTTGAAAATAACTTTTTGTTTGCAAAAATAAATTTCTGGGACAGTTAAAGGCCCTAAGCTCATCTAGAATAGCTGGCCACCAGGCGGAATCAAAAGCACCCTTAACATCTAAAGATACTAAAGTTACTTCTCTGTGTCTGGATAAACTATCTAGGAGACGATTCACCACCTCCATCGCAGCATCGGTAGTAGAGCGGCCTTTCACGAAACCATACTGGTTTACATTTAAAACATTGTTTAGTGAGAGGAAATAATTTATACGATTTATTAATAGTTTTTCTAATAATTTGCCAAAAATTGGTAATAAACTTATTGGTCGATAAGATGACACAATTTTAGGATTTCGTTTCGGTTTTAAGATAAGATTTACTTTAGATACCTTCCAACAATTAGGGAATACGCTTTCTTCAAGAAGTTTATTGAAAAGATGATGAATTACATGAGGAATAGCTTTACAAGATTCTAGCATCATCTCTACTGTAATACCATCTTCTCCTGGAGCTTTCTTCTTGCTGAAGGATCGTGCTGCTTCCAATATTTCTTCTATTGTGAATGGTACATCATCTTCTGTGGTTACGTCATCATTCACTCGATGTCTGATTCTTCGATGCTCTTCAGAATCTTCCAGAGGGTTGTCATCGGGGAATAGCGTACTCAGCATCAACTCCAGTGTTTCTTCTTTGCTTTCTGTGTACGAACCATCATCTTTTTTAACCGAAATTATTTCAGGCCTGCTTTTTGATTTTCCGGATAGCTGTTTATATACAACACCCCAAGGGTTTTCTTTTAATTCTTCCTCACAAAATTTATTCCAGGAATTCACCTTGGCTTCTTGAATCTTAGTTTTATAAGCTCTCGCTTTATTATAGTAGGCATATTTTCGCTTCAGTCTTAACTCTGCTGAATCTGTTCTTTGGTACAACCTTCGAAAGCGATTTACTTCTTTTCGTAAGGCAGTTAACTCTTCAGACCACCAGCTTACATTCCTTTTAGAATTGGTTGATTCCTTTATTACTCGGCTAGAATTTAACGAGGCAGTATTGATGGTTTCGATTAATTTTCTATTTAAATCTTCTAAATTTGTACAGCTTTCAAATTCATTCCTAGACGAAACTAAAGTTCTCTGAAAAGAATTCCAATTTGGCTTTGTATAGTGACATTTCTTAAATGTATTCTTCTTTATTTGACGGTTAATTAAATTCATAGAAAGTCTGAAGTTTATATATCTGTGATCCGATAAGCTTTCTTCATCGTCTAAAATTGTCCATGATGCGATCATTTTGAGAAGAGATAAAGACACAGCTGTCAAATCTATGTTACTTTGGCCACACATACTCTCATATGTTGTCGGCCCATTAATATTATTATTCAAAATAGAAAGGTTACTTGAAACTAAGAATGCTTCCATAGCTTTCCCTCGAGAATCTGTCTTAGTGTCAAACCATAATTTTGATCTGCAATTAGTGTCAGAGCAAAATAAAATGTTACTATGTCGACTCTTTACATAAGTTAATATTTTTTCAATTAAATTTAAATCATTGTTTAAATTTGCATCTCTCTCCAAATAACAGCTAACAGCATACAATTTAAACCCATTGTATTCAATTTTGATGAGACTTATTGTTTCAGATGACAGTTCGGAAATAAAGAAATATTTTAAATGTTTTCTTCTTGCGACAATGGCTGCTTTTGGTCGATTCGGTCCTACATAATAAATCTTTAAGTCTTTAGGAAATCCTATTATTTTATTATTGATAACATATGGTTCTTGAATGAATACTAAATCTACATCAAGCCTGTATATAACCTCCATCAAACAAGCTGTAGCTATTTTTGATCTTCTAAGGTTAATTTGAATGCAATTTAACATACGTATTCAGTATTTGCTTTTCTATTATTTACAAACTTGATAAAACATGGACATAACGGACTTAAAGAAGTATGATTTACATCAAGGCTTTCTATTTTCTCATACTTGCTCGTTCTAATACAGTTTATGCATTTATATTTCTCTCTTTTATCTTTATTAGGGCATTCTTGTAACCTATGGTTATCAGAGCAAATAGGACAATAGGTTTCCTGAGATTTGCAGTTATCTGCTCTGTGTGAATATCTACAGCATTTAAAGCAGCGAGTTACAGAAACATAATCCTCTACTGGACAGATATGTCAATCAACCTTTAATTCCCCGTTTAAATTGTGCAAAATCTGGTTCCTAATCTTAGGAGAAACCTCTACGATAGCCTTTTTCCAAGAGATTTTCCTTTTACTGTCCCGACTTGTTAATATAGTTTTTAGTTCAAATATTTCCCCTGTAAAATTAATTTCTGAATTTTGTTCTTTAATAGTATCAATAAGAGATGAATCTTCCGTATCATGAGGAATATTCCTGATTATTAACCTAGGTTTTAGCTTTCTTTTCCCTATAACACTATACTGATCACCTATTTTAGCTTGGACCTCATTTGTTAGGATCTCTAGGTCTTTTTCTGATTTACCCTCAACCAGGAGTCTTCCTTCTGATAACGGTTTCAGTTTTTTTATCCCTAAATGAAGTGATCTAGGAGAAACCTCTTTTCTCAAAACATTTTTTATTGCATTACTGTCTTGGTTAGGATCTTTGGGTTTAATGATAATAAAGTGCGAACTTACCGTTCCGGGGATATTTTTGTTTTTAGCTGCTTGTGCATAACTCATTTCTAAAGTACTTCTTTCTACCTTTTCAATCTTATTTTCCAATTCTTTGAATTTTCCTTCACTATTGACACTAACCTCAAGTTTTGATTTCAATTCGGCAATTTTACTGTCATAAGAAAGTTGAATTTTTTGTAATTTCCAAAGACAATCTAAAACAACCGTTTTTGAGTCTTTTAACAAACTGACAGTAGCCAACCTACACAGAAGCGGATAATTCTTAATCTGTATAAGTCAATACAATTATGTACTGAAAAAGTGCTTACTCTTTGACTACTGCTGAGAAAGCTCTATTCTAAGCAACCAAAAATTCGTTGTCATTTTAAGTATCTTGTTTTACAAGCAATTCGTCTTACTGTTATAATCAACTGTAAATATGTGCTTCATGGCTTAATTCCACTCTGTCTTGGGTTAAATCTTTCTATAAAATAAGAAATAACGATAACTTCAGTTGGAGGCTTTGAGGAAGGTTATATAGGCAGCAGAATTCAAAACGAACTAAATCATCATGATTAGGCACAGCCATCTTGATTACCACAGCCACTCCAAACTTATTATTACCAATACCTTTCACCGATTCTTAGCTTATTTTACTACTATACTAATTCTACTGATAAATGCAATTTAAAACAAGAAGAAAAGAATTAAAAACTGAGATAAACAAAGAGAAACTCCCTTTCAAAACAACAAAACAAACATTTTTTTAAGTTTTAAGCGCTTATATCTCTGATTGACGTTGCCTCATCGAATATTGCTTTAGAACCTTTTTTGTAGAGAATTTAGTAAGCATTCGAATGGTCATCTTCCACTTACCACGATTTTCCAACCGTTATCGAGATATTTACGAAAAATGTATGAAGATCCGAAAACGTTTCATGTCTATTAATAAATTTTTTTTTTCGCATACTTCCTTAACTCCAAATATAACCAAAATTTAAAAGTCTTAGTTAGGATTAATTTCCAAGTTGTAGAAAGTATTTCAATACAATCCCGCGATTCGACGTACTCACAAAAATATAATGACTTACAAAAACATTGATTCCACTTTTCTCAGGAACGGTTACAGATATCGCCTTATAAATGGTTTCATTCGTTTTCTTATGTTAAGAAACCTATAAAACAAGTACCTGCAAGCATATAAACTCAAAAACGTAAGCGTTACGATTTTTTTTGCGCGAATTTGCGCCCCAAACACTATCTTCTAGTGGGCGGATTCTGCTGGTTAACGAACTTGACCTTTCAAATTAGATGACAGATTTTTGTAGCAAATTTCGTTAAAATCGGACCATTTTTGAGTTTGCTATAGCGCGAACAGACAAGCATATATATATAAATATATACATATATATATATATATATATATATATATATATATATATATATATATATATATATACAAATTTGGGCCACCTATATTTTCGTGATCTATAGGGTCTGAAACGTGAAAGTTTCTAGTCGGCACTTCCGGATTGCGTCATGAGGTCAACCTCATAAGCGGGTTCTCCCTATGGAGATGGGGAGTAACCGCACTAAAAAGGGTGGTAACCTATTGATAACCCGCCCTAAAATTCTTAGTTAATAATAATGGACGTTAAAATTTAAATAAATAAATAATGTCATGAACTAACTACTTACAGATGACAGTCACTACATAGGACAGCTATTGGAATATCTTAAAAGATAAAACATTTATGACTTAATCTAAACACTATTTATTAATTAAGTAATTACTCTATTCAATTCATTTCTTTTATTTATTTATTTGTTTTTTATTTATTATTTATCTATTTTATTTAATAATCTTTATTTTATTTTTTATTTCTCTATTTTGATTATATACTTATTATTTAATTACTATTATTATTATCCCCCCCAGGCATAAAATAAATATAAATACAAATGTTTGAAAAAATGCAGCGAATGTGAAGTTAACTTTTACAAATGTCAAGAAACATGTCTACTATGTATATTTGTATTAACGTATAGTATTTATTATGTTAAAGCTGTTAACTCGCCATAGTTGCGAGCTAACTAACATAAATAAATAAATACTGGATATTTATGCTAAAATCTTGTGCAGATATTATAGTTTTCTCTTTGAATTTCCGAATGCAGCGTAGCTTCCATTGAAAAAAAAATTATAAAACCCTTGACCCCGTATACATTCAATAAAAAATGTGTGTTCTTAAATTAAATAAAGTCGGTTCTTCACGACTTAGCGCACTTCAAGGTAAAATATAAACATTACATTTTAAAATGATGGCCCTCAAACTAAAACTTCGAAGTTTTCGGCACTTATTTCTCCGATTGACGTCACCCCGCCAAAAATTACTTCACAACATTTCTTGCAGACGATTTGGTAGGGTTTCAAATGGTAGTCTCCCATTAATCAAGATTTCCCAACCGTTTACGAGATACGTTATAAAATATGCCAATATCCGAAAGCTTTTCATGTCTCTTTATTTATTTTATTATGTATTTCCCCCTAATATTTCCATTACTCCAAACGTAGCCCAAATGTTACTTCATTAGTTCGGAAGAATTTTAGATACATAGAAAATATTTATCCATTTCTTTCGACAACAAATTCAGATGACGCCTTGAAAATTATTTCATTCGTTTATGTACTTTAGGAATCTTATAACACAAGGACCTGAATGCACGTTAACCCAAAAACGTAAGCTTTACAATTCTTTAACTCTGAGTTTCACGCCTAAAACCATATTCCGGCCGACGGATTCTTTTGGCAGAACAGAGCACAGATTTACGCTTTGTGGGAGTAAATGTCTTTTACTGTCATGGCAGTGTTTTTTATTTTTTAACGTATTTATATATATTGTTGTTAAAATAATAAGTATTTTTTATGTATATATTACAAGAATAACTCCTACGTGAAGTTGAAATTCGGACGGCACTTAAAGTGCTTTAAATTCTTTAAACTAGATCCTTTAAAGGCACAAAAGGAAAAAAAAAGTCATATTAAACAAAGAAAATTTTTGCCCGGAGCATTTTTATTTGCAGTCCTCACCACTTTTGCCCCGAAGGCGTAAACTCTCCAGAACTCTAAAAGTAGCTCTTACTCCAATAGCCTTAAGGAGCGATATCATTTCTCGACACAAACTCCTAAAGGGACGCAAGATAAAAGGCTTTTAAGAGCTTAGAGGGATAAAGTTCATTTGTATTAGAACAACTGTGAATTTTCATAATTTAAATTAATGGGTTGAGATGAAAGCCCTTCTCAATTCCTTTGTACAATATTTAACAATGGAAGATTTAATTTAACATAGTTATATTTTCTTAACCTCGTTTATATTTAAATTTCATTACAAGGCTTCGGTCAGACGTGCAAGGATAATAGCGATGAAAATCAAACTTTTGTATTGACAATAATGACACTTACTAGCACTAATGATTTTTGAAGGCTTGAAAAGACGATTGGTGGAGGAAACCAATAATTTTTAGCACTTTCCTCCGAAGGAAAGTAGCTATTGAGGTTGGACTCATGACGGAATTTTTGAAAAATTTCTTCAAATCTTTATCGATCCTACCTAGTAGACACCGAAAATGACCCCCGTTAAAATTTATATATATCTATATATATATATATATATATATATATATATATATATATATGCATATATATATATATATATATATATATATATATATATATATGCATATATATATATATATATGTGTCTGTTAACACGATAGCGGCCAGAGTTTTTGTTTTTTCGTCACGAAACTTGGTATATAGCATTCAATTAGCAAACGATTGAACGAGTTCGTTAACCACCAAAATCGGTCCACCGGAAGGGGGGGTTTACCCCGAACCCAAAACACTAATTTGACCATTTCAGCCGTAATATTTGTTATATTTCAACGAAACTTGGTATTCGTACTGTTAATATAGAGAGAAAAGTGAGATATAAAAATAAACTAAATTGGTTCATACGGAGGGGGGGGGTTTACTCCGGACCGACAATACCAATTCGCCATTACCAGCCGTGATTTTAGGTGTATTTCGACGAAACTCGGTATTCATAGTGGCAATCTACAGGTAAATATGTGTTGTAAAAATAAACTAAATCGGTTCATTAGGAGGGGGGGGGGGTTACTCCGGACCCAAATTACTAATATACTCATACTGGTCGTAATTTCTGCTGTATTGTAACGAAACGCGGTATACGTCGTGGGTAACTCATGAGAAAGAAGTGTTGTAAAAATGAGCTGAATCTGTCAATCGGAAAGGGGGGTTTACTTTGTAATATACTTCAATAGAAAAGCCAGCCAGACATAGGTTCACAAAGGCGCCGCAAGGAGCGCTAGAGGGACTGTATCCGGTTCCTGCGTTAGATCAAAATACGATAATATGAGGATTTTGTATTTATTACGTAGTGTAGTAGGTACCATGTGTAAACATAACTCTGGAAGGAAATTAATAATTGATCAGTTACTCATTACAAAATTAAAAGAGAAATATTCATGTTTTTGTTTTATTTATGTAGGATATTTTTTTTTTTTTCAAAACTACGCAACAACTGAAGATTTGAAAACGACGAAGCTGCAATTAATTTATCGAAGAATTTAGCAATTCTAACGGTCATAGCCACGTTGAATGAACCGATGTTAAGCAAGCGTGGCCAGTACTGACCACATAATGTTGGTATTATAAAAGGCCGGCAACATGTAGATAGCCGGGCGTTAATAGCCCAATTTTTGATACATACTTAAAAACATACAAAAAAAAAATGTCAATTCGAATGGAAACCTCAATGCGACATAAAACCAAAGTCGTATCACAATAGTGGATTTTTAGATATGTGGTTTATCACTTTGGCTGTGGGTGTAATTACGGAAGGACACTAGTGATCCTACCCGCTTACGAGTGTACCTTCGGAAGGACACTCCTCCATTACTTAGATCCAAAAGGCTCGTAAATAGAGGGGATTCACTTTTACACCTCCAAGTAAAGACAGTTGCCTTCAATATTGTTTGGGCTTTCCAACAGTGTTTTGAAATCTGCTCACCGGAAGATTTTTTATGAAAAAAAAAATGTCTAAATGAAAAATTTAAAAAAAAAATGCACCCGATACTAAAGTATTCCTAAACAAAGCGAAAGTATTAACTTCATCTAGCGAAAAATCACACGTGCCAAGATTCATTCCGAAACAATCAAAACACAAATTCGGTTATACAAGTAAATAATGAATGAAACTTCCCAAACACTTCCCCTCTACCCAATGTTTTTTTTTTCATCCATTCTCTTTTACTTTCACTGCTTAGAAACAATATTTTGAAGAAGTACAACTTGGAGGAACTGCGTCAACTTAGCGCGTTTTCTTACTTATCCCTAGTGACATTTGGAAGACTTAGAATAGAAATATATATATATACAATTTGTTTTTATTTTTTGTTGAAAATGTCAATTCGAAGGAAAGAGATATGCAAGGCGTCTTAAAGCAAACGAAACTGGCAATAGCCACATTCAACAGATGCGGAATTATTCTAAACGTAACCAAACCTTAAATATCTTCGCTTGGATAAATTGTAATCGTCCGGAAAAATTTTCAACGGAATCAATCGTTCTGAATACTGAAACCGAAATTAGCCAGGAGAACTAGTTTTATTCACTTTTCTCAAACGCGTTTACAGATGTCGACTTGATTTCATTCGTTTCCCTGCGTTATGAACCGTTGAAAGGTCCGACTCGCAGGAACTGAGTCATCTTAGCGCGGTTCCGTACTTATACCTAGCGACATTTGGAAAGCTTAAAATAGAAATGAACAACTCTTTTTTTTTTCGTATTTCGTAAAAAATGTCAACAACATCTCGAAGAAATGGGATAGATTACGCATCACAAAGCACAGAATACTGACAGTAGCCAATTTACACAAAAGCGGATAATTCTTAATCCTCATTCTTTCTTTTTTTTCGATTTTTTTATATTAAAAAGAATATGAAATTTTCTATTTACGCTTAGGTTCCTTTTTTCTTTAGTTGCCCCAAGTATAACTACATTTTTACAGATGCGTCGTAGACTACATGAAGAACTACTTTAATATCAGTGATCCGGAGCTGTTAATCACTAGTGCAAACTATCAACATAAGTCCTCACAAGTTGAAAATCAATTAAGACGTATAATTTTCTGTCAAAGAGCTATGTACCCAAATATAAGTATTTATAGACGAAAATTTAATTTAATTAAAACAAGATGTTGGTAAGTAAATAACACAACTAAATTCCTAATTTTATCCTAAGATAGATAAATGTGGATTAAGTTTTGGTTGAGGAGTTAGTGAAATAACCAACAAGGAGTTGAAATCGAGAGCTTAGTTTTGTTGTCACTTTCCGAAACCATTCCCTCTCCAGTTTGTCTGAAATAGACAGTTTTGGCGATGTTCAGAACTAGTTTCAAGGTTCGGAAAACTCTGTTAAACTTCCCCTACCAACCAATTTACAATCTAATCGACTATAATCAGTCTCAAAGCGACTCATTTTGTGTTGTATGTAATAGCGTATCAACTTTGAATCATGGTTCACTAAAGTGTTGTAACACTTACATGAGGAGCTCTTTTGAAAAAGGGCTAGATGACAATTTGGTCCTTTTTCAAGAGATCGCACTTTCGAATGCGCCATACTGTTTTTTTTTTTTTTTTTTTTTTTTTTTTTTTTTTTTTTTTTTTTTTTTACGGCGCATCGACAAATCTTGGCCATTAGCGCCGGGCCTCCAGGGTGCAACCAGGAATTTTCTCAGCGAGCCCTGAGATGAGAAAACTCCTGTCGCCGGTGGGGATCGAACCCACCATCTCCCGCTTATGAATCCAGCGCGCAGGCCACTAGACCACGGGAGAGCCCGCGCCATAATGTTCTAAGAAATTTCATGTTAATACGTAAAGCCCCTGCTGAGATATTGGTTTATTAACCAAAAAAAAAAAAAAAAAAATTATTGAGGTTCTAAAGAATACGTGAAAGTGTTTCGTAGTTGCAGAAAAAGTTTATCTGTCTAGGTTTATCCTGGTAAATGCAACCAACGGAATACTAATGAAATGGTCCGTAGCTCTTCAAAAACAAAAAATGTGAAAAGACTCCAAAGTGCAAGAATGTACGCTTCAAAATACAGCAATATGTTCAACTCAAGTATGATGATTTTGGCAATGTTCTTAGTTCGAAATCTTACTTTCACAATTTTCAGCCCTTCAAAGTTCTAAAGCCGAATTCGGAGACTACTTTAAATTTACCTCATGTGGAGAGAACACCAATGACAAACGAGAAAGAAAAAGACCTTTTCCCTGTCCTAATGTTTCCCAAGCTAAATGAAGGAATTTGGTTTGAACAAAATGTTTTCAGTGACAAAATTGACGAGTTCATCAATGAATCTTTCTCTTGTGATTCAGATCTTGACTATTGAGTATTGATGCTCAGTGTGTAATCCCTGTGGTACAAAATATACAGAAGTGCTCCCTTTTTGTTATTGTTGCTTAATTATTGTTTTGAAAATACATAAATACCTGGAAACTTCAAAATTCAAATGAACATGAGCCGTTCCTCAACTTTGGAGATCAACTCTTGCTAGTTTCTTCAAGAATCCATTGGTCCTTCCCAACCCTCACCTTCAATTTAAATATATTTTTCTTTCTAATAAATGTAATATACGGAAAAAGGGCCACATTTTTCGCTTACTAATTTTCTAATTATCGATCATCTATTGAAGATGTGTAAAAATGGTGGCAATAATCGGATTTAAAACAATATTTTACCCTAAGATTCCAACAATCGCCAATAAAAAATTGCTTCAACCAGTTTATGCGAAATTGACAAAACAAAAAAGGCTTTATCTTACAACTCATTTTCTGTAATTTGGCCCTTCTTCTAATGAGCTCCTCATATGTATGTATATATATATATATATATATATATATATATATATATATATATATTCATTTTTCTTCTAGAAACCTAGAAGATAAAATACGTTCGCACAATAAAATTATTGAAAACCCACAATGAGAAAGGAAGATTGGAATATAGTTTTGTTTATACATTATTGTTCCCTAAATAATGAAATGAATGAATGAAAAGGTTTATTCTTATTCC
Source organism: Gonocerus acuteangulatus (assembly GCA_946811695.1). Classification (NCBI taxonomy): domain Eukaryota; kingdom Metazoa; phylum Arthropoda; class Insecta; order Hemiptera; family Coreidae; genus Gonocerus; species Gonocerus acuteangulatus. The sequence goes on along the minus strand of OX328124.1, from coordinate 21,763,413 downwards.
GGGACACAAGTCCCATAGGAATAATTTTGAAATTACAAAATAATTTTGAATTTTACGTATAAACTTAAAAATTTATAAATGCTATCAGTATCAATATATATTGTACAGCTTCAATATAGACTAGGGGTTGGGTAAAACTTGGAGGGATAGAAGGTGGTGGAAGAGTCGGGATTTAAAGGTTTCTAGGTTGGTAGAATGGCGGACAGACAGAGGTAAAGAATTCCATAGCGAGGTGGCACGGGTGACGAATGATTTTTCGAATATTGCTGTTCGGTGGGAAGGAATATAAAGATCGGAAGGACGAGATCGGGTGTTACGGGAGTGAACCGTGGATTTAAATTTAAGAAGTTGAAAAATATAAGAAAGTCTACGGCATTGAATTACTTGGTAAAGGACTGAGCCCAGGAAGTACTGACGACGATAAATACTGTAATGTATTGTATAATATTTATAAGTCATGTGGCATAAGTAAATTGTCTTGTTTTTTGCTAGAAGACTTTTTAGAAGACATCGCACTAGTATTTCTAGAGTGACACACTCAAAAATCGGTGTTTTTCAGTTATGACAATGAAAGACTTGGTAAATATCTCTTTATCAACCATTAAAACTGTATGTACCTCACTTCAGAGCTTATACGCCAGAGGGCACTTGATTCACTCTTCCTGTCTTAATGCTATTCTCCCTAGATAGGTAAGAGTGGCACATATTCAGATGAGTTTTATTTTGAGTTATGTCACTTTAGAAATTCTAGTGTGAAATATTCTTTAGTGTAAAAGCCTTCTAGTGTGAATTATGTGTCTAACACTCATGGTTTTTGATACTATTGCGTTGATAAAGGCCCCAATAATATTCCTATAAAGCTTTCATGTACGGAAGCCGGTCCGTTACATTTTTAATATATATATATATAAATAAATAAATAAATAAATAAATAAAGCCTTTATTGCATAAGAGGAACAATACAAACAAAAAAAAACTATTTCCAAAAAAAAAAAAAAAATAAAAAAAAAAAAAAAAAAAAAAAAAAAAAAAAAAAATATATATATATATATATTTCACTTGTTCTTTTTTTCTTTTATGGCAGAGGATCGATAAAGCAGAACACCATTCGTTTTTGTTCAACTACTTTATTTTCTCTATTTTGCCCGACATGGTTCGTGCTTTAGTTCGCACCTCTTCAGGGTCTTTCCTTATCAGGAAGTCTTCTCGTCAAGTATACGCCTGACTCAAGCCAGTACACACGACGAGACAACTTCCTGATAAGGAAAGCCCCTGAAGAGGTGCGAACAAAGGCACGAAACATGTCGGGCAAAATAGAGAAAATAAAGTAGTTGAAAAAAAAGGAATGGTGTTCTTCTTTATCGACCCTCTGCCGGAATTTCCGGAAAAAAAAGACAAAAATAGAGTTTGAGAGAAAGAGACAGATTGAGACGAGGGAGAGAGTAAGAGGGATGTTGGAAGCGAGAGAGGTAGAGAGTGATAGAGATAGAGGGAGGGAGATTGAAAGAGGAAGAGAGAAAAAGAGAGGGGGGAGAGAGAGAGAGAGGGGAGAGATGGAGAGAGAGAGAGAGAGAGAGAGAGAGAGAGAGAGAGAGAGAGAGAGAGAGAGAGAGAGAGAGAGAGAGAGAGAGAGAGAGAGAGAGAGTCAGAGAAAGAGCCAGGGTGAGAGAGGGATGTTGCCAGCGAGAGAAAAAACAAAAGATAGAGAGGGGGTTAGTGAGAACAAGAGAAGAAGAGAGTGGGAGTGTGTGTGTATGAGAGAGAGAGGGAGAGGGAGAGAGATTAGTGTTCCTTAAGTAACGTAATATAATGTAGATGTGAGGGCTACCTTCAGTAAATAATGTGTGTAAGTCTTCTAGCATGAGAAAATTGTCCACTCTTTTGTTGTCTGATTGTATGAGGTCTATCGTCAGGGCAACATAACACACTCAGGGCCTGTCCTTTCTTTATATTGAGTAGTAATGTATTAATATAATTCAAATTCTCGGTAGCTTTTATATAAAATTATAGCCAACTTTTGATTGCCTTCATCCGATCTGCTATCGTTATTTTAATATTCCAGCTGAACTAGCCAATCCTTAGGAAGAGTTTTAAAACTTGTAAACAAAACACTATGGCAGATTTGTTCCGACGTTTTTATTACTAACAGAGAATGAAATCCAATCGATCTGATTCAAAATTAAATAGGAATGAGAACAAAATGATTCCTTCTTTCCTATTTTCACCTTTGGTTTGGTAGTTGGCGTGCTAGGGAGCGGTCGATAAACGGGGAAATGTCATTGCAAAATGTCATTCGTACGCCAAGTGGGTGAAGGGTCATTAGCCGTCGAAAAGGAAGGTTGCGGGTTGCTCGAAGTAGTCTTAGCAATGAGATTTATTCAAAATCTTTTAATTAAGGGTTTTTTGGAAAGTACACCCTGTTCGGATAGATGGACACGTCCAATTCCGCATGCCCGAAACTTTGAGGGTTCCCGATGGTTCGGCCGTGTGTCAATTCTCATTTTAAGGAATACCACGATACGTGATCGTATCGTGTTATTCCGAATGTTATGGTTATAACGGGTCTGCCCGTTATAACCATAACATTCGGAGGTTTATAATGCTTTTAGCCTCAGCATTGGCTAAATATTAGGCATTATCTCCCTATAATCAGTTTTTGTTGTGTTTCACGCATCAATTTCCTCATTAAAATGGGAATTGGCAAATGGTCGAAGTTTTAGGAATAATTTCACTCAGAATTTGGCGTATGCCGTCTATTGTAAATAGCAGATTTCTGCATTTTACATTCACAATACACCAAATAATAGTCATAAGCAGTATTAATCAATAAGGATTTTAACGATTTCTAATTTTTTTAATACTCAAGAATACAATATTTCAAAACGGTTGTCTACACATTACTCAGGAAGTATCAGAAAACACTTTAGAACTTCAAGTGTGCTACCTAGCTCATCAATCTCTTCTCGCCTCAAAACTATCTATTTTCCTGAGCATGTACGGTAATTTAAAAAACTATTTCTGCCTCCAAAAATAATAATAAATTATTACACCGGTACTAATATTAAATATAAAATTGTGCCGACCTACACGTACTGGCTATAACACTCGAACTCGAAACTTTCAGGATTAAGAAATATTTCCACTTCTCATGAATGTGGATTTTTTTTTTAAATTAAAAAAAAAACCGTCAGTGACCGTTTCAGTTTTTTTAATAGTTATTTTGAATTGAGTGAAATTTGTGACTTAATGCTAGCCCAATAAGGTATTTGCTTTCTTGATATATATTTCCTAAATTTTATGTTTGAAAAATGAATGCATTTTGGCAAATTTGTCCTCTCCGCTACCTCTATTGCTACTTCCTGAGTTTTGCTGAAATGTGATTTAGAACGAAAGCCAACTTTCATATATTCATTGTCAATGCATAACCCTTATTGTTCGACTTAAAACCTGTTAACCTTATGTTTTCTTCAACAATAACCCACTAATAAAATCGTTTGGCTTTCGGTTTTAGAATGGATTAAATGCAAACATTCCAAACCAAAGTCAATGCTCTATGTCCGCGTGAGTTAACAGTTTAAATAATCAACAGCCCGCAGTTCAAAGTGCAAGTTACCCTCTCTACCAGCCGAACATTGGTTAGTAATAATAATCTAAGTGTAACGTAAGGCGATTATAAGTTTTTTTTTTTTTTAAATTTAAATATTTATTAATTTAATGAAATTACATTCATCAAAAATCACGAGCGTCCGCACCAGCTGCCCCCTTGTCTCCTCGGGTAAGCGAGATTACTAGACACAGCCGTACCCCACTCCTCAACCAGCAGCAGTAGGAAGTTCCGGAGCTGGAAAAGGGACGAGAGAACTGCAGACACTCTAGGGGCTTATGGGGAGAAGATAACCTCCGTTATCACTCCCTTGTGTTGCTTAAAGAAGATCGTGGGGCCACTTCCTGTTCAACCGTCCTGCTGGGGAATAGGAATGGTTGGGAGTGGACAGTGACTGGACAGCAGGATTAGGGTTTAGGGATAATTCGCAATGAAAATTTGCAAATCGGATGGGTATAAGGTCTTGTATTAGAGGAATATTGAGGTTATGAAGATTCTTATTGGTTATGTAAAAAGGAGCATTGACAATAGTTCGGAGGACTTTAGACTGGAAGGTTTGGAAGCGGCAGATGTTGGATGGTTTTTCAGTTCCCCATAGCTCTATTCCGTATGTCCAAATGGGTTTTATAATTGTGTTGTAGGTTATGAGTTTGTTTTCAAGTGAGAGAGGTGAGTTTTTATTCAGTAATCTATAAACCTGTCCAAAGGGCCTGTTGAGTTCTTGTCTTTTCAGTCTGATGTGGTCTTTCCAAGTGAGTCTAGAGTCTAAATAAAAGCCAAGGTAACGGACTGTGTTGACGGGAAGGAGTTGGTTATTAAAGGATACTGGGGAACAGGATTGGTGACGGAGTGTAAATGTTATGAACTGGCTTTTATTTTCATTCTCCCTGATCCTCCAAATTTTGGACCATTTTTCTATTTCATTTAAATGGTTCTTGAGATTATTTGAAGCAACGTTTGGATTGGGATGGGAAGAAAGAACTGCTCTATCGTAGGAGAGTATTAGGATGGAGAGGAATATCAGCTGTGTATATGGTGTAGAGGACAGGTCCTAAGACACTACCCTGCGGAACTCCCGCTTCCACTGGTCGGTTGTCTGAGTATTCTTGCCCTTGTCGGACTCTGAAAAACCTGTCTTTCAGATAGGAACGGAAGATCAGGATAGGGTACTAGGAAGGAGTTTTTTAAATTTATAAAGTAAGCCAGTGTGCCAGACCCGGTCAAAAGCCTGCGCCACATCGAGGAAGACACTCGGGCAGTACTCTTTTTGCTCTAAGGAGGAGGATATGTGATCTACAACAGGAAGACCTTCCTGTACAGTGGAATGGAGAGGACGAAAACCAAACTGATGGGAAGGAAGTATGGTCTGGTTATTGAAAATAGGCACAAGGCGCTTCAGTAGGATTTTTTCAAACATTTTGGAGAAAATGAGGATAAGGCTTATAGGACGATAGGAATATGTTTGATGTGATGGTTTTCCGGCCTTAGGGAAAAGGATAATTATTGAGAATTTCCAGAGAGTCGGAAAATGGGTTGTACGGAATATGCAATTATATAAATATGTTAGGAAGAGGATTGCTTTGGATGGAAGTTGTCGAAGGATCTGAGAGGTGATTAGGTCATATCCTGGTGATTTACGGCGAGGAAGTTTGGAGATAAGGTATTTTACACAAGAGTATTCAGCAGTTCTTGGTGTTTTTAGTAACTAACTTTTTTTCATCGGTTCTCCAGATATGTAGGTGTCGGAGCCTGCCTTCCCCTGGTGTACTAGGATAAGTCCCCTCTAGATACATGATGATAGAGGAACCGTAAAAGGGTGAGAACATAGTGGAGCGGCGAGGGTAGAGGGTAGCCGAGAGGGAAGCCAAGAGGGTTAGAAATAATGCATGTATTTACACTTGCCAAAACATAGTGGATCGGAGAGGGTAGCCGAGAGGGTCAAACCCATCTGAGCTACCCTCTTGGCAACCCTCTCGGCTACCCCCTACCCTCGCCGCTCCACTATGTTTTCACCCAAAGAGATCGTTCTCCGGGATTGCGACCAATCAAGGCCTTGGTGGACTGAGCCCTAAAAATGATGTTACGGGATGAGGTCGGTGATCGTGGCCCTTTGGGTTCGCCGGTGTGACTTCGTGGCATGTGTTGGAAGTTCTGGGTCAGTTTGCCCTGTTCTGAGGTGTCAGTCAGACTCGAGGTCGAAGGTAAAAATGTAGGTGTTCTCTCCGGGGACGTGCTATCAATGTTGCGACATACGTTTGTGCATAGGCTTTCGGGGACATCCGCATCTTTTTGTCGGCGGAAGGATCAATAGATGAGAGATTGTTGGAGGCTTACAACGCTGTGCACATCTCTTTCCAACTTCTTCGACGCACACTACGGCACGAACACTCTATATTATATTACGAATTTTTTTCTCCCTACATTGGCCTAAATATCCACTTTATCACAGATAAAATTTCTAGCAGGTTTCACGTTTCGTTCGTAAATTCACCATCCAGATACCCCACTGCTCATACAGGTGGTGAAGTGGTTTAATGTGGACTGGACAAAACCAAAAAAACCAAATTGATAGTAATAGCAATGGGTGTATTCTCCTCTCATGGAATCTTTGCCCAATTCTAACTCACCTCCATTTCTTCCGGCTAGTCGAAGTGCACAGTGAGAGATTAAATAAATGCCATTCAAAGAACCCTGTAATGTCAGGCAGGTATTCAGCCGGCAAGTGAAGGCCTCGTACTCAATAAGGTACACGAGGGCTCATGATAACCTCAACATTATCAAGTGCATGATTCAATTACAAGTGTCGATTCTATTATTAGTATAACAAAATAATTAGCCCTTTTAGCACTTTCCTCCGAAGGAAAGTAGCTATTGAGGTTGGACTCATGACGGAATTTTTGAAAAATTTCTTCAAATCTTTATCGATCCTACCTAGTAGACACCGAAAATGACCCTCGTTAAAATTTATATATATCTATATATATATATATATATATATATATATATATATATATATATGCATATATATATATATATATATATATATATATATATATATATATATATATATATATATATATATATATATGTGTGTCTGTTAACACGATAGCGGCCAGAGTTTTTGTTTTTTCGTCACGAAACTTGGTATATAGCATTCAATTAGCAAACGATTGAACGAGTTTGTTAACCACCAAAGTCGGTCCATCAGAAGGGGGGGTTTACCCCGAACCCAAAACACTAATTTGACTATGTCAGCCGTAATATTTGTTATATTTCAACGAAACTTGGTATTCGTAGTGGTAATATAGAGAGAAAAGTGAGATATAAAAATGAACTAAATCGGTTCATTAGAAGGGGGGGTTTACTCCGGACCCACAATACCAATTCGCCACTACCAGCCGTGATTTTTGGTATATTTCGACGAAACTCGGAATTCGTAGTAGTAATCTACAGGTAAATATGTGTTGTAAAAATAAACTAAATCGGTTCATTAGAAGGGGGGGTTTACTCCGGACCCAAATTCCTAATATACTCACACCGGTCTTAATTTCTGCTGTATTGTAACGAAACGCGGTATACGTCGTGGGTAACTCATGAGAAAGAAGTGTTGTAAAAATGAGCTGAATCGGTCAATCGGAAAGCGGGGGTTTAATTTGTAATATATTTCAATAGAAAAGCCCGTCAGACGTAGGTTCACAAAGCCGCCGCAAGGAGCGCTATCTACCACTAGAGTGACTGTATCCTGTTCCTGCGTTAGATCAAAATACGATAATATGAGGTTTTTTGTATTTATTACGTAGTGTAGTAGGTACCATGTGTAAACATAACTCTGGAAGCAAATTAATAATTGAACAGTTACTCATTACAAAATTAAAAGAGAACTATTCACGTTTTTATTTTATTTATGTAGGATATTTTAAGCAAATTGTTCTGGAAAGCAGTCTACACTACCCAAATTCTGAGGAAAGTGCTTAGTTATGCAGCTCCTGCACGGATGACGGACTTTTCTTAGGAGGAGTCGAATCGCGCCGTGGCCGATTTAAAATTCTCGTTTTAAAATGGTAGGTACTCTGACGAAAAAAATTATATATTTGTTTTACTGAGTCAGTCGCCTGTCTGCAAACACCAGTACAAGTCAGCTTCATTGCTTCCAATATACCTGTTGTCCAAAAGTCCAGAGCAAAGGTTTTACGACTGTAGTCTTTAGTATAGGATTCCATAGAAATATCGGTAGTCTTGAGAGCTCCTGAATACTAGAACACCTCTTAGGTGCTAGTGGTCCACCCTAAATACCTTTCAGGTGCTAGTAGTGGTGAGTTACCCTAAATACAAGACACCACTTCCACGGAGTAACCGCATTTCTCATTAACATTCGACCACTCCCACACATATCCAATAGATAGTTCTGTTGGAAGTATATTTTTTACCTTAGAGGAATTGAATTTCTTTAAATTGAAATATTTGGATACATTTGACGAATATTTCCCTCAAAATTTGACTTTTCTTTCTATGAGAATAGACAACAAATAAATACACTTTAATAGCTAATGCAAGGTAGGGATTGTCGGGGTTCGGTCACTGCTACTTAATAAAACTACATTTTATCATAAAAATGGTTTTATGAATGAATGAATAAGTAAATATATTTCTCTTAAAATATGTACAGTGTTTTAACAATAATTAATGCCTATTTACAAAAGAAAAGCTTGGGCAAGGCCCGTTAGCTGTAAAAATGGTTTTATTGTGCCGACGTTTCGGCTTGATATATGATATATATATATATATATGTTTATTTCAGTATAACATCCGTCCTACTGTTTTTTTACAGCCCTGATGAAGGCTTGAAGTTCAAGCCGAAACTTCGGCACAATAAAACCATTTTTATGATAAAATGTAGTTTTATTAAGTAGCAGTGACCGAACCCCGACAATCCCTACCTTGCATCATCTACGGTCAACGATCTCCTCTCAATTTAATAGCTAATGCATCTATGAACCGTAGATATGTTTGTATTAATGGAAAGGAAAATATATATCTTGTCGAAGATATAGGAATACATATTTCTTCATATGGATGTATGTAAGTACACCATGGCGTGTAGAATCCCTATTAGTAACCATGACAGTAAATCCATATGGTTGTCCCTGCTTAATGTTCCTTCAAGTCATACATCCTGAAGGAAATTAGAATTGAAATCCTCCTGCCTACGCACTTATTCATAGCAGCTTGATAGGTATTTAATGGTATTTCAATACGGATCAATACTCAATCGCCTCAGCTCTTTTATTGTTCTTACTGTATACGCGGAACAAACGTAGGCAAAAATAGACTACACACCTTTAGCTTTTGTGTTGTAATATCGTCGCAAAAAATGCAAAGTATCGAATGTGAAAATCACCACTTTTCACAGTGGAAAAGCATTTATTCATAACTTTTTTTTGGACAGTCAAATATTCGGCAGATTTGACCTTTTGACAGTGGAATACTTTCCCTTTAATAGAGTGAAGTCAGATTGAAGAATTTGCCGTACATAAGTCCAGCAGAAATTATTAAAGATTGACAATGAAAGATGCATTTTTTCACATTCGTTACTTTGCATTTGTATCGACGATATCAAGGTTTCGCCTCAGTTCAACACCATGTTCATTTAAGTGTATAATAATTTTTGACAAGTTTGAATGTAAATAAATATAATTAGATGGCTGACAGAAAAAAAGAGCAACTTTTTTCCTCGAAAATGTTTCGATAATAGCCAGAGAAAAAAAAAGATTATACGTTTGAAAATTAATATTTTTCATGAACGCAGAAATACTATGTAATGCACATTTTTCCCCAAGCATATTAAATAAGAGCTCAATCAATTTCGACGTCTGTATAAGGCCTTTGTTTGAAATTGAAATTTGGATTTATTCACATTGTTGGTCCTTTTTATAAGCTGCTCGTATTAATTTAAAAAAAAAAAATAATAATACTGTGATTGTAATATTTTCAAGTTGAAGCTATATATATATATATATATATATATATATATATATATATATATATATATCAGTCCCATACCTGCCAGCCATATTGGCAGCTTACACGAGGCAACAAACTCATAGGAATCAAAGATACAGTTCAAGCTTGGTCATCTAGCTCATGGGATTTGAGACGAGAAGAAGTCGTCTTATGTCGTTTAAGAATCGGACATCCTTTACTCACACGCTCGTTTTTAATGAATAAAACTGAAAAACCTACTTGCAGACAGTGTAACTTACCTCTAACAGTTAAACACATATTGACAGAATGTAGAAGACGTGATTACTTATAAATACCTCACGACATGACTGAACTTTTGAAAGAGGGTAGCCAATTGATAAACACTATTTTTCATCAACTAAAACACACACAACTATACAACAAGAATCTGAAGCTATTTCTGATATCTGTAGCATTTTCATTAGTATATTTATTTTTTTAATTTAAATTTGTTTTATTAAAAAACTTTCATTTTCACTTAATCGTGGAACATATATGTGCCTATACTTATGTACTTGAGTATATGTAAACGTCTGTATGTACATGAGTATATGTAAACGTCTGTATGTACATGAGTATATGTAAACGTCTGTATGTACTTGAGTATATGTAAACGTCTGTATGTACATGTATATAATATGTGTTACACAGCAATGTATATGTAAGTGTTGTGCACATGCGTATACATATGAAAAGGAATTATATAGTAATGTTTTAATATATATAAAAAAATATCAGTCCCGTAACAGGCCACAAGGGCCCAGAGGGGTATATGATTTTTGACCATACGGCACACTAGGGAGATAGTGTGGTCAACACTATGCTCCGGCCACCTGATTTTCCCCTTGGCTGCTTCGACTGCTAGGGTCAATAGCACCCAAGGTGCCCATTATTAATTAAATTAATTAAAGGCTGGGTGAGCCTAGGGACGATCTGGGACCCCAGATCCAACTCTCGAACGGCAGCACTAGAAGAAAAAATCTTTAGTGCGCGCTCGGGTTTTGAACCTGGTCCCCCATTTCATTAGTCGAGTGCTCTACCACTGAGCTATATATATAATAGTGTACGTACTTATAACTTTTGTATTAATTTTTAAAATAATTTTATTGTAAATTAATGTTTTTACTTTATATGAAATATCAATAAGAATTTGTAATGACTATTTAATAATAAGAACAGATTTGTAATTATCGAGCGAATCATCTGAGTTATGAGAGGCTTAATAATAAATAATAGATTATCTTTAGGTCACGTCAGAGTTCCGATGTGGGTATATATATATATATATATATATATATATATATATATATATATTTGCGAAAATCTTTTTTAGGGTTTGTTGTTCATGTATTTGCTCATTTTAAACATTTATATGGAAAGTTTGTTTTTTTTTCTTTACAAACGAATAACAAACATATTCTTTAATCATATATTTTGATTTTATTTTTATTTACAGTTCCTGAAGATCTATGTCTTTAGAGCCACGCTGTTTATAGATTTCCACTCTTTCTAAATGTCCATCGTACAGCATGATAATGTTTCATCGGTACGATAAATGGAACAAAAACTCAACATGTTGGGAGTGGGTTTCGAACCCGGGTCCGGTTGGATGCTATATCCACACAACCGAAACCTTTCTAATTATCCGAATTAATCCATCACATAAATACAGTAACATATCCTCGATACAAAGGCTAAGCATCGAATGTGAAAAATGGTTTGGTACCTTATAGATGACTTTATACATATTATAAATCTTGTGATATATTTTAATCACACTTAATGCACATTCGTTTGTTTGATTTTATGTGATTGATAATTATATTTCTTTAAGTTTCGGGAGTTTGCCACAACGTACATCAGTCCCACAGCAATCAGAAAAATTAAAAATGAAAAATGCATTTTTTCGCATTCGATACTTTGCATTTGTATCGACAAAATTAAGAACTATTTACATATTGTTGCGTACCTACTTTTCCTACCATTAGCTGATGGAACTTCATGATTTAATAACATACTTCCCGTATGAATAAATCCTCCTTATATAGAATGTCTGCCTTGAAGTAGCTAGCCAAGGTATTTAAGGCTAGCCAGAGGGAATTTATGGCTCCTCACCTCAGGGAGTTATGCATATGGGGAGATATATGGTTACAGCTATTGGGATCCAGCGGTGTCTGGGTAGTAGCAGAACCCACAAAAATCATGATTTATTTTTTAGACATATTATATATGTCATATTTCTATAAATAATCCTCTAGTCATATGAAAATGTCCCGTTTGCAGGAGCAGCGGCATTTTAGCGTGACTACATCCGAGAGACCCGTCCAGACTGTGGTTAATGGGATTAGATGCAGCAGTATGGTAATGAAGAAAAATGGGCATAATAAATAGAGTACGTAAATACTTAATGGGTAGTAAAATGTTAATTCGTACCAAGTGATGTACAGACCTCTTTGTACAGACGCGTCTGTGCGTCAAACGTCGCAAGAATCTCTGATAATAGATACCATGTTGAGTTTTAACCATTGGAGACATAGCCACTTTCGTGACTAGGCCATTTCTTCGCTTCGGGACTGCAAGCCACCGTTGTAAAAGCATTTCGCGATATATTACGGTTTAAACCACTACTACACACTTTAGTGTCAGCGAGAGTTCATAAAAATCTAATTTGAGCCTATTAAAAGAGAGGTTTCCTTCTGCTACGCGGGCCACTACCAGGTCTGAAAAAAATAACTTCCACTAACTTGTGCAAATTAGCAGAAAATAATGCATTAAACCACTGTCAGAAAGCGTGGACAAATTCTGAAAACAAATTAAAAATACAACAAGAGCTTGGACGAAAAAATAACTGAACAAGTTATCCTTTCTTGACACAGTTTACTCACAGGGTTCTGCTCTCCTATCTAATGGAACGAAAGACAGCCCCGTTTGCACATGTTTTAACGAGACATTAAAAGTTAAACACACATACTTACTGACTGCAGATTACGAGACCACCAAGCAATTCCGCATGTCTTACACGAATTACTAGACGAAAATAGCCCATATAATAACACTATACTGACGCACTTTGAGACAATTAACTTATATTCAAAAATATAGCTCCTCACCCTTCCCTCTTTTCTTTATTAAGCTATTATATTACGATTTGTAAAATTCATTATTATAACATTCAAGATTTATAAAATATACTGACGTATAACAATTTCTATAATGTATTAATATAGTGCATCATATGCATAATGTATTTATATACTCAATTTGTAAATGTATTTTGTAATATCACTATATGATAAATTAGAAGAGTAAAGCGCCAAAAATTGCGAAACTCTTAATCTATATATAAGAAAATCACGTGTCTGTCTGTTTGTATGTTTTTCTGTTTGATCCTTATACAAATCACCGTTTGACCGATTTTGACCAATCTTGATACGGGAAATCTCCTAGGCTAGGTCAAAACAGTAAAGTTTCAAAATTTGGTCAAAAGGTCAAAGGTTTGTTCAAGAAAAATTGGCCACACTGAACCATTCAGAGTGTGACGGCCAATTTTCCATTTTTAATAATGTCTCAAATTTATTTTTTGATGTGCCTGATAATTAGAATAAATCGAACTCATTGATGACTTTACATCATTATATAATCATGTAATGCAGTTTATTTCAATTTTATTTCAACAGTCACTGTCTAACTGTGACTGTGCTGGCCTTTCTTTGATAAGAGCTATCTATTCGCAGGCTCTGGTTCTGGCCTCTGTCGTTTTTTTCAGAACTGCTGTGGTGCTGGCCTCTGTTGGCTGTCTCACGAACTACCTCTAGAAAAAAAAAAAATCAGTCCCGTAACAGGCCACAAGGGCCCAGAGGGGCAGATACTGTGGAGGTATCTGATTCTTGACCATACGGCACACTAGGGAGATAGTGTGGTCAACACTATGCTCCGTCCGCCTGATTTTCCCCTTGGCTGCTTCAACTGCTAGAGTCATTAGCACCCAAGGTCCCATTATTAATTAGATTAATTAAAGGATGGGTGAGCCTAGGGACGATCTGGGACCCCAAATCCAACCCTCGAACGGCAGCACTAGAAGAAAAATTCTTTAGTGCGCGCTCGGGTTTTGAACCTGGTCCTCCAGTTCATTAGTCGAGTGCTCTACCACTGAGCTAACCTCGTCCCCCTACATCTAGAAAGGTATAAACAAATTCACACCGTTTGACCGATTTTGACGTAACTGGGTATACAGGTAGATCTTGATACGGGAAGAGTCAAAGGCAGAAAGTAGGTGTAGCATTGCACGCTGGGTAACAGCTTTAACCCTTTCGAGGTTTGCCGTGCCCCTGGAACGAAGGACTTGTACAGCCGTCGCGGTCTGCCGTGCCCCTGGAACGAAGGACTTGTACAGCAGTCCTTCTCACTCGCTTACCAGCTCCTTACGGCTAACTTTTCCAGGAGTTTGACCTTGTGGCTATTAAGCAAGGATTTAAAGAAGCTTTAGCTATTTCTTTTACCACTGGTTGCCGGAAAAATTAACTATTTGTGTCGAGAGAGCAACGGATTATGGATACATGGGTCGGGATCATAAAAATTAACATCGCCAGTGTTAGATCCAACTCGATTCCAATCGAAAAGGATGATGTATTTTTCTTGTTTTTAATAAAAAAAAGAGGCTATTTATTTATTTAGCTTCTTTGATTAATACCTATATCATAAAAAAATAATATTTTTCGTACCAAAAATTATAGACTATAAAAAATATTTATTGGAGCATCTAATTATATAATTCAACTTAAATATTTAGAGCTAAAAGTAAACGTAAATGAATAATACAATGCAGTTTTCCTACGATTAGAAATGTTAAGGGAGGAAATTGTATGAACGTTTTTACACCCGTCGAGAGGAGGGCGAGAATAGCTTAGGGGTACTAGGGCCCGGCCAGGTAGAGAGGTGGCCGTACTACAGGGTCGGTCAGCCTGCACTACCCGTCGTAAGCTAAGGGTTAAATAAATAAATATTGCTGTCCTGTAGAACCAGGAGAGTAAGGGTTGGTTTACACTTGCTAGTTATTGCAGGAAATTTATATCAGACAGAAATTGCGACTAGTGTAAACCATGAGCAATTTATGTCTGAGATATATATTTCTATCCCGAGCAATAAGTGTCGACACGTCTATACCGTCAGGTGAATACGCTGATTATAAAGAGAGAAATAAATGTCAGACAGAAATATCTTGGTTTCTAGCTATATTGCCGAAACTTCTATACCAAGCAGAATGGACTAGACAGGACATATATGTCTGAGTGTAAACAGGCCGGCATTTATTGCAAAGCGAGAACCGTCCTATACATATCCATGACATAAATGTCTAGCTATTTCTGTCCGTATGTAAACTTGCAAGAGAATATCTATCCGACACTTATATCGCGACATATATCGTGATATATATTTCCAGCCAGAAATATCAAGTGTAAACGCACCCTAAAACTGGCTCCTATCCACGGGCATCTAAAGTCGTGAGGGTTGCCCCCTCGTAGGTGATACTAAAGAATATATCCAGCCTGAGTAGAAGTCGTGAGGGTTGCCCCCTCGTAGGTGATACTACAGAATATATCCAGCCTAAGTAGAAGTCGTGAGGGTTGCCCCCTCGTAGGTGATACTACAGAATATATCCAGCCTAAGTAGAAGTCGTGAGGGTTGCCCCCTCGTAGGTGATACTACAGAATATATCCAGCCTGAGTAGAAGTCGTGAGGGTTGCCCCCTCGTAGGTGATACTACAGAATATATCCAGCCTAAGTAGAAGTCGTGAGGGTTGCCCCCTCGTAGGTGATACTACAGAATATATCCAGCCTGAGTAGAAGTCGTGAGGGTTGCCACCTCGTAGGTGATACTACAGAATATATCCAGCCTGAGTAGAAGTCGTGAGGGTTGCCACCTCGTCAGTGATACTCCAGAATATATCCAGCCTGAGTAGAAGTCGTGAGGGTTGCCACCTCGTAGGCGATACTACAGAATATATCCAGCCCGAGTAGAAGTAGAGAAAAACTTCCATGATAAATAGAGTAACTAAATACATGAGTTGGTTGTAAAATGTCAATAGGTCCCGTGATATTTACAGATTTTTTGTGTGCGTTCAAAAATCTGAACAATCATTGCCGGTAGATACCGTTTTGATTTTGTAGCAACCGCACTGTAACCTTCCACTGCACTAGCTGTCAAACTCTCCCGCCAAGCTCGCAGCAAATCTATTATCATTGAACCACGGCCTGCAACTCACTAATTACTAAATTAATGATTAATTGGTTGCGCGGGTAATGAATTTCTAGCTCATCAGCTGTTAGGGAGTACCTCGTGTTTCTCTGAAGCATTCCTTGGTTGTTCCCGAAATCAGTGTGTCGTCTTTGTGTGGTGAATTGGACATGGAGACTTTTACTTTCATTTATTTTTATTTATCTTCAGTTGCGCATTATTTATTTCATTTTAATAAAGAAGAATATTTTTTATCAATTTATTTGACCTGTCACAACTTTAATGAGTAAGTAACCCTTTATATTCAAAATCCTCCTTACAAGGAACCTTTACCTAATCCTTAACTCCTAACTTCCAGACTGGTTTTTCCGGGTCCACAATGAAACAGCATTCTCAGATTATTTTTCTGTAAAAGCGGGAGTCCTTCGGGGTAGCGTACTTGGTTCTATGCTCTATACTCTTTTTTACAGCTGTCATGCCAACATATCCCGCTAAACTCAAACCTACGAATGCAGATCATACAACCATTCTTTTATCACAAACAGATCCAGATATAGCATCACAAAAACTATAAATCCAGCAAGTTGACCGTGTAAACCCGCATTTAATATGCTCAAACTCCATATTTAAATAGTTCCTCCCGTCATTTACACTTACGAAGCAGTACGTGGGAAATATGTAAGAAAAATAAAAATAGAGAATACGTTCGGTTTAATTTGAATATAGCTAAATTAGTAATGGTGTAATTAACACATTTATGACTGAATATTTATCTATTTTATGTGCAATACCGCAAATGAAAATTCTATTCCAAATGTCTGTTAACATATTCCAAATAGGGGCTGGACAATAGTTTCTAGCTTTGTCGTCCGTAAAGTAATCACAATATAAATATTTTATTAAACCAGATGTTTATTAAACGAAATTTATTTATAACACCAGCTAGTGTTTAATATTATCGATATGCGTAATTATTTTAAACATATCCTTTATTATCAATATTCTAATTATTGAAGTAATTTGAACGTTCAATTATAAAATTCCTTAACTCTAATATGTTATTATTATTAAATTTTATCGTCCATTTATTATTATTTATTCATTTATTTGTTTACTGAGCCCAGAAACTTTTAGCGATGGTCTCCTTACAGTGTTATGACTATGTAATCAGACTCAGTCCAAAGTAAAAGAGAAAAAAGAAGTAAAATAAAATAAATAATTATAAAATATAAAAAAATAAATCAAACTAAAAACAACTAAATAGCAATAAATAAAGGAATAGCATATATATATATATATATATATATATATATATATATATATATATATATATATA
The DNA here is from genome assembly GCA_946811695.1 of Gonocerus acuteangulatus. Lineage (NCBI taxonomy): Eukaryota > Metazoa > Arthropoda > Insecta > Hemiptera > Coreidae > Gonocerus > Gonocerus acuteangulatus. Next base: position 21,746,217 of record OX328124.1, on the reverse strand, counting down.
TATACTTCAAATTAAAATTGTGTAAATTCGATTTTCACTTTTTATGTGGATGAATGTCAATTGAAAACTTCATTTTATGTTTATATTTTAACTAAAGCTCAACTATATTTAAATTTTACATATTTTATTAAATGTTTGAGTATATTTTGAGTGTGAATAATAACAATATCCTGGTGCCATTGGCCATAGCAGTCGACGCACCATAATAATAAAAAAAAAAAAAAAATAATAATAATAATAATATTCACAAGGAATTCCAAATTCGTAACATAATAGTATTCACAAGGAATTCAAACTTCGTAAAATAATGGTAGTACAGAAAATAAGCTTTGAAGAAGCGAAGAAGAAGATATCCTTCGAAAAATCAGGTCTGTACTCCCACAATGTGAAATTAATACCTGAAGAAAATGATGCTTTTACCAGACTATCAGGATACGAATTAATTAACCATTTATAGTTAACTACGAATTTTAGGACTGGTAATCTATAGGTTACCACCCTATCCTAACCAGGATAGGGCTGATGCCTTTTCTTTTTTCTAAAGAAAAGCCACCACCTATAGCCTTGACCCTTTGGCACGGAGCGTTATGTGCTCACGCCTTAACGCTCATGTCCACCGGGCCTCCATCTAATGTGTAAAAATAAATGAAATAATATATACATAAAAATATATTCAGTTTCATGTCTAGGCATAACTTCAGAAAATTTGGCATAAAACTTAAGATCATGTCGATTAAACAGCATGTACCACCCAAAATTTGGTATGAAACTTAAGATCATGTCGATTAAACAGCATGTACCACCCAAAATTTGGCATAAAACTTAAGATCATGTCGATTAAACAGCATGTACCACCCAAAAATTGGTATGAAACTTAAGATCATGTCGATTAAACAGCATGTACCACCCAAAATTTGGCATGAAACTTAAGATCATGTCGATTAAACAGCATGTACCACCCAAAAGGATCAGCGTTTTCTCGGAAAAAAAGGTACGATAAAATTGTTTATGATAATATGCTTCTAAGTAATCCTTTTTACGGTTTTTTTTTTGTTGTTGTTTAAAAAAAAAATCGAAAGAACTAAGTTAATGTGATTAAACTGAGGTGATTATTCGAAAGCTGATAGAATATTCATCCTTCATGACAATGTTCTTTCTGAACTTAGTCTTTGGAAGGATAGAATTCCCTGTTCCATTAATTGAATAGTCAGCTCCAATTCCTCGTCCAAAGAAACTAATCACCAGTTGGAATAAAAAAAAAAAAAAAAAAAAAAAAAAGATTTCCTATATTTTTTTTGTTGTCAAATCGTTTTATCTTATCTCAAATCCCTTTTCTAATTTGCATTTTACTCAGAAAGAACTCATTTACTTCTCTAACCGAGGCATTGGAACAGCTCTTCTTTCTCCAATCTGAAATGCTCAGAAACTCAAATATAGGAATTACGAGTGCATATTTAAGAAGGCAACTAGTTATATTTTCTGGAAAATGTTTAGCCATGCATTCATTGTTCAGTGACAACGAAAACAATGCAGATATATAACAAAGAATTTATATAGTACCATAAATTCTGTAGGCAGGAGCTGCATGAAAAGAGCACAAGACAGTGGCTACAACAAACATGATACATTTCGCTTTTTGATACAAACAATTTTTATACCGCCACCGGCCGTAACCACGTTGAATACACCGTTTCCCGTAGATCACCGAAGTTAAGCAACGCCGAGGCCAGTACTTAAATAGGAGACCGACTAAGTGGCGTTGATATTATATAAGTCCGATTCGCAGGAACTGCGTCATCTTAGCGCGGTTCCGTTCTTATCTTTAGTGTTTATGAAGGCATAAAATAGAAACAGTTATTACTTTGTTTAGATCAATAGCGAAACACCTATCCAAATGAAATCTCAAACAAACCAGTCTTGAAAGGTCTTGATTTACAATCTTACCTGCATGGGTCAGCTATCCCATAAGTCGGGCAGAAAGGCCTCCACTCAGAGGCATTTGGAAAGCCTTGGGATCTCTCTCTTTGAACGCTACATTTTTAACAATAAATTGATCTTCTTATTTTACTTAATCTGTTTTATTGTCAACTACATTATCCGACTATAAGCAATTTAAAAATAACAAGGAATAAAACAGACAAAAAGAACAGTTCGAATAAACGAAATCAATTACTTTAAAGTTTTAAGCACTTATTTCTCCGATTGACATCGCCTAATTAAAACTTTCTTTAGAACCTTTTTTGTAGAACATTTAGTAAGCTTTCAAATGGTAACCTTCTGCTTCCCAAGATTGTCAACGGTTTTCGAGATACTAACGAAAGTATACAAAGTTACCAAACCTTTTCTTTTCTTATCTGTTAATAAAATATTTTATTCTAACCCTTTCTTTTCTCCAAACATATTAGTGTTGATGAAATTCAAACATGCAGAAAATGTTTCAACTGAGTCCCATAATTTTAAGTACCAGAATCAAAGACAAAAAGAACAGTTCGAATAAGCAAAATCAATTACTTTAAAGGTTTAAGCACTTATTTCTCCGATTGACATCGCCTAATCAAAACGTTCATTAGTACCATTTTTGTAGAGCATTTAGTAATCTTTCTAATGGTGATCTTAGGTTTCGCTAGATTCTCAACCTTTTTCGAAATATTAAGGAAAGTATACAAAGTTACCAAATTTTTTTATGTCTGTTAATAAAATATTTTATTCTAACCCTTCCTTAACTCCAAACGTAACAAAAATTTCAACATATTAGTTTTAATAAAAGTAGAACATGCAGAAAATGTTTCAACTGAATCCATTGATTCTAAGTACCCAAACCAAAAACGGTATTCAAAAACTGTTTTTCCAATTTTCTCGAAAACGGTTAAAGCTATCGCATTGAAAATGGTTTCATTCGTTTTCCTAGCCCAAGAAGCCTATAAAACGAGTACTTACAAGCTTATGAACTCAAAAACGTAAGCGTTACGATTTTTTTTGCGCGAGTTTCGCCCCAAAGGCCATCTTCCCGTGGGCGGATTCTGCTGGTTAACGAACTTGACCTTTCAAATTGGAAGACGGATTTTTGTACCAAATTTCATCACAATCGGACCATTAGGGAAGCCAGAAATGAGCGAACAGACAAATATATATATATATATATATATATATATATATATATATATATATACATATATATATATATAAATATATACATATATATATACATATATATATATATATATATATATATATATATATATATATACATATATATATATATAAATATATACATATATATATACATATATATATATATATATATATATACAAATTTGAACCACCGTTATTTTCGGTCTCTAGGGGTTCTGAAACGCGAAATTTTCTAGTCGGCACTTCCGGATATTTTCATTGTATCAACCTTATAAGCGGGGTTCCTCCCTATGGGGGAGGGAGGGACCGCGCTAAAAGGTTAGCAACCTGTAGATAGCCCGGCGTTAATAGCCCAAATGTTGATACATTAGAAATAACATTCAAAAAAGTATTGTGCCCTTTGCATTTCTCATCAGAGTAGGGTAAACTGTGAAACTAATGTTTAAATTAGTAATCCCGGTGTGACTAACGATTGATGATTGATCGATCATATTTCTCCAAGATTAATGAGTAACGAGTAACTACATATATATCAATAATTTGTGATTAATTATTAAAAGATGATGTCGACTAATGACTAAACTTATGCAAATTGATGATTAAAGACTAAAAAACTAGATTTATGATTGATGAATAACTTAATAAAATTTCAAAATAATTGATACAAAAGAGTTTTTGATTTTTCTATGTTAACCGTAATAGTTATCATAATTGCACCAATAATCAAAATTTTAAAGCACAAGGCGCAAACTTTTCCTCGTTCACTGTTCTGAACAATACTATATTTTGAACAGTCTGTTCAAAAGGTATAGCAGACTGCTATTCTGCAGTCCTAAATCCTTAATCAGAGCAAAAAGTGTGTTTACCGAGTTTGGAAAGGATGGGACATCACCATAACCTTGTAAAATTAAGTAATGTGTTCGTGATGGCTTCTTCACACTAAAGCAAATTTATTGATTTTGACTTAGAAATCAGAAAAAATTATACTTAAATAATTTTTTTTTTAAAACAAAGATGTACCATTTCAAAGCTTATTAAATAAGGCAAATTTTGAGGTGGAGGCAAACCGCTAGGTCTACAAATAGCTGATTAAGAAAATATTACTCTACTCTTGGTGTAGCTCTTAATTTACATGACAGCATTTTAATAACTAGTGTTTCTTATTGGAAATTTAATGTAGATTCTAAAAATGTGGCCGTCATTTACGATACATAGACCAGAAATCCGGAAAACACAGTTTTTCATAAGAAAACCCAATAGTTTTGAAAATAGGCAAACATTTGAATAGCTCTGCTACATGTTGAGATAGGAGGCTCATTTCTGCATCCCTGAACTACAAATGAGGTGCAGAATAAACCCTTAAAGTTATGACATCTCAATGTTGGATGTCACCCACACAACCCTGTATATTAATATATTACACATTTATGTTGCATTTAATTTCATTTTGGTCATGTCCTCCCAGTAATCACCTCTGGTTTCTGTAGTACAGTGAAACCTCCCTTAACGGACACCTCCCTACAGCTGACACCTCTATTAACGGACATTTTCTCACAGTACCGAATTTTTCTATAGGTAAAATAAACCTCTATATTGCGGACACCTCTGTACAACGGACACGTACAGAGAAACCTGATTTTTTACCTCCTTACTACGGACAAGTACAGCTAATGTAAGTTATCGAAGTGTTCCTATCGGTGTAGGTTTCCAGTAAAATGCGTTAACAATAACAAACTCGTTTTAAGAATAAGATATATATATATATATATATATATATATATATATATATATATATATATATATATATATAGAATAGTGACTAGTAATATCTTCCTAGGAATTTCACAACGGGAACCCTTTCCTTTTCAGCAGAAGCATATGATTTTCCCGCTGCCAGATTACTATTGTTTTTCCTACGCGGTATCACGGTTCCGGGAATATTCCAAAACTCTCATTCCGTTCACATTCCCTCTCTTCAATTTTCAGTTGGTTTTTAGCTCTTGTTGAATAAATATCGTGCTTTCTCTTCAATATGTCTAATCGGAAATCTCTGACACTTGAAGAACAAATTGACGTGATAACATTTTCTAATTGCGAAAAATGTGGTGTGCGTAAAGTTGCCAAATTTTGCAGAAATGGACGGAAAATTGTGACAAACATGTTGTCCTAGAACTAAGAACTGGACACGAATTTACAATCGATCTGGCTACACTGGAATGGTTTAAAAGAGTGCGTGTTCAAAACATTCCCTTATCAGGTCCTATGATCCAGGCAAAAGCACTAGAAATAGCTGGACAGTTGGGCTATTCTGAATTTAAAGCTTCATAAGTGTATACTTATTGAACTTCTTTCTATATACTTAAAAAAAAATTGTGAAGGGTAATTATTAAATAGTTAATTAAAACATGAATTAAATATACAAGTTTGGTACGTACCCATCTCGACCAACCCCTCTATATAGCGGACACCTCTCTATAGTGGACAACTTGGGTGCTCCCAGAGGTGTCCGCTATAGAGAGGTTTCACTGTACTTTACATTATTTCATTCCTTAGATATCTACTAGGCATGATTAAATTGCTATTATCATGAGCATATATAGGCGATTTGCAAATACTTAAGTGACTTAAAAATACAATAATTCTATATAAAGCTGCCTCGTTATATTTTCAGCAAATAAACCAGGAAACCGTTCTCCAAAGACAATATACGCTTATTTAATTTGAAATTTATTCAACAAAAGTTACCTTACATTTGGAGTATTACATAACGACGGAATTGGATGAACAGCTAAATCTCTGCCATAAATGTCCTGGATGAGTTCTATTTCAGGCTATTTTCCGGGAAATATCCTTTACTCATTGTACTCGAGGCAATCCGAAACCTTTTCTCCCGAGAAAAGTAATCTAAAACCCTGTCCAATCTCCGTGTGTAATATAATTTCAGGACGTCATAAGTCCTTGGGCAAACTGAGTAGAATTAATATGTATATATTTTTTTTTTAATTTATATCTGTACGTTGGAAAATATGTTTAATGCTGTAGAAGATATTTTTGGCTTGATCTAATTAAAATTATCTTAATCCTGGAAGGTTTACCACAATTAAACATTCCACTAGTTTTCATTATAAACTTATCCTTAAATAGAGGAAAAATTGACAAAAAACAATCTTTATTTATTTTTTTTTTTTTTTAATTTTTGTAATTACTCTTGAACCTTACAGAATATTTACTCACTACAGACTTTGAGAAAATATGAATTAACTACTTTTTTTTAGGATGAAATACAAACTTGGATGATACCACAGCCGAAAAAGAGTATGTTGAAATTTTGATAGAATGGTGTTAGCCATGTTTCTTTCTACTCAATTCGCTTTTAGAACCTGTTAGAAGATTAAAAAAAATATCATCACCCCGAAAATATTTTTTGGAAAAAGATGTAGCGTTGTTACGATAAATCCCATTTGTAATTTTTCTGTCAAGTTGTTGCAATGATTGACTTATTCTGTCGTTTTCCTTTAGGTTTCCTACTTGAATTTTTTGCAGAAATTAGCTGCGACCACCTGCGACCTTGGTCACAACAAAAACTACAGAATGCAGTATTTGGCTGGTTGTAAATAAAGATAGCTATTTATCAGGCATCACAAAAATGTATTAGTATTGCAAAAATGTATTAGTATTGCAAAAATGTATTAGTTTTGCAAAAATGTATTAGTATTGCAAAAATGTATTAGTTTTGCAAAAATGTATTAGTATTGCAAAAATGTATTAGTATTGCAAAAATGTATTAGTATTGCAAAAATGTATTAGTATTGCAAAAATGTATTAGTATTGCAAAAATGTATTAGTATTGCAAAAATGTATTAGTTTTGCAAAAATGTATTAGTATTGCAAAAATGTATTAGTATTGCAAAAATGTATTAGTATTGCAAAAATGTATTAGTATTGCAAAAATGATGTGTAAATGTATATTTGTTCAAAATGAAACATATTTATCATTCACTATTGTAGGGAATGAATAAGTATTCCATTTTGCGCGGATCCTCTCTCCCTTCATAGGGAGGGACGACGGCTTTTGAAGTTGACCTCATGAAGTAATCCAGAAGTGCCGACAAAAAAAAAATTCGTTTCAGAACCCATAGATCTCGAAAATAACGGCGATTTAAATTTATATACATTTTTTTCTCTTCGCTCTCTCACAGGCTCAAAAATGGTCCAATTTTGATGAAATTTGGTACACAAATTTTTTTGATATGGTAAATACAAAAATGTTCTCTTGCAAGATATGAGGTGTGGGCGCATAAAAAACACAAAATATTTTGTACCCTTACACCTCTCCTTTACAAATATTATCCCATTCTAGTAGAATTCATTATTATAAATAATGTATTAATAATGGATACATTTGAAGTTAAATTCATTATTAAAATGTTTAAATCTGTAACCCGTGCTTTAAATGTAAAACTACGTTAAGTTTGATTTCCCTGTGGACACTCGAGCTTTTTATTTATGAAAGGTTTTCATCAAACCGCCCCCTCCTGAGGCTGTAAATTTTAAACAGGAGAATTTCACTCTCTTACCAAGACATTTTAATATTCATTTGTATTATAATTTATGTTCTTCCTTCGATCGATAATTTCTGAATTCTCCAAACCTCCTTCCTTTCAGGACAGAAAGTAGATAAGCACTCTAAAATATATCTAGAAATTATTTATTTCAAACTGGACGCCATATTTCTTTTTAGCACATTAAAGAAACCCTACATTCAAAATTTGGAAAGATTCCAAAAAAAAAATAAAATTAAATTTTGCTGAGGCCGGACCCTTAACATTTTGTTACAGATTCGACAATCCGACCATATTTCAAAGAATAATAACCCAATTTAAAGCAAAACTTGGACAGTGGATAGTTTCTCTAAAGTGAAACATATCCTTCCAATCGCTGTGCTTCTACGTGTACTGGGATCGAAGTTATATAAAAAAACGTTTACATTTTTTTTTCAGAGCCATTTTTTACACGTTGGTTTTAAGATAATACAACACTCATTTATATGGTTTGAAAAAGAAGTCTTTCTTCTTTTGAAAGAGCTCAAGGACGTAAAAATCGGATTATCTCAAGGCGTGATATTGAATTTCAAAATGACACGTTACTTTTTTCGCTTACAAATTTTTAGTCGATGCCGGACTGGCAAAAATTACTATTTTTTGTTTTCGATTATATTTGCTACATTAGAGTTTCTTGGGGCGCTGATATTAAATCTGCTAATTTTTTTTTTCTTTTTTTTAACTAGTTTATTAGAGAACGTGAGCATATTTATGAATTTATTTGACGAAGTATAAAGTATTGCTTAACGTTTGTATTTCTTCTTTAATGTACTCATAAAACAAATAGATTGATGAAAGAATCTGGATGGATTGTCGATATCATTTTCTAAACTCAAGAGACAAAATAAAGCATTTTAAACCTATTTTATTTTATTTCTGAGCTCCTAAGGCGCATTGGACGGAACGCTCGAACACGGTGTCGACTATTTTTCGATGCAGAATCACCATAAAAAAAATGGGCCAACCCTTGTCAGTAGCTAATGTACTTGAACACTCACACTTCATTTTCACTCCTATTGGTAATAAATATACTGAAAAATAAATTTCAAATGTAATACGACTCAGGAAAAAATATTTACAAATAGTAGTAAGCCAATCTTAGCAAGGAAATAACCAACTTTGTTTTGAAGCTTATTGTTTGAATAGATTATTTTTTTATTTTTAGTTGTGATTATTATTTAATTTCAGTAATTTAATCATTAAATCTTTTTTTGGTTATGCATTAATCAAATTATATTTTGACAAGTAAGATGTAAGCCCAAGATACAGTAAACAACGTGAGTATTTATTCATTAAATGACCCTTAGCTCAAATATATAGTATTGGCGAATAAGGTCAATAAAATTACCCCACACACTTTCACACTTTTTATTTCTATTCCCCACATGTTTCGCACCTTTTTGGTGACTCTTCAGGGGAACATACTTAAAACTTAAATTCAGCCTCAACTTGAGGAAGAGAACCTTTCTCAAGTTGAGGAATATTCCTCAAGTTGAGGCTGAATTTAAGTTTTAAGTATGTTCCCCTGAAGAGGAACCAAAAAGGTGCGAAACATGTAGGGAAGAGAAATAAAAAGTGTGAAAGTGTGTGGCGTAATTTTATTGACCTTCCGCCTTATTCGCCAATACGTGAGTATTTGTTCGAATTTTCATTCGTGACAATATCATCCGTTGGGAATTCTGTTGTGCAATTACTGATGATTGAACGACACTAATGTCTGACAAGGGAACATTAACATGGCAAATTAGGCACATCATTTGATGAATGTTATTATTGATTCGGCTGGGATGGTGGGGAAGCACATTGGCCTGTAGCTCGGTGTATTGTAGCGGATCAAACCCCATCTCATAGGCTCAGATACATACTCAGCGGAATCAGCAGCTAATCTCGTAGTAATACAATATATCTAATTAATCAGGGATGATTGATAAGGTATCCGCCTTATTAGATTATTAATTCAAGGAAGATCTACAGCGTCGCAAGGGGGTCCCAAGCGCCTGATTTTGCAAGAAAACCCAACCATAGATACTTCAATAATTCTGATTTCGATATCATTTTTAAGTACATTTTTATTCCGATTCGATTGAGGCCAGTTTTAGTTCGATAGAATAATTATTTTAGATGATAAACGGGCATTATATTAGGAAAAGCCTGAAAAACAGCAAGTATTCGATTTAAAAATATCATATATTAGTGATGTGCCATTTTCGAATATGAATCGTTCTTTTGAATTGATTCGGATCGAAATGAAAACATTGATCCACAAAAAACATTGACTAGTTCAGATCGAGAGAGAAAACCTTTATTTAAGAAAATATCGACCTTCTAGGCTCAGAAGATCTATCTACGATATGGATCGATTTCACGGTTACTTACAATTACCTACGAAATTCGTATTTCATTTCGATTTAAATAAATTCTTATTCGAGAATTGACCTTCGCTAATACGAATCGACCAAAATAACTCAATTTGATTACTTGATAATATGTAAAAAAATTCTGTAACCTAAACGTAGAAATATTTAAGACTATTATTCATCAAAAATAATATACAGGGTGTCCCACATTGAGATGTCATAACTTTAAGGGTTTATTCTGCACCTCATTTGTAGTTCAGGGACGCAGAAATGAGCGTCCTATCTCAACATGTAGCAGAGCTATTCAAACTTTTGTATATTTTCAAAACTATTGGGTTTTCTCATGAAAAACTGTGTTTTCCGGATTTCTGGTCTATGTATCGTAAATGACGACCACATTTTTAGAATCTACATTAAATTTCCAATAAGAAACACGTTATTGAAATGTTGTCATGTAAATTAGGAGCTACACTAAGAGCCATATAGATGAGAAATATTTTTATTAGTGTTTTCTTAACTCATTCAATATTTTCTTAATCAGCTATTTGTAGACTTAGCGGTTTGCCTCCGCCTCAAAAGTTGCCTTATTTAATAAGCTTTAAATGGTACCCTTTTGGTTTAAAAACAAAAATTATTTAAGTCTATTTTTTTCTGATTTCTAAATCAAAACCAATACATTTGCTTTAGTGCAGGACACGGGAATGCCGATACAGGTACGCCTTATAACCACGTTACACTTTTTTCTGAGTTTAGCATATTTAAGGATGAAATTTTGAGTTTGTACATATCCAACTGTGAATGCACTAATCCCGATGTCTCTTCAAACTATTTTCACATTCAGATTTCGTTCCTATGAAACACATTCACTAAATACTTATAGGAGCAAAATTGCTAGCTCATATCTCATTGTAACCGTCATGTTTCTGTTGCTAAAAGTGGTCTCAACTCTGTATGGGAAAGTTTGATCAGGAATAGTAATATCCCGATATCCTCAAAGCTTAAAGTGTTTAACACAGTAAGTCGAGCGGTGATGTGTTACGCAGCGCAGGTTTGGGGTGGGGTTCAGTACAAAAATGATTTTAGTGAATTAAATTACACTCTTTTTAAAGGAAATTTTGTCTATTTTATGATAGAATAATTAGAATTTCATAATCTTGAATAGTTTTTGAGAAATTCTTTCTTATTCATTAAAAGTCCGACTCGCAGGAACTGCAGCATCTTAGCGCGGTTCCGTTCATGTCCCTAGTGCCATTTGATAAGCTTAGAAAAGAAATAAACTTATTTTTTTTATATATCTCGTGAAAATTGTCAAAATCCTCTCGAACTTCTCGAATAAAAGTGATATTAAGGCGTCAGGGACACCGACAGTAGCTAACTTTTACACAGAAGCGGAAATTACAGAATCTGGCTCTCATTCTAAAGCAAAGCTCTATAAATCAATACAGAATATGCCTAATAAAGCCTTTCTAGAGGATACAGAAGCATGGGCGTATATGAGGGGGGGGCTGAGGGGGCTGCAGCCCCTCCCGAAATTTTGAATTGATGATAAAAACTTCTCGTAAAACCCTTAAAAATAAATTAAATAAGATCACTTAGTTCATAAACCATATTTTATTTTACGTGCAATAGCGTTTTAGTTGCCTAAAACTATTCCAAGCTCTAAATATTTAGTATTCCATACCCTGGAAATGGTCTCAGCCCCCCCCCCGAAATTGTTTTTATATACGCCCATGTACAGAAGGATCAAGAAGAAGTACACAAGATTGAGTAGAATACCCTGCCTAATATAGCCTATATAGAATAATATGCCGAATAAAACGTATCTAGTAAATACACAAGGACAAATAAAAGTCTTGACGAATAACAAGTCAAAAAAAAAACTAACAAAACTAAAAAAAAAATAAAACAAAGTTTAGTTGCCCAACTACAATAGAATAATATACCTAATTAAGTCTACGGAGTAGACACAAATGGACCAAAAACAAGTCTTGTGGAATATTGATTTTTTTCTAATTAAATACTTTTTATCAATATTTAGTATATAACCTTTGTTGAAAATTATTGATTGCTAATTGATGAATCGGTTTACAACTAAGTAGTCTTTATGAATATTTAGTATATAACCTATTTTTGGATCTGTGTTTTTGGGGTGCTCTCCGCCTAGGCTTTGTATTTGTGTCGGCAGATACCTGGGGTATATTTACAGCTCTTGAGGATTAACTCTTAGCAGGTAAATTTCCTGCGGCCCCATTGTGTTCTACGGGCATTGAACCGCCATATACGCTCATAGTATCTAACCGTTGTGAAGTTTATTTTTTGGATTTAGGACTTAATATACATATGTAGACTAAATCATAGCAAGAAGTAATCCTCCGTCGTCGGTTCTTAACTATGTAGACTCGCTAATGTTATCCAATCTTAGATTCATCGTATTTAAAATCCACAGCAAAAACACGACATTTCATCAGAATCCCCTGCTGAATAAAACTTATATAGAATAATATGCAAAATAAAGCCTATCTAGTGGATAAAAATAGAGGAAAAAAGCCGTTCGTGGTGGTAGAAAATCTTAAAAGTATTTCGCTCAGAAATCTCCGAAATATTGTCACTAATTTTACGTATCCTGTTTTATAGCCAAATAGATTTATATTCTATAATCAATAAGAAAAACCTACTAACAATAAAAAACTATGGGTAACAGATGAAAATAGGGAATACCAAGAATAATTCTAAAGAACGAAATCAACACCAGTACTGTAATCTAGATATTCATACGGCATCATCGAATTCTAACAAACAAAATATTGATTCTAATTATACGTATCCTGTTTTATTGACAAATACATTTGACTACTATAAGCAATTAAAAACACTAGGGAATATGCCAAAGAACTCAGAGTAGGAGCCTCGACAGTTTCAAGACATTTGAAGGAAATCGACAAATCCAAAGCTGACATTACTTCGCTTATTCAAAACTTTCTTTAGAACCTTTCTTGTAGACCATTTAGTAATATTTCGAATGGTAACCTTTCGCTTCCCAAGATTTTCAACCGTTTTCGAGATATTAAGAAATTATACGAAGTTCCCAAAACTTTTCATTATTTCTGACAACAGAAAATTGGTCTCATTTTACCTATCCTGTTTTACACACACATACATTTTCCTTACAAATACAACATAAGAAATTAAAGAAATAAAAAGCAATAAAAAACCAAGGGAAAGAGACAAAAATTACAAAAAGAACGACAAAAACCCGTTCGTAAGAACAAAACAGACGTATTTGAAGTTTTAAGCATTTATTTCTCCGATTGACATAACCTAATCAAAAATAGTTTTAGAATCATTTTTGTAGAGAATTTAGTAAGCTTTCAAATAGTTTCAATCCACTTACCACGATTTCCCAACCGTGTTCGAGATATTAATGAAAGTATACGAAGTTTCCAAAACTTTTCATATCTGTTCATAAAATATTTTATTCTAACCCTTCCTTAACTCCAAACGTAACATAACTTTCAACATATTAGTTTTAATGAAAGTAGAACATGCACATAATGTTTCAACTGAATCCCGTTATTCTAAGTACCCAAACCAAAAACGGTATTCAAAAACTATTTTTCCAATTTTCTCGACAACGGTTAAAGCTATCGCCTTGAAAATGGTTTCATTCGTTTTTCTAGCCCAAGAAGCCTATAAAACGAGTACTTACAAGCTTATGAACTCAAAAACGTAAGCGTTACGATTTTTTCTGCGCGAATTTCGCCCCAAACGCCATCTTCCAGTGGGCGGATTTTGCTGGTTAACGAACTTGACCTTTCAAATTGGACGACAGATTTTTGTACCAAATTTGATCAAAATCGGACCATTCGTCTTCTATTTAGAGAGCGAACAGACAAATATATATATATATATATATATATATATATATATATATATATATATATATATATAAATAAATATATACATATATATATATATATACAAATTTGAACCACCGTTATTTTCGGTTTCTAGGGGTTCTGAAACGCAAAATTTTCTAGTCGGCACTTCCGGATTGTTTCATTGTATCAACCTTATAAGCGGGGTTCCTCCCTATGGGGGAGGGAGGAACCGCACTAAAAGGTGGAAAAATTACTTACTTTTTTTATTAAAAAGGTATTAAAACTTTAAGAAACACGCCAAATTATGTGATATATAACGAATCTCCTCTAAATTTAATCTATATCCATACTTTAAAAGTCCACCACAATTATTTACTTAAGCTCGTAGATCTACCGAATTATAGGTATCCGAAAATATTATTAACAGAAATAGTAAAGAAAGGGTTATATCATTACAAGGACATTATAAACATGATGAATAGATATCACATAAACGTGAAATCAGATATGCAGAATTGGGCAATGATATTTAAAAACATTAGGGCAGCAGCTTTAAGTCATTTTAGGGACAGCAATATTTTGGCAGCAAAGGAGTCAAGCACTACCGTAATTTACAAACACTTAAACCACGAAATTAATCAGCCTAATGGATATTTCCATGATAAATATTCAACATCTAAAATAATGTGGTTGATAAAATTAAGAGGAGAATTGTTGAAGCTAAGTTACCACCGCTACTCTATTCCTACTAGCTATTGTCCTCTTTGCAATTGCCCGGCTCAAGAAGATATATACCACTTCATAGGTTCATGTAGGCAGCTAAAGGAAATTAGGTTGAAGTGGTTGGGTGTGGAATATCTCTCATTTGGGGAAGTTTGTGTTTTTTTAAATGGGCGCAACTGGGAGAATATTGCAGGCTATGGTAGGGAAGCATGGAACAGGAGGAGTATAATTGTAAATAAGTAATAGGTGTGTGTGTGTGTAAATTAGGGTGAAAATATAAATTATTTGTTCCTTGTTAATTAACGTAGCTTATTGTGATGTATGTATAATTATATTAAAATGTTGTTAAATTACATAGATTACTTTTATAATGTTTTTTAGTTTTAAGTCAGTAGCTGTAATATAAGTTTGTAAAATGAATCCTCTATCATGTTTTTTTTTTTTTTTTTTGCCTGTTTTGAAGTTTGTTTTTATCATATAGTAAGACTATTATAATGTTAAGTGTTACCTCCCTCTGATGGCAGTTAGCCAAGAGTATTAGTCTTTAGAGTCCTAAGTAGGATTTACATTTGCTTTAGTGCGAAGAAGCCATTACCAACACATTATTCAATTTCACGCGAATATCGTGATGTCCCATCCTTCTAACATTAGATACACACACTTTTTGCTCTGATTAAGGATTTGGGGACACCTTGGAAAGAGTGAAGGATGACAGAAGAACATTTTGGAAATAATCACAATTATTGTTAACATAATAAATACAAATGTTATATTTTTATGCTTTGAGGGTCTTGTGTTATTAAATTTCTAATTTTAATTATAGTCTATTTAATAAAATTAGACGCTAAAATTTCTGCTTATAAGTTATTGCTTATAAGTAACTGGGTTATTCATTAGAATCATTAGATATTGTATTGAAAAAAACTCTCCCCTGCAAATATAAAGGGAAAATATAGATTTAAATGAAAAGGCTATTATACTACTCTTAAAAATAGAAATTTCATAAAACAAGACCCACAAAGCATCAAAATATAACATCTGTATTTATTATGTTAACAATAATTGTGATTATTTCCAAAATGTTCTTCTGTCATCTTTCACTCTTTCCAAGGTGTCTCCTAATCCTTAATCAGAGCAAAAAGTGTGTGTACCCTAGTGTGAGAGGGATGGGACATCACCATATTCGCGTGAAATTGAATAATGTGTTGGTAATGGCTTCGTTGCATTAAAGCAAATGTATTGGTTTTGACTTAAAAATCAGAATAAAATGGAATTAAATAATTTTTGTTATTAAAACAACAGGGTACATTTTAAAGCTTATTAAATAAGGCCACTTTTGAGGCGGAGGCAAACAGCTAAGTCTACAAATAGCTGATTTAGAAAATATTGAATGAGTTAAGAAAACTCTAATAAAAATACTTCTCATGTGTATGGCTCTTAGAGTACCTCCTAATTTACATGACAACATTTCAATAACGGGTGTTTCTTATTGAAAATTTAATGAAGATTCTATGAATGTGGTCGTCATTTACGATACATAGACGAGAAATCCATAAAAACACAGTTTTTCATGAGAAAACCCAATAGTTTTGAAAGTATACAAAAGTTTGAATAGCTCTGCTACATGTTGAGATAGGACGCTCATTTCTGCGTCCCTGAACTGCAAATGAGGTGCATAATAAACCCTTAAAATTATGACATCTCAATGTGGGACACCCTGCATAATGAAACTAATAATGATAACTACTCTTACATCATATTAAAATATAAGGGTATCATTAAATATACGTATATGTTTATCAAATGAGAAAAAAAATAGAATAAAATAATAGTAATAGACAAAAATGTATATACAAATTAAGAGCACATTTTGATACCTTTTTTTTATTATACTAACTCCTTGTTGGTGAAACGGAAGGTATTGAGTCGTTGTATAATGTTATTGTTGTATTAACCCTCCGTCGACCACGTGAGAGATACCCTCGCCCACGTGGGGTCCACCAGGACCCCACTTGCATTTTTGGTAGTAATGTGCTAATAGTCCATAAGATTACCTTCTAAAAATATTCCATCAATTTGTAGGTGTCTGTGAAGATAGCCTCCAAATATGGAGTCTCAGGTTCCAAAATTGTGGTTGTAGGATTTGAAATTGCATTTCAGAAAGTCAATAACACAGAAAAATGGGATAATAGTCTCTCTCTGAAATGTTTAATACCTTTTTATATTTGAACAAAAGAAGGAACTCGAGTTAATAAAGAACAGATTTTTTTGAGAAACTGTTACTTCATAATCCTCACATTAGCTAGCCTCCTCATATGAGGCTCAGCAAAGCTGTATGCAAGATTTTTCCAAAAATCTTGTCGAAATGACTTTTTTCCTGCTAAGATGTATAAAACTCAGCTGTTTGCTCCCATTTTGTCAAGCATTCCATAGAAATGTTTCATTGGCCAACGACAAAAGTACCTCTTTGTTACGTAAGCGTGACTTATTCTGACTAAACTCAGTTGTACACATTCTCTGAAGTCAGTTGTATCTTGATTGAATTTACTACCATGATGCAAAATAATGAAAATGGAAACAGAAAATATATGTAAATATCCTTAAAAAAAAAAAAAAAAAAAAAAAAAAAAAAAAAAAAAAAAAAAAAAAAAAAAAAAAAAAAAAAAAAAAAAAAACTATCACGGAAGCCCACGTGGGTCCGCTGAGACCCCAAAGCCGTTTTTCGACAAAAAATAATCAATTTGAGGCGTGGACTATCCTTTATGAGCGTTTTGACACTGCCGATCTCCGGAGCACTAATTATTAGGAAGCTAACCAAAGAGCAGGAAGGTAAGGATTCGGTGGCTATAAGGGAGGGAGGAAATAGTGTGCGTCCGCCAAGACCCCTTGGTCGACGGAGGGTTAAAAGTTTGTTACTGGAAGTAGAACACTGTTATGAAATTTTTTCTTCAGTTGAATAAATGAGAATTCTTCAGAAATGAGATTTATTAAAAGATCGGCTCTTAGATATCGATTCCTTAAAAAGATCGGCCCATAGAGATCGATTTGAAAATCGATATATCGCGTTAAAAAGGTCGATCTATTAAAATATCGATTCAGATTGCCCATCTCTAAAATATATTATTCTGTTACTAAATACCGAGTCGAATATATATTAACAACCATTGCGATGCTGTTATGTGTTCTTAACGTTTTCTCTTTATTATTCAAATTTGCACTTATAACAAAGAAATTTTACTGTGTCACACAGTGCATCTCATTGTTATTGTTCACTTGCTCGCTAGATTAAATAAAAATAAAAATAAAAAATGCAATCACTTGTAATGTAACTCTGTTCAGCAATGCATCCTGGCATTTCAGACACAACTTTACGATTTTTTATGAGATGATTTTGGTCATCCTTAAAGCTCGCATTCTTCAATCCTATCACACCCCATGCTACCCAGCAGCCTCTTTTTCATTTCCTGCCATACCTGGGAGTTATATGACTAAATGTGAAAGTGAAAAAACTATGCAGCAACTGAGAATTTGAGAACTAACGCTGACTACTGACACAAGCGATAGGAATTCAAAAAAAGGGTTATGCTAAAACCTAGACTTTATGTAATTTTGAGATTATTTGGTTTTAGCATGCAAAAATCCATGGGACAAAATAAAAGAAATCTCATATATTTGTTGGTCGAAGAACCGTATAATTGTTGCTTATTTCTAGAGTAGCGGATAGTTGAGAAACCATTATTTAACGGACAGAAATTTGGTTTTTAGGAACAGATTGTATAACACTCAATGATCCAGTAAATTACGACTCTGCCCTTTGTGGCAACGTTCCTCATTAAGCATAGGAATTGACCATGTGAGAATTCCACGATGGACCCGCCTAGCGTGTCGTGGGCAGTACATGTATTAAGCTATTCCAAACCAATAATATTTCGCCCATTTCATGGCTGTTACTGCTATTGATAAGAATAATTATGCAAAAATAATTCAGGCGAAAAGAGGTTCAACAACACTTAAACGAAAGGGCCGATAAGTTGGTTTAGAAGGGTTCAAGCGTTTCTCCAATACGACCACATCCTTTCTGCGGTGTTCCCTCCTCTTTAGCAAAGGAAATTACCTCTCCTGCCAGAAGGAAGTTTAAACTAAGCTGGAATAAGCACAAAGGAAGGCAGCCAAAGCTGTTCATCGCTGACCCGGACGGCATGACCACTCGAAGCCAACCAGCAAGAATGATAAAACCCACAACTTAAAATACATATTATTGCCCTGCAGACATAAGAGAAACAGAGACGTTGAGCCTTAGGCTGCACCTACATTCGACCCGTATTTCTCCCGATCCGATCCGATTTCTTTTGACCTATAACGGTCAATAGTGCCTATATTTGTCCCGAGCTGATCCGATCCGATCTAGTCACAGCTCGTGAGTAATAAAGTAAAAATGTGTGATTAATTTAAGAAATGCCACCTAATAAGCATAGAAACCTTCGATTAGGTTAAATATTGGAGGTATGAAGGAGGAGTTGAGAGGCCAATCAATCTTCTAGAAGTATATCAGTCCCAAAAAAATAAATCTTAGTGTAATAGTTAATTATAACTGTTACATTAAGATAAGAGAAGCATTAGTATTCATATTGTAAAATTATTTATAGCCGGGAGCAATGTAGGCACCCCCCATTGAGATGCACGTGTTCGTTTTTTTCCGACAGTCGGTGGCTATCGGATCGGATCGGGTCCAATGTAGGTGCCCCTTAGATGGATGATTGGAGATTGAACAAAAGATTCCACGGCATGTTGTCAGAGAACGTGAGCCGCTTCGAAGAAAAATACCTCATTTTTGCTTGTATCATTCAAATTGATTGAAAATATATTTTTTATTAAATATCACGCGGAAGGTCAACAAATAAAACACGTCAATTAATAGATTTGATTCACCGCTCAACCTGCCTCATCAGGAGCTTAAAATTATTTACAGTATTAGCAGGCAAGTAAAGCTTTCACTGTTCTTTGTTTCCGTCAAGGCGTGAATGTGATAGTGACAGATGGGTGTAGAGGAAGATTAATAGCTGGATAGATAACTTGACATTGAGAAAGACAAGCTGGGATGTAAAGTGATAGACAGGTATTTAGACACATTTATAGATAGATGCATAAATGAAAAAAAAATACCTTAAGAGGCATAGATAAAGCAAGAAAACTGGGTAGACAGAAATATTTGCAGACAGAGAGCTAGATAGGTAGACAGATAGACAGACAGGTAGGCATTCAGACGTATAGATAGATAGGTAGACGTATAGGTAGATAGATAGCTGGATAGGTACAGAGGAAGATAAATAACTTGATAGACAGATAGATATACAGACAAACAGGAAGAAAGATTAATTAGTAGATAGACAGATATGCAGACGGATATAAGAGATAGGTAGATAGACATACAAAAAGATAAATAACTTGATAGACAAATAGATATACAGACAAACAAATAGATACATGAACTAGTTGATAGACAGATATGCAGATATATGTAAAAGATGGATAGACATCGAGGCAGATAAACAGCTGAACAGACATAGAGGAAGATAGCTAACTGGATAGACAAATAAATATGCTCACTATTAGGTAGAACGATTTACAAGTAGACGGGCAGATGAGAATTCCGATGTAAAGAAAGATAGACATAGAGGACGATGCGCATCTAATAGACAGTTTAAGAGCACGGGTAAACATAAAGAGACATGGATATACAGATAAAACAAACAAATAAATAGGTAGGTAGACTAATAGAAAATAGATAACTGGATAGACAGGCGGACATACAGACAGTTCGAATAGTAAATAGATAAACATAGTAAGTAGATAAAAATAGTTGTAATGAGGATCATTTTCGCTTTCTAACTGGCAATAAAAAAAAAAGTTACCACCAATCCATAGCAAGAATAATGTCCTCCATTGGAAGAACATTTGAAATAAATGTTCAAAGACAGTTCCACTGGCGCAACATCAAAAGGTACTTTTCTTCGAGAATTTTCCAAAAGAATTTAATGTAGCCTAACTTCTACATGCTCTTAGGTAATATTTTAGGGTTATAATCCAAAATACGGACTTCATTTAATGCTTTCCGAATATTCGCCTAATGCAATATCAATGGACTATCTTATTTCAGATTAGCTTCCCATCCTCCTTGAATCTGGAAGGGCGTGTCCTCCATTCACCCCTCTCCACCCCTCCCCTTCCATTCATCCCTCCCCCCTCCACTCTTCCATGAGTTGTAATCCCTAGGATTAGCCGGATAACGGGCTCATTATCCCCTAACTAATGGGATCAGCAATAAGAAGCATGTGGATTTAGACTTGTGGATGTCATGTGGTCCTCATTTCTCATCCTTTCTCCAAGCTACAACCTCCAAAGAGGTTAAACTGTAACAACCTTAGAAAAAGGATTTAGGGATTTTTAAAGAAAAGGATAGCTTGAATTTGAATGTGAAAAATATCCTTTAG
The DNA here is from genome assembly GCA_946811695.1 of Gonocerus acuteangulatus. Lineage (NCBI taxonomy): Eukaryota > Metazoa > Arthropoda > Insecta > Hemiptera > Coreidae > Gonocerus > Gonocerus acuteangulatus. The sequence continues at coordinate 21,725,035 of OX328124.1, read as the reverse complement.
CGCTCATTCTAAGGCTGTTCTCACACTGGAACCAACGCACAGTGACCCAAACGACATTTCGTGTTTCAAAAAAGGCTACACCTCTAAATCTTGACCGATTTCAATGCATTTTTTTTTTTTAAATGGAAGCTAATAAAATTTAGAAAAACTTCGTCTAGCAAGATTTTGACCCCTCTGTTTATTAAATAACGTGTAAATGACTCATCAACTTTTACAATTGAACTCAAAATAATATTTTATTTTTCATCTAACTTAATATCAGCACTGCTATCGTTGAAATTAAACTTTCAAATCCTAATTAGACACGGAAATCAAATTATTTCAATTCATCTCATTATTCAATTAAGATGAATTTACGTTATGAAAATATCAGTCTGATTTTTTCAAGTCTAATCAGGATTTAAATGTTTAAGGCTCGGGCACACAGGACGCGATCTGTATCGCAGCGGGCAGCGATATCTGACCAAGGTTGGGGGGCGATCTACTTGTATTATGCAGTATAACATCAAACCCGTCAAAGAAAGGACGAACTGTCGCAGCAAGCTAGTCTTTATCGCTTTGCCGGGCGATACAGTTGTAAAAAATTGAAGATGTGACGCTCGGTCAGTTTGGTTGCAGAAACTGAATTATTCACTGAAAACCATATGTTCGGAGGCCCGGTGGCCATGAGCGTTAAGGCGTGAGCACTTAACACCCCGTGCCAAAGGTCGTGGGTTCGATTCCCACTATGGGGTAGCGGTGTTTAGAAAAAAGAAAAAGCATCACCCTATCCTGGCTAAAAAAAAGGTTGGTAACCTATAGAGAACCCTTCCCAAACTTCTCGGTTAGTAATGATGGACGTTAATTTAATTTTAACGTCCATTTATTATTAACGACGAATTTTAGGACGGGTTATCTATAGGTTACCACCCTTTTCTACCCAGGATAGAGGTAAAGCCTTTTCTTTTTTCTAAAGAAAAGCCACCACTCCTAGTGGGAATCGAACCCACGACCTTTGGCACGGAGAGTTAAGTGCTCACGCCTTAACCCTCACGGCCATCGGGTCTCCAATGGCCGTTAAAATTTAACGGGTCGAATGATGGACGTTAAAATTTAAATAAATAAATATGTTTTGACGTTATGTTGATTTAATAAGAAAATACATGAATTCTATCTAGTTCATTCTGTTCACAGTTCATAGTATTCTAGCTGCTCAGAAAAATATCGCGTCCCATGTGATGTCCCCTTCTCGCTGACCGCAGCGACGATCGTTACGCTGCTCGCCGTGATACAGATCACTTCCAGTGGGCCCGAGCAATTCATTTCAACGATATAAGTGCTAATATTAAGACAGATAAAACGTAGAATATTATTTTATGTACAATTGTAAAAGTTTTTGAATTATTTATACGTAATTAAATAAACCAGAAAAACAAAAAACAAAAATCTGGCGTGACGAAGTTGTTCTAAATTGTATTAGCTTTGATTTAAAAAAAATGCATGAAATCGGTTAAGATTTAGAGGCTGTAGCCTTTCATGAAACACGAAATTTCGTTTCGCCCCACTGTGCGACGCACAGTGGTGCCAAACACACGACTTCGGGAAGAAACCTCTAGGTACTTGAATCTTTCTGATTTAGGTGTCATTTTTTAAGTATTGTTTTGTGCTGAGTCGAATGAGACCACTACCAAATTGATAGAATAATTATTTTGGAAGATAAACGGGTTTTATTTTAGGAAAAACCTGAAAAACAGCAAGAATTCAATATAAAAAAGTAATATTCAACTCAATTGGTAGAGATATCGTCGATACAAAAGCAAACTAACGAATATGAAAATCACCACTTTTCAGAGTGGAAAAGTATTTATTCATAAGTTTTTATTGGACAGTCAAATATTCGGCAGATTTGACCTTTTGATAGTGGAATACTTTCCCTTTAATAGAGTGAAGTCAGATTGAAGAATTTGCCGTAAATAAGTCCAGCAGAAATTATTAAAGATGGACAATGAAAGATGCATTTTTTCATATTCGTTAGTTTGCTTTTGTATCGACGATATGTATAATTCAAAATGTGTTTTTGAGTGCTGAGTCGAATAAATTAATAACAAACGTAATTTTGTTAACTGTTCTCGAGGTATTCCTCATTCTTGAAATTTGAGCATATTACGACTAAATTTAGCAGTTTCACGCGAGATATTTGATGGATCTCACTGTTTATGTTTAGCTACTTGCTAACACAACATTTTTAACAACTCTCTGCAGAAAAAAATAATAGTTAAGTCGTTTCTCGTAAAATAATCGCATCGCTAATTGACACCTTCATTTTATTAGGCTTTGCACACCTACGGTCGAGTACGGCCATGAAATTTATAGGAAAGCAACTTCAAAACATGTACTTTTAGGTAAAACTAAGCGGAGTGCATAGCTAAGTACCGCTTTTTTTTTTTTTGTCTACATTAAACAAACTAAGGATAATTGAGTTTCATTACAGATATCTTCACAACCTAAATGCACCAAGTTCATGGAGCATTTTCGCAAAAATGAAAATTCTTTTAAAAGCTACATATACTCATGAGACTTCCTGGGTAATATCATTTTTTTCAGGAATAAAATAAGTGGTATATAATATTGTTTTACTTTTCACTAAAAACTGTAAGATTTTTACTCAGTGAGAAAACGGTCAACAAAAAGGTTTTTTGTGATCATACCTATTAATAAAATGGAAAAGCAATATTAAAGCAGTATTCTACAACTAATTAGGTATACAAAAATTTTAGTTTAAACGCTATTGAACACCTTCGGTTTTGGAGGTTTTGGAGGTGCGACGGCCTAGTACGGACGACCTAACGTCGACTTGGTTATACGACTGTACACATTGTTATTTCATGTTCAATGGTTTAAAGCATTCATTCCTAAGTATAATGAAAATAAATATAGTGATTAACAAGATAGTCACACAATGTTGACAAGACCAAAGTAAGTTAATCATCATCTGTCAGCTCAAAATTACTTTGTCCTTAAAAATACTTTTAGTAATTAATTTAAATATTAATTATTGTTTAAAGGAGCAGGATATTTTGTATATTCATTAATTGAAATTAAAATATCGCAACACTTCTGAGCTACCACATCCCGGCCATGCAAAGAATCAAGATGCCACCGCCTGAACAAAAATTTGTCACATGAAGGAGCCGTTTGAATGTAATGTTTAGAAGTGGTCTTGTATTGATGTCATGTGGTGTTGATGTTTGCTAGTGGTCGTGGTTCGTGGTCACAAGGTTGGGATATTGATTATCGGCTGCGTTGAATATCGTCACCAGTACAATATCCCAATTACTGACTTTCCAAACACATGCGATAATGCCCTTGTAGTAAATGTGTAGGAGTGATTCTCCAAGTTCTACAATAGGACGGATTGGCATTTCGCATCTAGCGGTTTGAGAGTGGAACACCAAGATGAATGAACTTAAAAAGAAAAAGTCCGTCACGCAGGAGCTGCATAACTAAGCACTTTCCTCAGAATTGGGTAGGGTCGAGTGCATTCCTGAATAATTTGCTTAAAATAACCTATATAGATAAATAAAATAAAAACATAAATTGTTCTGCTCTTTTTCTCTGAGCATCTGTTTCAATTATTAATTTTGTAATTAATTTCCTTGCGGAGTTTTGTGTATGCATGGTACTACACTACGTAATAAATACACAAAGCTTCACATTTTGATCTATTGATTTTGACGAGTTTCGCGAACCTACATTTGGCAGAAGAATTCAATTCAAACATAGTACAAAGTAACACCCCCCCCCCCTTCCAATTGACCGATTTAGCTCACTTTCACAACACTTCTTTCTCATTAGATAGCCAGGACCTATACAGAGTTTCGTAACAATACAACAGAAATTACGACCGGTATAAGGAAATTAGTAATTTCTGTCCGGAAAACATTTTCTCTTCGGTTGACCACAACAAATACCGAGTTTCTTTGAAAAATAACAAAAATTATGGCTGTTGTGACAAATAACTACTTTGGCCCCGGAGTAAACCCCCCCCCCTCCGGATGGACCGATTTAGTTGGTTAACGAACTCGTTCAATCGTTTCATGGGGGAATACTACATACCAAGTTTCGTGGCGAAAAACAAAAACTCTGGCCTGTACGATACAGGCCAGAGTTTTTGTTTTAACACGATTTTAACGGACGCACACACACACGCATATATATATATATATATATATATATATACATATATATATATATATATATATATATATATATATATATATATATATATATATAAATTTTAATTATAAGGGGGGTGGCCCTTGCAAGTCCTGTTAGAAGTGAATTCTCCAAGTTAACACTCTAACCTGCCCTCCTGTTTGCCATGTTTTCACGTACACCTTTGTTCGGGGTAATCAACTTACGAAACCTTCTTCTCAGGTTGTCTTCCAGGCCTCTATCCTCATGCCGAGTTGATCCCTCCACACGTTAAATATCCAGCAGTATTTAAACACATATTAACAATGTTCGTAACTTGAAACCAATAAACGATTTATAACACAAAAAAACTAACCCTAGAACGCCAACGTTCGTCAAAATGACGAACACCTCTGTGATTTACAGTCGCCCCTCCCCTCCCAGTCTTCTATTCTCCCACCACAGTCGAGCAATGCTACCAGTGGTCAATACTTGACGAGTCACCGAATGAATTACATCGCTAGTACCAGAAGTTTGGAAATTACTTGAAATTATGTCAAAGGAAGTACGTTGTTTGGATATGTAGAAATATCTGTGGTCACGCCTGTTTTGACTAAGGTTAGTAAGATCGTTTATTCTTTTATTTTTTACGATGTATGTGACTTTTCTTTTATGTTGTTTTTAATATTTACATGATAATCTATGAATAAACTAAGTTTTAGAATTTTGTACTAACTTTCATCACCCCTCCCCTCTAAGTCATGAAACTAATTGATGAAGTTATATAAATCAATTTGAAGAATATATAATTTGAAAGAATACCTTAGTATTAAAGAAAATCTCATAAGTTGAGTTTTAACTTAGGTATATATATTTTTTTTAAAGCATATTCGTCAGAATGACGAGGAAGGTTGGCATTCTAGGGTTACCAATGTTTGAAAGAATTAGTTTCATTTTCAAAAAAGTCCGAATCGCAGGAACTGCATCATCTTAGTGCGGTTCCGTTCTTATCCCTAGACTCATTTGTAATGATTAAAATAGAAGCAGTTATTATTTTGGGTCCGCATTTCTAGAAAGGTCTTGATTTATGATCTTACCTGGATGGGTCGGGCAACCCTAGGGAGGCCCCCACTAGGCAGTTGAAAAGCTATATCTGGGAAATCCATATCTCTAACATAAAATTGTTTTTCTTCTTTTACTTAACCTGTTTTATTTTCAAATACATTATCAAACTATAAGCAATAAAAAAATAAGGAATAAAAACATACAAAAGTCCGACTCGCAGGAACTGCCTCATCTTAGCGCGGTTCCGTTCTTATCCCTAGTCTAATTTCGAAAGATTAAAATAGAAGCAGTTATTATTTTGTTGAGAGGAGATCGTTGACCGTTGATGATGCAAGGTAGGGATTGTCCGGGTTAGGTCACTGCTACTTAATAATACATACCCCATATGTGTATGTATGTGGGCATATATATGTACATATGTGTGCGTGTATATGTGTATGTGTATATGCATATATATAAATATATATATATATATATATATATATATATATATATATATATATATTATATATGTATATATATATATATATATATATATATATATATATGTTAGGTATATTTACATAGATATGTGCATATATTAGTGTTAAATATGTCCTACTGGTATTTACAGCCCTGATGAAGGCTTGAAGTTCAAGCCGAAACGTCGGCACATTAAAACCATTTTTACGATAAAATGTAGTTTTATTAAGTAGCAGTGACCGAACCCTGACAGTTATATTTTGGTTCCACCAGTCTTGAAAGGTAGGATTTACAATCTTACCTGGAAGGGTCGGCAACACTAGAAACCGTCCCGCTAGTTACAAGGTCTTGGAATCTTGGAACTCTATATTTCTAACAATAAATTGTTTTTGTTATTTTACTTAACCTGTTTTATTTTCGAATACATTATCCAACTATAAGCAATTAAAAAATAGCAAGGAATAAAATACAGACAAAAAGAACACTTCGAATAAGCGAAATCAATTACTTTAAAGCTTTAAGCTCTTATTTCTCCGATTGACATCGCCTAATCAAAACTTTCATTAGAACCTTTTATGTAGAGCATTTAATAAGCTTTCTAATGGTATTCTTCCGTTTACCAAAATTCTCAACAGTTTTCGAGATATTAATGAAAGTTCCCAAAATTTATATTATTTCTAGCAACAGAAAATTGGCCTCATTTTTCATATCCTGTTTTACACACAAAATTTTCGCAACATAAGAAATTACAAAAATAAAAAGAAATAAAAAAAGTTCGACTCGCAGGAACTGCATCATCTTAGCGCGGTTCCTTTCTTATCCCTAGTCTAATTTGGAAAGATTAAAATATTTATTTATTGATAAGGCTTCGCAACTTTGGCGAATCGCCTGAAGATTAAAATAGAAGCAGTTATTATTTTGGTTCCACCAGTCTTGAAAGGTCTTGATTTACGATCTTACGTGGAAGGGTCGGTCAACACTAGAAAGGGTCCCGCTAGTTACAAGGTCTTGGAATCTAGGAAAGCTATATTTCTAACAATAAATTGTTTTGTTATTTTACTTAACCAGTTTTATTGTAAAATACATTATCCAACTATAAGCAATTAAGAAATAATAAGGAATAAAAACAGACAAAAAAAAAACGTTCGAATAAACGAAATCAATTACTTTAATGTTTTAAGCACTTATTTCTCCGATTGACATAGTCTAATTAAAACTTTTGTCAGAACATTTTTTGTAGAGCATTTAGTAAGCTTTCGAATGGTAACCTTTCGCTTCCCAAGATTTTCAACCGTTTTCGAGGTATTAATGAAAGTATACGAAGTTCCCAAAACTTTTCATTATTTCTAGCTATAGAAAATTGGTCTCATTTTACCTATCCTGTTTTACACACAAATACATTTTCTTAACATAAGAAATTACAAAAATAAAAATCAATAAAAAACTAAGGGAAAGAGACAAAAATTACAAAAAGAACGACCAACACCCGTTCATAAGAACTAAACAGACGTATTTGAAGTTTTAAGCACTTATTTCTTCGACTGACATCACCTAATCAAAACTTGTTTCAGAATCTTTTCTGTAGAGAATTTAGAAAGCTTTCAAATAGTTTCTATCCACTTATGAACATTTCCCAACCGTGTTCGAGATATTAATGAAAATATATGAAGTTCCCAAAACTTTTCATGTCTGTTCATAAAATATTTTATTCTAACCCTTCCTTAACTCCAAACGTAACCAAAGGTTTAAGATATTAGTTTTGATAAAATTTGAACATGCAAAAAATGTTTCAACTGAATCCCATGATTTTATGTACCAAAACCTAAAACGCTATTCAGCAACTATGTTCCCAATTTTCTCGAAAACGGTTAAAGCTATCGCCTTAAAAACGGTTTCATTCGTTTTCCTAGGCCAAGAAGCCTACAAAACGAGTACTTACAAGCATATGAACTCAAAAATGTAAGCGTTGCGATTTTATTTGCGCGAATTTCGCCCCAAACGCCATCTTCCTGCTGGTTAACGAACTTGACCTTTCAAATAACAGACAAATATATATATATATATATATATATATATATATATATATATATATATATATATATATATATATATATATACACACAAATTTGAACCACCGTTATTTTCGGTCTCTAAGGGTTCTGAAACGCGAAATTTTCTAGTCGGCACTTCCGGATTGTTTCATGAGATCAATTTTATAAGCGGGGTTCCTCCCTATGAAGGGAGGGAGGAACCGCGCTAACAAAATAAACAGATCTAAGGTGTTACATGGGAGCTGGTGAAAGGAAGAATGAGAATGTCTCGTATTGCAATTCTCTGTATGTAGGGTCTGCTTCCAGGTAGTCATATACTTTTACTGCCCTTTACCGTTACTCAGAAGGCTCTTTGTGTTTACAAACAAAGGACTCGGTATAGACCACCCGTATTAACCCAAAAGTGATTATATCAAGCTTGATGAACTTCCTCAATTAAATTAAGGAATTTAGAGTGCTTAAAATAGGTTCTTGATCTAGTCAAAAAATTCATGGAGAATTAGATCATGAATAGAAAATCTCGGCCAAACAGAAGGAAAATAACAATAACAAGGATAGTCAAACTTCGTTTTCAAAGATTGTTAGTTGTAACACAAAAACGGTCACTCATGATTCTAATAAATTAACTGTGAAGGGTGATTACACAAATATTCCTGTTGAGGCTTTAAAGCTTCAATTTAAAAAACATATTAACCCATAGGAATTATAGATTGGCCTAAAAACATAAAATCATTGAAAAATGGATTTCTTATTATTGAATCAAACAAAAACGATATAGAGGTTATATCAACAGAGTTTTTAAATATATGCAAAGACCTGTTGATCAATAAAATTAAAATAAAAAATAGAGTTCTCTGTAAAAGGTTTAATGAGTTCTATTAAATACATATTTTCCAATTTAGTTATAATTTTAACTATTGGAATTATTATCCAAAGATTCATATAATTACTCAACAATAGATTCTAATTTGAAGCACAGCTATTTTCGATATCTACCTGTTCGAATTGTTTTTCTTATTTTAATTAATCTATTTTATTGTCAAATACATTATCCAACTATAAGCAATGAAAAAATAGGAAAAAAAAAACAGACAAAAAAACCGTTAGAATAAAAGAAATCAATTACTTTAATGGTTTAAGCACTTATTTCTCTGATTGACATCGCCCAATTAAAACTTTCGTCAGAACATTTTTTGTAGACCATTTAGTAAGCTTTCGAATGGTAACCTTTCGCTTCACAAGATTTTGAACCGTTTTCGAGATATTAATGAAAGTATACGAAGTTCCCAAAATTTTCATTATTTCTAGCAACAGAAAATTGGTCTCATGTTTCCTATACTGTTTTACAAACAAATACATTTTCCTAACATAATAAATTACAAAAATAAAAAGCAATAAAAAACCAAGGGAAAGAGACAAAAATTACAAAAAGAACGACAAAACCCCGTTCATAAGAACAAAACAGACTTTTTTGAAGTTTTAAGCACTTATTTCTCCGATTGACATAACCTAATCAAAAATAGTTTTAGAATCATTTTTGTAGAGAATTTAGTAAGCGTTCAAATAGTTTCTATCCACTTACCACGATTTCCCAACCGTGTTCGAGATATTAATGAAAGTATACGAAGTTCCCAAAACTTTTCATGTCTGTTCATAAAATATTTTATTCTAACCCTTCCTTAACTCCAAACGTAACATAACTTTCAACATATTAGTTTTAATGAAAGTAGAACATGCAGTAAATGTTTCAACTGAATCCCATGACTCTAAGTACCCAAACCAAAAACGGCATTCAAAAATTATTTTTTCAGTTTTCTCGAAAACGGTTAAAGCTATCGCATTGAAAATGGTTCCATTCGTTTTCCTAGCCCAAGAAGCCTATAAAACGAGTACTTACAAGCTTATGAACTCAAAAACGTAAGCGTTACGATTTTTTTTGCGCGAATTTCGCCCCAAACTCCATCTTCCAGTGGGCGGATTCTGCTGGTTAACGAACTTGACCTTTCAAATTGTGCGACGGATTTTTGTACCAAATTTCATCAAAATCGGACCATCAGGGAAGCCAGAAATGAGCGAACAGACAAATATATATATATATATATATATATATAAATAAATATATACATATATATATATATACAAATTTTAACCACCGTTATTTTCGGTCTCTAGGGGTTCTGAAACGCGAAATTTTCTAGTCGGCACTTCCGGATTGTTTCATTGTATCAACCCTATAAGCGGGGTTCCTCCCTATGGGGGAGGGAGGAACCGCGCTAAAACGAAGGGAAAGAGACAAAAATTACAACAAGAACGACAAAAACCCGTTCATAAGAACAAAACAGACGTATTTGAAGTTTTAAGCACTTATTTCTCCGATTGACATAACCTAATCAAAAATAGTTTTAGAATCTTTTTTGTAGAGAATTTAGTAACCTTTCAAATAGTTTCTATCCACTTACCACGATTTCCCAACCGTGTTCGAGATATTAATGAAAGTATACGAACTTCCCAAAACTTTTCATGTCTGTTCATAAAATATTTTATTCTAACCCTTCCTTAACTCCAAACGTAACAAAACTTTCAACATATTAGTTTTAATGAAAGTAGAACATGCAGATAAAGTTTCAACTGAATCCCGTAATTCTAAGTACCCAAACCAAAAATGGTATTCAAAAACTATTTTTCCAATTTTCTCGAAATCGGTTAAAGCGATCGCCTTCAAAATGGTTTCATTCGTTTTCCTAGCCCAGGAATCATATAAAACGAGTACTTACAAGCTTATGAACTCAAAAACGTAAGCGTTACGATTTTTTTTGCGCGAATTTCGCCCCAAACGCCATCTTCCAGTAGGCGGATTTTGCTGGTTAACGAACTTGACCTTTCAAATTGGACGAAGGATTTTTGTACCAAATTTCATCAAAATCGGACCATTCGTCTTCTATCTAGAGAGCGAACAGACAAATATATATATATATATATATATATATATATATATATATATTTGTCTGTTCGCTCTCGCGAACATATATATATATATATATATATATATATATATATATATATATATATAAATAAATATATATATATATATATATATATATATATATATATATACAAATTTGAACCACCGTTATTTTCGGTCTCTAGGGGTTCAGAAACGCGAAATTTTCTAGTCGGCACTTCCGGATTGTTTCATTGTATCAACCCTATAAGCGGGGGCGCTAAAAGGAACAGTTCGAATAAGCGAAAACAATTACTTTAAAGATTTGAGCACTTATTTCTTCGATTGACATCGCCTAATCTAAACTTTCTTCAGAACCTTTTTTGTAGAGCATTTAGCTAGTAAGCTTTCTAATGGTAATCTTCCGTTTACCACGATTCTCAACCGTTTTCGAGATATTAAGGAAAGTAGGGGTCTCCCGTAGTCTAATGGCTAGCGCGCTGGATTCATAAGCGGGAGATGGTGGGTTCGATTCCCACCTCCGGCAGGGATTTTCTCATCTCATGGCTCGCTGGGAAAATTCCTCGCTGCACCCTGGATGTCGGCGCTAATGACCAAGAAGTAGATGCGCCGTAAAAAAAAAAAAAAAAAAAAAAAAAAAAAAAAAAAAAAATTAAGGAAAGTATTTATATACAAATTTGAACCACCGTTATTATCGTTCTCTAGGGGTTCTGAAATGCAAAATTTTCTAGCCGGCACTTCCGGATTGCGTCATGAGATCAACCTTATAAGCGGACTTCCTTCCTATGGGGGGGGGAGGAACCGTGCTAAAACCATATTTGTGATGCCTGTTGCTGGGGGCAGATAATATAAATGCAGGAAAAATGTTATTTAGTAATCCCGGTATCTCTGGCCAATTAAGTATATTCATTATATTTTGGATATACGCCATCAAATTTTACTTAGGTTTTAACAGCTGATGTCGATTTCTGTAATTTATTTTAAGAACATAACCTTTTATTGACGTTTTTTAGGTATAAGGACCGTGGGTCTTTAAAACACATAATAAAAATTCATAAAATAGTAAATTAATATATATTATTGAAGGGAATGTAATGCTCTACAATTCTATAACCGGCATTTATTTTGAGGGTTCATCGTTGAAGAGAAATCCGGTCAAGAAGAGCAAGAAGTGTGTTTTTTCCCAAAATGACAGACATTCAAGAGCGGATATTTCGAAAACTACAGGTATGTTGTAAAATTTGATTGAGTAGAACTTGTAGTATATTTAATCAGCTTTCATTTGCTTTAGAATTGTCATGTCAATAGGACAAAGCGTTTCTACGATATAAGTGAAAACCCAAAAAATGGGACCTTCTGGGTGGGGACTTATGATAGGTTGGCCATTTCCATCTGGAGCTATCAGTTGCCTGGACTGTGATCAATTTATGAATAATATATAATATGACGGGAACTGTGCTATAATAAACTGTACAAAGTTATACAGTAGCGTTAATTTTCATGATACATTATTTAACGCAATAAAATAACTACTTATTTGCCGTGAAGAAGCATGGGTAATCAGCTAGTTTATAATAATTCTATGTTTTATCCGGGAAGGTCCGGAGCGCCCCAGTGTCAAGAATGAATTGCTATGTTTTATCCAATCACATTGGGGGCTGCAGCCCTCCCCGAAATCAGTAAAAATATATCATAAAAACCTTAAAAATAAATTAAACAAGATCGCTTAGTTCAGAAAAAATCGTTTTTATTGAGTTTTAATTCCAAGTTCTTGATTGCTAGTATTCTATACCCCCAAATGTTCTCAGCCCTTCCCCGAAATTCTTCCGGCCCCTCCCGAAATTATTTTCTATATACGCCCATGTAGGAAAGAGGTATTACAAAAACAATAACTAATCATGCAAAGTTAATTTATATCTTAAGAGGCATTGAGTTAGTAGGGTGTGGAGGAAGGGGAAACGGAATAGGTTGAAGCCTAAAATCGGAATTATATTTTGACTTCCTGAAGTACCCTGCTTCCTGAAAGCTGGTCTTTCTGTTTGTGGGAGCTGAATCATCTAAGGGGCTTGAGTCGTCGGGAGCTGATGGCGTTTTCAATCTTTGCAATCATCTTTCAGTGACTTTGACCGAATCGAAGTGTCTGTGTATCAAGACGCGATTTTTGTCAGGATATAAAATTTCCAAAAATATCTCGAATCCAGCCGAGTAACCTGTTCTTGGCCAACTTTTCCTTAGAGGTTTCGGACTAATATCGGGGTGGTGTCTACTTCACATGGTCAAAGTATGCAATATATTGTTAAGAATGTTCAGATCTATAAGAATAGTCCGACTCGCAGGAACTGCGTCATCTTAGCGCAGGTCCGTTAAAATCCCTAGTGCCATTAGCAAAGGAATAGAAGCAGCTATCTTTATCTTTCCTTAAAAACAAAAATTAAATTTTAAAGAGAAGAAAGTTTAAGGCGCCCCAACAGGAAACTGGCAGTATCCTAAACGGAAATGGCTTACCCGCCATCCTAACGTTTGCTCTAGGAAACCACTTTTGCCAAAAAGTTTCATATTTACTTGCCTTCTTTTATTGAAATACTTATTTTACTGATAAAATGTAAAAATTTAAAACAAAAAACAACCAATTAAAAACTGAGTTAAACAAACACAAAATCCCGTTCGAAGAACAAAACAAACACTTTTAATGTTTTAAGCACTTATTTCTCCGATTGACATTGCCCCAGCGAAAATTGATCCAGAACACTTTTTGTAGAGAATTTAGTAAGCATTTGAATGGCTACTTTTCACTTACCACGATTTCCTAACCGTTTTCGAGATATTTATGAAAATATACGAAGATCCGAAAACTTCTCATGTCCATATTTTTTTTTTTTTTTTCAAAACCTTCCTTAACTTTAAATGCAACAAAAATTTAATATCTTGGTTTAGATGAATTTTCATGATGTAGAAAATATTTCAATTGAATTTTACGTTTCTAAGACCCCTCTAAAAAAAAAATGAGTTCAAAAAATATTTGTTCCACTTTTCTCAAAAATGGTTACAGATATTCCCCTAAAACTGGTTTCATTCGTTTTCCCATTTTAAGAAACCTATAAAACAAGTACCTGCAAGCATATTACCTCAAAAACGTTTGCGTTACGATTTTTTTCGCACGAATTTCGCTCTATGTTCCGGTAGGCAGATTCTACTGGTAACGAACCTGACCTGTCAAATGAAACATAAGATTTTTGTACCAAAGTTCATCAAAATCGGACCATTTTTGAGCCGGCGAGAAAATTCTTAAACATTCAATTCCCCCTAAAAATACTTACAAATTTGAATATCGAAAAATCCTTATCCTAAAATTACAAAGAGTTCTAGGTTCGGTGGAGACCAAGTATGTAGAAATAACACTTTCTAAGCGTGGATGCAATTTCAAAAAAAGATCCATTTAATTTTCTTTTTAACATGAAATTCCCCGAAGAGGGAGTTTAACAACGTTCTCTGTAAAAAAGTTCGTCCTTCTGAAATCTACAAGGACAAAAAAAAAAAAAAAACTAGAGATGAGACGAGCTTGCAATTAGGTTCGGATAAGAAGTTGTAATTAGGGGTCCGAGTCACGCATCCTCCGCTTCCAGCTCAAAGCTTCCTTTATTCTTTATATATTTTAATATTTTTCCTCTGCAGGAACTTTCTCTAATTATTCCGATTCCTAACATTTCTTTCTTTTATTCTTCAAACGACTTTCATAAAAATGAACATATTCCAGGAACTGCTTTGTCACAGTTTTCTGCAAAATAAATTTATCTAAATTTAAAGAGTTTTTTAAAATGGGTTTCAAAATGTGTTTGACCTACAGCTCCGGGATCTTACACAGAAAGCAGACGACATGTGCATGAAATGTAGTACTGAAATCGCTTCTACTATTTTTTTCCTTTTCACTAGGAAAAAAGTATTCTCATGGGATGTGAGTATTCTCATGGGATGTGAGTATTCTCATGGGATGTGAGTATTCTCATGGGATGTGAGTATTCTCATGGGATGTGAGTATTCTCATGGGATGTGAGTATTCTCATGGGATGTGAGTATTCTCATGGGATGTGAGTATTCTCATGGGATGTGAGTATTAATCGTTTTCAAGCGCTGTGTCTTTCGGTCGTACTCAACAGAAGTGACGTTTGGGGTCTGAGGTGTTTTGATATCGCAGAATCACATCACTTGCAATTCCTCAAGAAACTCCTACACTTGCCTTCAAGGAACGCAGGTTATATGATAAGGCTCGATAAGGTTATATGAAAGGCTCGATAAGGTTATATGATAAGGCTCGATAAGTTTATATGATAAGGCTCGATAAGGTTATATGATAAGACTCGATAAGGTTACATGATAAGGCTCAGTAAGGTCATATAATTAGGCTCGATAAGGTTATATGGTAAGGCTCGATAAGGTTATGCGATAAGGCTCGATAAGGTTGTATGATAAGGCTCGGTAAGGTTATATGATAAGGCTCGATAAGGTTATATGATGAGACTCGATAAGGTTATATCATAAGGCTCGGTAAGGTCATATCGTCGATACAAATGCAAACTAACGAATATGAAAAAATGCATCTTTCATTGTCCATCTTTAATAATTTCTGCTGGACTTATTACTTTATTGAAGGCAAATTCTTCAATCTGACTTCACTCTATTAAAGGGAAAGTATTCCACTATCAAAAGGTCAAATCTGCCGAATATTTGACTGTCCAAAAAAAAGTTATGAATAGATACTTTTCCACTCTGAAAAGTGGTGATTTTCATATTCGTTAGTTTGCTTTTGTATTGACGATATGATTAGTTTCGATAAGATTATATGATAAGGCTCGATAAGATGGTATGATAAGACTCGATAAGGTTGTATGATAAGGCTCGGTAAGGTTATATAATAAGGCTCGATAAGGTTATATGATGAGACTCGATAAGGTTATATGATAAGGCTCGATAAGGTTATGTGATAAGGCTCGAGAAGATGGTATGATAAGGCTCGATAAGGTTTTATGATGAGGCTCGATAAGGTTTTGTGATAAGGCTTGAATAAGGTTATATGATAAGGCTCGATAAGGCTATATTATATGTTGGTTACTCAAAAAAACGTTGCACCAGATACCCAAGATTTTTTGTATGCCTGGCACTATATTGCCGAAGAAATGCTTCAATAAGAATTTTTTATTTATTTATTTATTTCATTATAAGAGCTCCGCAACTATGGCTATGAGCCCTAATACAGATTATAAAATATATAAAATTTGTTTTACACTTTGATACAATTTACATTTATACATAAATAAGATATATACATATATATACAAACATTATACACATATAAATATACACACACACACATATATGTACATATATACACACACACATACATACATACATACATATATATATATATACATATATATACACATACATACATACATATATACACAAAATATAGCATATACACACATATATGCATATACCACAAGATTCATATGAATATTTATTTGTTAATGTTTTCGCAATATAGGCGACAAAACAAACATCTTCATATGAATAAAGATAACAAATACAAATATAAACCACAATTCATTTGCAATTACAATGAAAATATAATACACAAAATAACTAATATAAGGTGCATTATCTTAATTAAATCAGATCTATAGGTTATTAAAGTAAACTATTAAAATCGAATGCACAAAGAAAAGAAGGGAGATTGGCTACATTTTTTTGTATAAATTATTGTTCTTAATGTGTATGCAGTCTGTGTTTTATCGTCAGGGTAACATTACACAGGGAGCACACGGGTCTGTCTTGTCTTTACATTAAGTATGAATGTGTTATAAGTGAGTGTCCAATTCTTAGCCTGGTCAGGACAACTTGGTCTTTTCTATTTAAAGACAAATCATTATCATGCCAGACTTTGATTGAGTTTTTAATTTCTATTAATTTGTTGTCTGTCCGTAACCAGTGATTTAGCCAATCTTGTAATATGTGTGTATGTGCTATGTTACATAAGTCCTGTGTAGTTAGTTGTCTGATGTCAATGTTTTCTTTAAAGGTAGCCTCTTTAGCGTGGTTGTCCACGTCTGTGTTTAGGCCTATGTCTTTATGTCCCGGTATCCAAAGCATTGTAATGTTGTGTTGTTTAAACCTGTGTATTTGGGTGTATATTTGTGCGATTATGGGATGGCTTCAATAAGAATATAATCTATTGATACATTTCTTCCGCTTTGTAGGTGCTATATCAAGTGCAGAATTACAATTGGGCTTCACAAAATACTCAGCGAAATTGGCTTAATTCATCTGTGAGACAGCAACGACCTGATTCGAATTATTCGATTCAACAGCTCAAATATTAGTTTGGAAATGGCACTTGAAAAAATAATTGAAAAAATGATGGGTCATTTTTGGGAATCACTCTTAAATTAATAATTTCGATCAGAATTACCAATCTACATATGTATGTTTACATATGTATAAACATCCTATAAGCTAATAAGTTAGGATATTACACGAGACCTTAACAACCTATATTGTAGCTTAGAGCTGATCCGAGATCATTTTCTTCCCCCGTATGATGATAAATGATCTTGTATAAAAGTGCTGGTCCAGCAGCCACGGTCCATTAGCTTCCTTCGTTTATCTCAGCAACAACTGTTCCTTCTTATCAAAACTTTTACAAATCAATTTCTATGACAAGACGATAACACAAGCAATTAGAGAAGAATAACCTATTCGGTTGTCAAGATAATTTACTGGACTACTTAAAATTAATGACATATAAGCTGCGATACATGTCCCTCGGAAAATGTAAGAAGTTTCCTTCTAGTTTGAGAGGAATTCCAAGTGTCCGTTTTTTGGCGGAAATATGTCAAAATTGTGAATGAATAAGAGCATTTATTTAGCCAGAAAATTTACATGCAAAAACAAACAAGCTTAATGCAATGGTCAATGGGTATAACCCGTCATGGCGCTGCGGACAGGATCCTGTCAACATTTTATTGTTATACTTTAAATATTTTCAAAGGATTGAATTTTTATTTATTTATATATTTAGGGCTTCAAAATTGATCATTCAGCCCAGCACAACTTTGGTTGTTTTCTAGTTTTCACCTGTAATTATTGAATTTTTAAACTTGTGTTATTTGTGATAATACCTGTTATTAGATAAATGTCTCCGGGAACATGTACTGAACTGGGGTAAATTCTAATACGCCTCTATTCGATACATGATTCCAGAGACATGTACTCTACATCCAAGCAAGACAGGACGTGTACTACCTGGTTCGGAGGACAGGCAGGAATGTTGTCAATTCTTGTCTAATGTACTACCAAATCTCAAGCAATAAAGTTGGAATCGTGGACTTTCAAAGATCGTTCATCGATAGCCTGGTTGCATCGATCTGATGTAATTTCGCCCCAAACACTATCTTCCCGTGGGCGGATTCTGCTGGTTAACGAACTTGACCTTTCAAATTAGAAGACAGATTTTTGTACCATATTTCATCAGAATCGGGCTATTTTTGACCTTGCGTTAACAGACAAGCATATATATATATATATATATATATATATATATATATATATATATATATATATATACAAATTTGAACCACCTATGTTTTCGTGATGTATGGGGTCTGAAACGAGAAAGTTTCTAGTCGGCACTTCCGGATTGCGTCGTGAGGTCAACCTCATAAGCGGGTTCTCCCTATGGAGATAGGGAGTAACCGCGCTAAAAACATTAAAGATTATTAAATTCTTGAAATTTGAACTTTCTTCTTTAAAAAAAAAATATTTTCATGGGCGTACCTGTTTCTAGGTCATTATCACCGGGCTATCTCCAGATTTCCACTATTTCGTTAACATCCACCCATAGCATAGCAGGGTATTTTTACGCAAGACCGTCGCTAAAAAAAGTCTAGCCTACCTGCATAAGCCTCGTAATAATCCACTGGATCTTAAGGAGCCCCCTTGTATTAGTTTTTATATATTTTTAATAATATTCGATTGAAAAAAAAAATGCTTTCATTCTTAGCCTGAAGAACGTAAAGCTATTAAAAGTTAAATAGCCATTTTAACCGAAGAAGATGGCTACCCCCCCCCTTCTTTCCTTGGGCTTTGACATTTTTCTGTAAAAGCCAATTGTTATCTCTTGTCGTTCACTAACCCTATATCCTTTTATCGTCGTCTCTAAGAACTCATCGTCTCCTCTAATCTTGTCTTTATTTAGTAGTTAATCGTCCAAGAAATAATAAATTAACCCGTCTTTATAGATTTCAGATGGTGATATATATTTCATCGAAAATATTTCTGTAAAATAGAGACATTAAAAAAGTATATATCGTCCCGACCATGTCAAACTATCGAATTTGTAAATCGGAGCAAACTAGAGAACGAACATATTATATCCATTGACGAAGTAATATATTGGAAAATGGTCTCATTCGATACTTTATAAAAGACATAGTGGAGATGGAGATAGTTAGCCGTTGCAGAGATACGCAGACAAGGTATGGTTGGGATTCGGCGAGGAGAAAAAACGTCAGACTTTCAGGAAGAAATCTGTATTTGGACGTTTCGGCTGCACATTGGCAGCCTTCTTCAGCACTAGAAAATGCCTAGGGGGGAGGGAGGAAGACCTCGAGGACACTTAGGTAACCATGGTTGGATGTATGTAATCCCACCATGGTTGGATGTATGTATGTCCAACCATGGTTACCTAAGTGTCCTCGAGGTCTTCCTCCCTCCCCCCTAGGCATTTTCTAGTACTGAAGAAGGCTGCCAATGTGCAGCCGAAACGTCCAAATACAGATTTCTTCCTGAAAGTGTGACGTTTTTTCTCCTAACCGAATCCCAACTATACCTTGCCTGCTTTATATAAGACATTAAAAGCAATTCTAAGGGGGTTAGAGTTGCCATAATTTTCGACAAGCCATATCTTCCACAATCCAAGAGCAAAGTCTCGAAACTGAAAAACGAGTTTTTCCATATTCTATTGTTTGACATGGTAGGGACGATTTGTACAAGACATTTAAACAATGAATTAAGAAGAAAATGGTATGTTATTAGTTTTTCGCAGAAGTATGTGAAATAAGTTTTGTCTTAACAGTAGAATTGTTACTTAATTTTTTTTTTTTCGCTTTAACGGCGCATCAACTATTTGGCTATTAGCGCCGTTTAATCTACATAAATCCGAATAAGTAAATTGGGTTAACAATTCAACGATCAAATTTTATTTTTATCATGATATTAAATTATATAAGGACATAAATCGTGAATTTTATTAATCCTAACCCAAGGATGGTTAGGGATGGTTAGGGTACAAATACCATATCGATCCCGAAGAAATAAATAATTATTCAACCTAAGTGAGCCTACACCGTTAGGAAAATGATGAAACTTCTTTTGCAGGTGCATATTGAGTAAACAAATTAAACAGTATATTCCTGCAGAACTTAGTTGAAGCTAAGTAAAAAAATTAATAGTGGGTTCGATTCACACTAGAGGTGGTAGGTTTTCTTTGAAACATCTCGGCAGAACCCGGCCTTTTTTTTTTTTGTAATCATAGCTCTTTTCAATGCTTATTTAAAACATTTCCCTGTGTGAAATAGCTTGTATCTTGGATATGTCCGCGGACGACATCCTGACACACACGATCCCGACTGACTAGTTCCTGTATAAAATGCTGTAACTAACTCCACTGATTTAATCTACAATGGTTTTACCTCATAACCAATGAATATTTGACGGTTTCGATAGTACGGTAACCACGTCGGTTAGTTGCCATAGCAACGAAACCCTCGTGTACCATCGTCCGGACGTAGCCGAACCGTTACAGTTTTAGCGTCTTACTAGGCCATAGCTAAGTCTTGACCATGTCAAAAAACAAACTTATCTCATCCTAATTAAAACGATGTATAACAAATCCTGGGGCCAACGGACATACCCACGTTGAATGCACCGGTTCCCGCAGATCACCGAAGTTAAGCAACGTTGGTTGTGGTCAGTACCTGAATGGGTGACCGACCACGTGCTGTTGGTATTATATAAGGGTGGCAACCTGTAGATAGCCCGGCGTTAATAGCCCAATAGTTGATACGCTGTTAAACACGAAAAAAAAATCCTGAGTCTTTATTACTTTAGGTAGAACAGTTAATTTTTCATGTTATGAGTGATTTCAGTTACGTCATATGATCTTTATTGATGGTTCTAGAACCTCATACAATTTGCTATTTGAAGAAAGTAATTCGTGTGGAGCAGGAAGTACCAAAAAAAGGACGTTTTTGTAGCAATTTTGAAATCAATTACGTGTTAATGGCCCCCAAAATGAAATTTGGTTCTATATTACAATTTCCGGAAGGAAATACTTACATTTTAAATAAATGTTGTTTTTGAATAGAGTAGGACCTCCATTATCCGGGACTCTATTATCCGGGATTCCAATTAACCGGGGTCTCGATGGGGGAATTTTTATTTTCATTCGTTTTTTAAATATTATGTACATATATTTATGTACATACAAACATATTTATTGCATTATTTTTATTTCTATGAACTAAAGCATTTGATTTCGTAATTATGTATTAAATATTTCTATGTAATGATGATTATGTACATAAATATAAATTTAAATTAATTACATACATTGTAAGCTAAGGAATGGAAAATCAGTGCTTTTTTCGGAAGAATGTGATGATTCCATATTTCTGGAAGCATCTCAATTTATTTCATATTCGTTGGAACTGAAACGTTTTCACGCCTTTCTATGAATCCCCTACTGGGCTGTTAGCCTACCAAGGAAATATTTCCTCAGTTGGGCTTTAACTCTTCACTCGAGTACATACTTACATATGTTACATAGAAATTAAAATGGCTGAAAAAAGAAATCGCGTCTTGTTAACTTTGGAACATAAATTAACCATTATAAAGCGGAAAGAAAAAGTGAAAGTGTTAAAAAATTGTCCGCCGCATTCGGACTTGGCGAACAAACACACATTTAGTCAATAGAATACTGTGTTTCGATTATCCGGGGTTTTCGATTATCCGTGGACCACCCTCCCCGTCATTACCCCGGATAATCGAGGTCCTACTGTATAACCTTTTTATTTCAATTTTTTTCTTTTAAAATAGACATATGTTATTAAGTAACAGTATGATAAATCACTAATAACGTGAAAAAGGAACTGGTGTACCTAAAGTAAAAAAGACCCCAAATCCTACCGACTCAAACCAATATGATCAATGCTTAAAGTTTTTGATCCTAGACCAATAGAAAAATAACCTTATTGACTAAACCGGTAACTAAGAATTCTTCCTGACGGTAAATACTGCATCTTTCCAATTCCAACCAAAACGATTAACACTCGACCTTATTGGTCGTAAATCAACTTATGCATAGTTTTTTTTGTTATAGGAGTTACCCGATGACAAATCTGGAAGATTGGCTGGGTTAAACTCCCAGCCTGGAGAGATAATTCTTCTTATAGTTTTTCTGAGATGTTTTACTGTGAAATGCTAAATCATAAAAACATTTTCATTTATTCCAATTAACTTACAAATAATAGCCAGTACGGAGAATGAATTCTAAAAGGGCAATTAAATCAGCTTCTCAGAAGAATATATTATCTGCTTTTTAAGTCCTGTTTTATGTAATCCTCCCGGGATCTGCTTTCTTAGGGCGAGCACGTCTTCTCGATTTAACCAGTTAGAACCTCTAAATCCATCTAATGCGCTCTAATTAAATTTGTATTCATGGAACACTGACTAGTCGTCATGATTTATTCTCTTTAATTTGGTGTTTTTTTGTTTTTTTTTAAATTTTTATTTATGCACCATATATATTTATGTATTTACATAGTTTGTTTGAATCGGACGCCCTGTACAAAGAGACACATGTCTTTAAGTCTCTGTAAGTCTATGCCTCGGGTACTATACGAGCGAATAGCGATGAACGATAAGCGAAAAGCGTCAGAGCGACGTCGCTTACATTAATGTTAGCTGGAGTGCAGTAAGAATGAAGAAAGACTGGCTACAATAGGCATGAGCGACCGGGCGACGCAAAGTGGGGCCAAACGACTTTTCGTGTTTGAAAAAAGGCTACCGCCTCCAAATGTAAACCGATTTCAAAGATTTTTTTTTTAAATGAAAGCTAAAAAAATTTAAAACAACTTTGTCTAGCCAGGTCGTTGTTTTCTGTTTCTCCTGTTTATAAAATTACGTGTAAATAATTCACGAACTTCTACAATTGAACATAAAATAATATCTTATTTTTTATCTAATTTAATATAAGCACTGATATCGTTAAAATAAAATATTTAAATCCCGATTAGAGATGGAAAAAATCAAAATCTATTTTTAAATCAAATTATTTTAATTATCTCATTGTTGAATTATCATAAATCTACGTTTTCAATATGTCAATCTGTTTTTTTCCAAGTCTATTTGAATGTTTAATTTAAACGATACCAGTGCTGAAATTATGTTAGATGAAAAATAAAATATTATTTTTAGTTCAATTTGAAAAGTTCGTGAATTATTTACAAGTAATTTAATAAACAGGGAAAACAAAAAAAAATTTGAGACAACATTGTTTTAAATTTTACTAACTTTCATTTATTTATTTTATTTTTTTTTTTATTAAAATCGGTTAACATTTAGAGGCTGTAGCCTTTTTTGAAACACGTAATGTCGTTTGGCCCCACTATGCGACGTAGTAGCGTTAAGTTTGCTCATCAGATTAAATCGCCATAAAAAAAATATAAAATTCAGCGTGAAATGTTTCTAATGCAAAATTTTCTGTAAGAATGCTTTCGTTGTATTTATAAAACAATGTAGTAGGTTCAGATTTCTTCAGAAATATTTTCGATGAAAAATAAGTCAGAATAAATAAAATGTTGTGGTTATTCCAGTTGGAATAAGATTTTCCTCCAAAAGAAGAAAAGTGGAAGAAAGGACTGTCTATTGAATTTACATTATTCGAAGAAAAGGGGAATTGACAGGGCTCTGGGATTCAGCCAGAATTCTAAATAGTGAAGCTGAAAATATAGGACGAAATAAAATCAAATATTTGCAGATTTATTGCTGTCACTTCTGTCGAAAGATTCTATAAACGAATTGTCTTTAACTATTAGATAGTAGTTAATATAAAGTGTGTTAAGTTTTTTGGTTTTTTTCACACATACATACAGTGTGTATCATAAGTAGATGAGAATATTCAAGAGGGTAAAACTAGGCCAAAAATGTAGTTAAGTGCTGCCAACCGTAAGTTTCAATCTCCTTTTGTTCCGCACATATCGCACTATTAGACTATTTTTTCAAGAGGATATTTGGCCTTCATAAGTCCACGCCAAAATATGTAGTACGATCAGAGACAGGCGTTAAATCCATCTCCTGGAATATCCTAAAGCAAGCTTAGAATTGGATGGACAAAGTTCTAGACATGCCTACGGAGCGATACCCAAAGATACGCCTGCAAAAATTAAAGGAGCTTGCAGAGAGTTCACCAGGAAGAAAGAAATTTAACTGGTTCCTACAAGTAGATGAAATTATTAGAGCATTCGAAACTGAAGCTATTCTTGCTGACATCTCAAATTCACCGGCAAGAAGAAAATAAATTAAAAGGTTAATGGCGAAATGGTTTTCAGACTCACTCAGTTCATTGCTCTCTTTTAACAATATGTACAGCACACATGCCATTGTCAAACAAATATACAATCAACTCTACAGACTACAAGAACAAAACATATCCATCACAATGATCTGGCTACCCGGACATACAAATATCACAGAAAGTACGACAGTCGACATTCAAGCAAAATTGGCTACAAGAAAACAGAATATTGGCATAGAAAACGTAACTATACAAGACATAAAAAAAGAACTAGTTGAAACTATACAAGAAACATGGCATGAATACTGGACAAACATACAAAACAACAAACTCAGAGAAATCAAAAATACTATATACGAATGGAGCTCTAGTAGCCGAAGAAACAGACGAGAAGAGGTTATACTATGTAGACTATGCATAGGACACACTTTACTAACTCACTCTTATTTAATGACAAATAAAGAACAACCCATTTGCAGACAGTGTAACGTTCCAATGACAATAAAACACTTACTAACGGAATGCAGAATACTAGAACAACTAAAACTACCTTACAACTTACAGGAACTACTGACAGAGGGTAGCCCCTTCATCAACGATATATTTACATTTTTAAAACAACACAACCTACACACAAAAATTTGATTCCAGGAAAAAATTTAGATAATATTTCGAGGGTATAATAATAATCTGATTTCAATTAATTTTTTTTTTTTTTTTTTTTTTTTTTTAACCATTAATGTTAGTAGTTTTAGCCATATGTATGTATATATAAGTCATATGTATGTAAATATAATATCTATATTGTAATAAGCAATACTGTAAATAATGTTAGCTCCTATTTCTTATTCTTAACACTTTTGTAATATTTCGTTCCATAAATTTCTACTTTTGTATATTGTATATATTGTTTTGTAATTTAAAAAAAGCAAGTCACCTTCGTTGCGAATCTCTTAAAATAAATAAATAAAAATAAAAATAATGGCGAAATATAAAACTTTCTTAGTGGACCAAGATAAAAATAGCGTCACTTTGTCTTCGTTTTGTCCCATGTATAGAATTATTCTTAAATATGACCCTAGACTCTAAATATGACCTCCCATTTCCATTTTATAGAGTAATAGCCCAAATTAGAACAATTAATACAAATATGATAAAACTAAACTACAAAAAGACTACAATATCCATAAACCCCAATGAAACCTGTCCTATCTGCAATAGTAATCAGTTAGAGGATATTTATCATTTACTAGTAGCATGCCCAATCTATAATCCATACAGAACCTCCTGCCTTACAGACATTATAAACATCTCTCCCGAAAACCTATTGATATTCCTCAAAGATTTGAATGAATATCAAGCAAGAAACCTATACTATTTTACGATAGCGTCCCTGAACCTCCGAAAATTTGCTCTAGAATATTGATAATGTAAGATATGTTAAGCTCTAAGTATGACATTTCTTATTGTTATTAATTATTATTGATTTACTATTCATTTCTGTTATGTGTTAATTGTATTAATTTGTTAAATAGTAAGCACACACCCCTTTGTATGCGGCCATGCCCTAAAAGCAAAATATGTAAATAAATAAAATAAAACAAAATATCGCACTATTATTTCTAAAGCGTCATAACTCAAAATAAAACTCAACTGAAAATGCGTCACTCTTACCTAGGTTGGGGGAATAGCATTAAGGCTGAAAGAGTGACACAAGTGTACAAGCTCTGAGTCATAACTCAAAATAAAACTCAACTGAAAATGCGTCACTCTTACCTAGGTTGGGGGAATAGCATTAAGGCTGAAAGAGTGACACAAGTGAACAAGCTCTAGTGTACAAGCTCTGAGTCATAACTCAAAATAAAACTCAACTGAAAAAGCGTCACTCTTACCTAGGTTGGGGGAATAGCATTAAGGCTGAAAGAGTGACACAAGTGTACAAGCTCTAGTGTACAAGCTCTGAGTCATAACTCAAAATAAAACTCAACTGAAAATGCGTCACTCTTACCTAGGTTGGGGGAATAGCATTAAGGCTGAAAGAGTGACACAAGTGTACAAGCTCTAGTGTACAAGCTCTGGGTCATAACTCAAAATAAAACTCAACTTCAAATGCGTCAATCTTACCTCGGCTGGGGGAATAGCATTAAGGCTGAAAGAGTGACACAAGTGTACAAGCTCTAGTGTACAAGCTCTGGGTCATAACTCAAAATAAAACTCAACTGAAAATGCGTCACTCTTACCTCGGCTGGGGGAATAGCATTAAGGCTGAAAGAGTGACACAAGTGTACAAGCTCTAGTGTACAAGCTCTGGGTCATAACTCAAAATAAAACTCAACTGAAAATGCGTCACTCTTACCTCGGCTGGGGGAATAGCATTAAGGCTGAAAGAGTGACACAAGTGTACAAGCTCTAGTGTACAAGCTCTGAGTCATAGCTCAAAATAAAACTCAACTGAAAATGCGTCACTCTTACCTAGGTTGGGGGAATAGCATTAAGGCTGAAAGAGTGACACAAATGAACAAGCTCTAGTGTACAAGCTCTGAGTCATAGCTCAAAATAAAACTCAACTGAAAATGCGTCACTCTTACCTAGGTTGGGGGAATAGCATTAAGGCTGAAAGAGTGACACAAGTGAACAAGCTCTAGTGTACAAGCTCTGAGTCATAGCTCAAAATAAAACTCAACTGAAAATGCGTCACTCTTACCTAGGTTGGGGGAATAGCATTAAGGCTGAAAGAGTGACACAAGTGTACAAGCTCTGAGTCATAACTCAAAATAAAACTCAACTGAAAATGCGTCACTCTTACCTAGGTTGGGGGAATAGCATTAAGGCTGAAAGAGTGACACAAGTGTACAAGCTCTAGTGTACAAGCTCTGAGTCATAACTCAAAATAAAACTCAACTGAAAATTCGTCACTCTCACCTCGGTTGGGGGAATAGCATTAAGGCTGAAAGAGTGACACAAGTGTACAAGCTCTAGTGTACATGTAATTCTTGCTGGTGACTTCAATACCAATCTTTTTGTCGAATCCCCTGACGTTACCTACCTTTCTGAACTATTCTTTTCACTTAATCTTTTTGTGGTTCTCTATTCACCTACCCATCACTCCCAGTCCTCTGATACTTGGCTTGATCTCTTTATCCTCGACTCCCAGGATAAACTCCTCGCCTCATCTCAACACCCTGTGCCCTTCCTTTCTTCTCACGATCTTATTCAAATAACTTTTGATTTACCTATCCATACTATCACAAACAAATTCTTTACGTTTCGTAACCTTAATTCTCTGTCCTTTGAACAATTAGAACCTGATTTAGAAAACTTTCCTTACGATTCCATTTATTTCTCTGACTCCATAGATGACATGGTTAACTCCTTAACTCATCACCTCCACTCCCTTTTAGATTCCCATGCTCCTCTTCAAACCCGCCGGTTCAACCGTCCTCCTGCTCCCTGGCTTACACCCGAGCTCAAATCATTAATAAAAAGAAGAGAAGCAGCGAGAAGAAAATTTAGACGGACCCGTCTTCCTCAAGATTACTCCTCCTACAAATACTTGCGTAACCTCACCCAATCCTCCATCCGTCGAGCTAAGTCCCTCTATGTCCACCAATCCCTATCCAATGCTCCTGACTCTAAAACAAAATGGTCAATCCTTCGTAAACTTTCCCTTTGCAAAACTAACCGTCCTTGCTCTATCTCATTATCCCCTGATGTTCTTAATGCTCACTTTGTATCTTCTCCCTCAGTCCTATCCAGTCCTCCTATACCTTCCACACTACCTTTTAATTCCAACAACTTCTACTTCTCCTATATTACCCCAGAAGATCTTCTAACCGCGGTCCTTCAATCCCGAACCAATGACTACGGTCCAGACTCTGTTCCCGTTAAACTCATTAAGGCCTGCTTACCCGCAATCCTTCCTATCCTTCTTCACATATACAACTATTCCCTTCAAAACTCGACTTTTCCTTCTCAATGGAAAACAGCGTTGGTTCGCCCTCTTAACAAAATATCAAACCCCTGCTCTCCGAAGGATTTCCGTCCTATCTCCCTT
The DNA here is from genome assembly GCA_946811695.1 of Gonocerus acuteangulatus. Lineage (NCBI taxonomy): Eukaryota > Metazoa > Arthropoda > Insecta > Hemiptera > Coreidae > Gonocerus > Gonocerus acuteangulatus. Next base: position 21,696,641 of record OX328124.1, on the reverse strand, counting down.
CTATCCAATCTTTCCAAACCTTTAGAGCGCCTGGTCCAATCTCAAGTATCCAACCACCTTGAACAAAATAATCTCCTTAACCCTCTCCAGTCTGGCTTCCGTCCGTCATACTCCACTCAATCAGCGCTCATAAAAATCACCCATGACATTCAAACTGCCATAGATAACCAACAGCTCACTATTCTAGTTCTCCTAGATTTTTCAAAGGCATTTGATACCGTAGACCATCAAATCCTCCTCACCAAACTCCAATCTCTTTCCTTTTCCAACAGTGCCATTAGCTGGTTCCAATCCTTTCTATCCGATCGATCCCAATACGTGGTCATCCCCGTCAGCAATCCTTCTAGCCCTCTTCCTCTTTCCCGTGGTGTACCGCAGGGCTCCTCGTTATCCCCAACTCTATTTTCTGTTTACATCAATGATCTTCCTCTTTCCATAGTTCATTCCAAGTTTCATCTTTACGCTGACGATACCCAAATCTACCTATCCTTTAAGCCCTCTTTGCTACGAGATGCTGTAGACAAGCTGCAAGTAGATCTTAACAACATCAATGCTTGGGCTGCAGCTAATAAGCTTTCCCTGAATCCAGACAAATCCAAAGCCATTGTTATAGGCTCCCAATCCCTCATAAGTTCTACTTCCCCTTTTCCAGCCCTTTACCTTAACAGCATCCCTATAAAATATTGTAAATCAGTTAAAAATCTTGGGATCATATTTGATCAGAACCTTTCCTGGAAAAATCATATTTCCCAAATTTCCCGCCGGTCCATATTTATCCTGAGACAGCTCAACCTCTCCCGCCATCTCCTGCCAACAAAGACCCGTCAACTCCTCGTAACTTCCCTATTATTCCCCCAGTTTGACTATGGTTGTTTGGTGTACGGTGGACTTTCTGGCGATCTCGAGGCAAAACTCAAACGCCTCATGAACTGTTTCATTCGTTTTATCCTCGGGATCCCCAGAGACTCCCACATATCACATTTCTACCAGGAGCTAAATTGGCTATTCCCTCTTTATCGTCGTCAGTACTTCCTCGGCTCAGTCCTTTACCAAGTAATTCAATCCCGTAGACCTTCTTATATTTTTCAACTTCTTAAATTTAAATCCTCGGTTCACTCCCGTAACACCCGATCTCGTCCTTCCGATCTTTATATTCCTTCCCACCGAACAGCAATATTCGAAAAATCATTCGTCACCCGTGCCACCTCGCTATGGAATTCCTTACCTCTGTCTGTCCGCCATTCTACCAACCTTGAAACCTTTAAATCCCGACTCTTCCACCACCTTCTATCCCTCCAAGTTTTACCCAACCCCTAGTCTATATTGAAGCTGTACACTATATACTGACACTTAAAATAAGTATAAGTTTATACGTAAAATTCAAAATTATATTGTAATTTCAAAATTATTCCTATGGGACTTCTGTCCCGGAATAAGAATAAAACTTTTCATTCATTCATACAAGCTCTGAGTCATAACTCAAAATAAAACTCAACTGAAAATGCGTCACTCTTACCTAGGTTGGGGGAATAGCATTAAGGCTGAAAGAGTGACACAAGTGTACAAGCTCTAGTGTACAAGCTCTGAGTCATAACTCAAAATAAAACTCAACTGAAAATGCGTCACTCTCACCTCGGTTGGGGGAATAGCATTAAGGCTGAAAGAGTGACACAAGTGTACAAGCTCTAGTGTACAAGCTCTGAGTCATAACTCAAAATAAAACTCAACTGAAAATGCGTCACTCTTACCTAGGTTGGGGGAATAGCATTAAGGCTGAAAGAGTGACACAAGTGTACAAGCTCTAGTGTACAAGCTCTGAGTCATAACTCAAAATAAAACTCAACTGAAAATGCGTCACTCTTACCTAGGTTGGGGGAATAGCATTAAGGCTGAAAGAGTGACACAAGTGTACAAGCTCTAGTGTACAAGCTCTGAGTCATAACTCAAAATAAAACTCAACTGAAAATTCGTCACTCTCACCTCGGTTGGGGGAATAGCATTAAGGCTGAAAGAGTGACACAAGTGTACAAGCTCTAGTGTACAAGCTCTGAGTCATAACTCAAAATAAAACTCAACTGAAAATGCGTCACTCTTACCTAGGTTGGGGGAATAGCATTAAGGCTGAAAGAGTGACACAAGTGTACAAGCTCCAGTGTACAAGCTCTGAGTCATAACTCAAAATAAAACTCAACTGAAAATGCGTCACTCTTACCTAGGTTGGGGGAATAGCATTAAGGCTGAAAGAGTGACACAAGTGTACAAGCTCTAGTGTACAAGCTCTGGGTCATAACTCAAAATAAAACTCAACTGAAAATGCGTCAATCTTACCTCGGCTGGGGGAATAGCATTAAGGCTGAAAGAGTGACACAAGTGTACAAGCTCTAGTATACAAGCTCTGAGTCATAACTCAAAATAAAACTCAACTGAAAATGCGTCACTCTTACCTAGGTTGGGGTAATAGCATTAAGGCTGAAAGAGTGACACAAGTGTACAAGCTCTAGTGTACAAGCTCTGAGTCATAACTCAAAATAAAACTCAACTGAAAATGCGTCACTCTTACCTAGGTTGGGGGAATAGCATTAAGGCTGAAAGAGTGACACAAGTGTACAAGCTCTAGTGTACAAGCTCTGGGTCATAACTCAAAATAAAACTCAACTGAAAATGCGTCAATCTTACCTCGGCTGGGGGAATAGCATTAAGGCTGAAAGAGTGACACAAGTGTACAAGCTCTAGTGTACAAGCTCTGAGTCATAACTAAAAATAAAACTCAACTGAAAATGCGTCACTCTTACCTAGGTTGGGGGAATAGCATTAAGGCTGAAAGAGTGACACAAGTGTACAAGCTCTAGTGTACAAGCTCTGGGTCATAACTCAAAAACACCGATATTTGAGTTGTGTCACTTTAGAAATACTAGTGCGATATGCTCTTCTAAAAGTTATTTAGAAAAAGTCAGCAGACACACTAATAAAGAGAAAACAAATCTGAAAATCATTATTTTGGATACTATAGCGTTGATAAAGACCCCCAATAGCATTTTTCCCATACGTCTTCCACGTACAGACAGCGATCCGTTAGAATTTTATTACTTGTATAGAAGGGAATTTCTGGCACCTAGAATGCAGGAACGATGACTTAATGTTTCAAAAACTCTTTTTTTAGTGCAGCCTCGAAAGCTACATTCGTCTGGATATTGCTATTGACAACTGAAAGGAAACAAACTTTTCAGATTCTGTAGACAAAAAGTGTTGGTGTGCCTCGTTGTTTGTAAGTTCCCTTCGTCTTGGCTCTCTCTCTATTGAAATTCCTGATCTGAACCTTCCATTCCAGGCCCGTACTTTTTCAATTTCACTTATAGTTCCCAGGGAATCTTATTTAGGTCAAAGCAGATTGTTTTTCTTCTTACTTTTTCATATAAAGAATTTTACTTTTTAAAAAGTCCTACTCACAAGAACTGCGCCATCCTTAACGTTGTTATTCCTAGTGGAATGTGAAAAATTTCAATTGATATAATTTTTATTTTTTGAAACATCTTGATCAAATGGGAACACCAAAACGCAAGGTCACCACCACAATTATTTACTTAATTCCCAAAACGCGCTTACAAAGTCTACAGCTCCTTATTCAGTCAACCTAGAACATACTGCAGGCCATTCACACTTAGACTTGACGAAGATTTTTCTAAGTGTCTCGTCTGCAGTAAAGTTCTAGAAGCACTCAGGATTTGGAAAATTTAATAAATAATTGTGGTGGTGATCTTGAATTTTAGTGTTCCTATTTGTGCAGTCTGTCCAGCCAAATCAATGACAAGGCATATATATATATATATATATATATATATATATATATATATATATATATATATATGAGTATACACACATTCATATTATATAGACTACTTATATATATATTATAGGCATTTAGGACAAGCCCTTCGGATAGTCTCTGTGTAGAAGCTGGAGAACCGCCATTGGAGTATAGACGAAGGTATTTAGGATTAAAGTTTCTTTTAAAATCGAAAGCTCTTGATACACCTTGTGTACACACATACTTAAGCGAAGAACTATCTAATAAATACACACAGACAAGTAGGAAACAGAGACCTCTACTTATCCGTCACTTACAGAACACAGATGACACCTTGTTTCTGAATACTCCTCTGTACACAAATAAACCTTTACACTTCCCCCCCCCCCCTTGGAGTGTAAAGAACTTAAGAATTAACCTAACAATGACATATTTCAATAAAAATGATCCACTTGCCTCACAATTTTACAAGTCTATTTACAATTCAAAAACCAAAGACAATCCCTCAGCACTCTTCACATTTACAGACGGATCTAAAACTAACAACGGGACCGGCGCTGCAGCGATCACAGAAAATCAAATCAATACCATTAAATTACACAACTACACTTCAGTTTACACTGCAGAATTACAAGGTATACACTTATCACTGACCAAAACAAATAACATAGAGCAAAGTAATATTATAATTTGTACTGATTCATTGAGTTCTTTACACTCTATGGAAAGCATTTACAACAACCATCCCATAATCACACAAATATACACCCAAATACACAGATTAAAACAGCACAACATTACAATGCTTTGGATACCGGGACATAAAGACATAGGCCTAAACACAGGCGTGGACAACCACGCTAAAGAGGCTACCTTTAAAGAAAACATTGACATCAGACAACTAACTACACAGGACTTATGTAACATAGCACATACACACATATTACAAGATTGGCTAAATCACTGGTTACGGACAGACAACAAATTGAGAGAAATTAAAAACTCACTCAAAGTCTGGCATGATAATGATTTGTCTTTAAATAGAAGAGACCAAGTTGTCCAGACCAGGCTAAGAATTGGACACTCACTTATAACACATTCATACTTAATGGAAAGACAAGACAGACCCATGTGCTCTCTGTGTAATGATACCCTGACGATAAAACACATACTGCAGAAGACAAGACAGACCCGTGTGCTCCCTGTGTAATGTTACCCTGACGATAAAACACATACTCACAGACTGCAGAAGACAGGACAGACCCGTGTGCTCACTGTGTAATGTTACCCTGACGATAAAACACATACTCACATACTGCAGAAGACAAGACAGACCCGTGTGCTCCCTGTGTAATGTTACCCTGACGAGAAAACACATACTCACAGACTGCAGAAGACAAGACAGACCCGTGTGCTCCCTGTGTAATGTTACTTAATAACCTATAGATCTGATTTAATTAAGCTAATGCACCTTATTTTAGTTATTTTGTGTATTATATTTTCATTGTAACTGCAAATGAATTGTGGTTTATATTTGTATTTGTTATCTTTATTCATATGCAGATGTTTGTTTTGTCGCCTATATTGCGAAAACATTAATAAATAAATATTCATATGAATCTTGTGGTATATGCATGTATGTGTGTATATGCTATATTTTGTGTATATATGTATGTGTGTATATGTATGTATGTATGTGTATAAATATATGTGTGTGTGTATATTCCTATATGTGTATAATGTTTGTATATATATAAGTGTATATCTTATTTAAGTATAAATGTAAATTGTATCAAAGTGTAAAAAAATTGTATATATTTTATAATCTGTATTAGGGCTCATAGCCATAGTTGCGGAGCTCTTATAATGAAATAAATATAAATAAAAATATAGAGTACTTGTACAATACCACCCGTCCAACCACAAAAAGATTCATGTTGTCTCCCCAAAGTATTGGCCGACAAATTCCGCTAGGATATTCACCCCAGATATTAATTTTTCCGAGTAAACCTGTTTTTTTCGACAATTTGGAGTATTCTCTAAAAAATAATAGTACTTTAAAACCATGAGGTGTTTTGTTTGTATGGTAATGCATTTTTATGAATTTACCGGTACTATTTTTCTCAACAAAAGTTCAAACAAAGTTTGTTTTTTTATTAAAATAAAAGGTGCTATACATTCTCTATTAAAGAAGAGTTTAAGAAGCGAATGGCCCATCCCAAGCCTTGTCAAGATAACATATTTATTACTTAAAAATATATTATTTTTTTTTTTTTTGCAAGGCCACATCATGGCTGAGGGCATTATTCCTGCGAGATCATGTTCAATCCTTGTCCATATTTTTGCCTGTCGTTTGTGTCTACTGTTTGTTTTGTTTTGATTCATGGTACTTTCTTAAAGTGTTTCATGTACCGGTAGCCATACTAGTGTAGTATTGTGGTAATATAGTCCAGGAATAATATTGTAACTGGTATTAATTATTTAACGATTACTCAGAATGGCTCCTTCACGCTAAAGCACATTTATAGGTTTTGACTTAAAAATCAGGAAAAAATAGATTGAATTTTTCTAAAACTATGGGGTACCATTTTGCAGCTTATTAAATAATGCTTTTGAGGGGGAGGCAAACCTCTAGATCTAAAAATAGCTGATTCAGAAAATATTGAATAATTTAATAAAACACTAATATTAAACATTCTCATCTATATGCCTTTGAATATCGCTCTAAATTTACATGGTAATATTTCAATAACGGATGTTTCTTATTGGAAATTTAATGTAGATTCTAAAAATGCGGTCGTTATTTACATTGATCATAAATCCCGAAAACACAGTTTTTCTTTAAAAAAAAAGCCTGTAGTTTTTAAAATAGATTGAGTAAGTCCACTACATTTTCAGATAGAACGCCCATTTTTGCGCCACTGAACTACAAATGAGATGCAGAATAAACCCCTAAAGTTATGACATCTCAATGTGGCACACCCTGTATATAGAAAGACTGTAAATATACTCCACTGGACAATGTATAATTTCATTTCAATATTGATTTTCATAATAAGGAAACAGTCTACGCAAAATGCATTTCGCCAAAGTGACTGTTGTGGAGTAACAGTTTCCAGAGCTATGTAGATGGGAGCAAGTTGAAGTATTCTCAATTGCCTAGGAGCCATTTCCTCCTTGTTGAAGTGAAGCTTGGGAAAGAGCTATTTCTATCCCGACTTGAGGTCGTTGTCACTATGTTAGCAGAAGCCGAGTGCTTCACCACTTCAACAGAACCTGATCCCATCCTCTTCAGAGCTTCGCCAACTCCTGCCACTTCAGGGCTGTGTCCGCTACTTCAGACACCGTCCAATGGTCTTCAGAGAAACTCGCCTTTAGAGAAACAATGCGACTCAGGTATAGGCTCGAGTCAAAATAGACTCACTCTAGAATTTCACTTCCAAGAGTCAAGAAGCAAATCACGATCAGGCACTTGTAATAGTTGCTAGCTAACAGAAACCCAATGACAGCCTACTGTTGACCGTTATCATATCTGACAATTTACCATACCTCAGAAATTATTAAAACAATTAAAATATCTCATCCCTGATAGAGAAAAGTGTGAAAAGACTAACTCAAGATGCTTTTAGCGCGGTTCCTCCCTCCATTCATAGGGAGCAACCCCGCTTATAAGGTTGATCGCATGAAACAATCCGGAAGTGTCGACTAGAAAATTTCGCGTTTCAGAACCCCTAGAGACCGAAAATAACGTAAAAAATGGCTTCCCTAATGGTCTGATTGTGATGAAATTTGGTACAAAAATCCATCGTCCAATTTGAAACGTCAAGTTCGTTAACCAGCAGAATCCGCCCACTGCAAGATGGCGTTTGGGGCGAAATTCGAGCAAAACAAATCGTAACGCTTACGTTTTTTAGTTCATAAGCTTGTAAGTACTCGTTTTATAGGCTTCTTGGGCTAGGAAAACGAATGAAACCGGGCAATAGCTTTAACCGTTTTCGAGAAAATTGGAAAAATAGTTTTTGAATACCGTTTTTGGTTTGGGTACTTAGAATCATGGGATTCAGTTGAAATATTTTCTGCATGTTCTACTTTTATTAAAACTAATATGTTAAACTTTGTGTTTTACGTTTGGAGTTAAGGAAGGGTTGGAATAAAATATTTTATTAACAGACATAAAACGTTTTGGCAGCTTTGTATACTTTCCTTAATACCTCGAAAAAGGTTGAGAATCTTGGTAAACGTAAGATTACCTTTAGAAAGCTTACTAAATGCTCTACAAAAATGGTTCTGATAAAAGTTTTGATTAGGCGATGTCAATCGGAGAAATAAGTGCTTAAAACTTTAAAGTAATTGATTTCGCTTATTCGAACTGTTCTTTTTGTCTTTGATTTTGGTTCTTAGAATTATGGGATTCAGTTGAAACATTTTCTGCATGTTCGAATTTCATCAACACTAATATGTTGAAATTTTGGTTACGTTTGGAGTGAAGAAAGGGTTAGAACAAAATATTTTATTAACAGACAAGAAAAGTTTTGGTAACTTTGTATACTTTCGTTAGTATCTCAAAAACCGTTGACAAGCTTGTGAAGCGGAAGATTACCATTCGAAAGCTTACTAAATGCTCTACAAAAAAGGTTCTGAAGAAAGTTTTAATTAGGCGATGTCAATCGGAGAAATAAGTGCTTAAAACTTTAATTTAATTTTATTTATTAATGTTTTCACAATATTGGCGACAAAACATATAGAGAACAATGAAGATTGATATCTTTGTGGTAATACGTCCAGTAGAGTTGGTTACGTCAAGTTGGTTTCATTCCTGTATGTCAAATAGTCAGATGTCAAGTAGAAATAACTTTTATTTATTTGGATAGTTAGTACATATTGTCGTTTGTCTAGTAGTTTTTTTTTTTTTTTTTTTTTTTTTTTTTTTTTTAACGGCGCATCAACTGTTTAGCTATTAGCGCCGGGCTATCTACAGGTTGCCAACCTATAATAGTAGTTGTCATTCTTTTAATTAATCTAGTCTAGCAGTTGTCATTCTTTTAATTGTAATTTGGTCATTAAGTTTTTCTGTCCTTGTGTATACTACAAATATAAAGATATTAAATTTAACGTTCACTGAATGGTATACATATCGGTTTTTTAAAGTCTTACAGTATTAAATTATGATTTGGATTAATTTTAAGTTTTAATATTTATTTAAATGTTGTCATAGAGTTTAATTTGTTTTAAGTATTGGACTTTTCTTTCTATATATTGGCTCCCGTCACAGAGTAAAGTAGTCAAGCTGTCCGGTAGGTCAAAGTTTTGTCTAAGTCGTGTTGCAGTATTGGCACTTTGGTATGGTCTGTTTGGTCATGAGGTATCAATGAGTGAGACGTGAGTGGCCTATTCTTAAACGGCAAAGGACTACTTCGTCTCTTCTGTTGCCTCTTTTGCTTGAGGTCCATTCACTTACTGTGTTTTTGATTTCTCGTAGTTTGTTTTCTGTCGTGTTGTACCAAGACCGTTGCCATAGTTGCATGACATATTTCTTGGCTTCTAGTTGCATGTCATGGTACGTGATATCCTGTTTGTCGAAGTGTTGTCGTTTAGTGGCGTTTTTGGCTAAACTGTCTACTGTGGTGCTCTCGTTTATGTCAACTTTAAAGTAATTGATTTCGTTTATTCGAACGGTTCTTTTTGTCTGTTTTATTCCTTGTTATTTTTTAATTGCTTATAGTTAAATAATGTATTTGACAATAAAACAGGTTAAGTAAAATAACAAAAAAAATGTATTGTTAGAAATATAGAGTTCCAAGATTCCAAGACCTTGTAACTAGCGGGACCGTTTCTAGTGTTGGCCGACCCTTCAAGGTAAGATCGTAAATCACCAAGACTGGTGAAAACAAAATAATAACTGTCGGGGTTCGGTCACTGCTACTTAATAAAACTACATTTTAACGTAAAAATGGTTTTATTGTGCCGACGTTTCGGCTTGAACTTCAAGCCTTCATCAGGGCTGTAAATACAAGTAGGACATATTTAACACAAATGTATACACATATCTATCTAAATATACCTAACATATATATATATATATATATATATATATATATATATTTATATATATATATATATATGCATATACACATACACATATACACGCACACATATGTGGTATGTATGTGGGCATATATATGTACACATGTGTGCGTGTATATGCATATATACCTAACATATATTATATATATATATATATATATATATATATATATATATATATATATATATATATATATAATATATATGTTAGGTATATTTAGATAGATATGTGTAGAGCCCGGAAGTTAGGCATTTATTTTTCTGTGAAATAGGCAGGCAAAAAGGCACTTAAAATACTGAAGATTGGCAGTACTGTAACTAAAATAGGCATTTATTAGGAGTGAAGGCAAAGAGGAACCTTACTCATTAATGATGAAAATATGTATTTTAAATACTCATTCATTTCTTTATTACCAACTAGCTGTTACCCGGCGTGCCATACTACGCCTACTTTCTGCTTCCATAAAATCAAAAAATAAATTAGGAACCCCGTTCATTGTTTCGAACCCGTGACCTCCGAACTGTGTGTCATAAACGATTTTAACATAGCCTATGGCTCTCCCCGAATCAAGACCTACATGTGTGCCAAGTTTGATAAAAATCAGTCGAAATGTGTGGATTTGTATAAGGAATAAACATACATAAAGACATCTGGTAGACGTTTTTGATTTAGCCTACGAGACTTCCCGGACCAAGACCTACCCGTATTCCAAGTTTGGTCAAAATGTGTGGATTTGTATAAGGAATAAACATACACACAGACTGCTGGTAGACGTTTTTGACTTAGCCTACGAGACTTCCCGGACCAAGACCTACCCGTATTCCAAGTTTGGTCAAAATGTGTGGATTTGTATAAGGAATAAACATACATACAGACAGCTGGTAGACGTTTTTGACTTAGCCTACGAGACTTCCCGGACCAAGACCTACCCGTATTCCAAGTTTGGTCAAAATGTGTGGATTTGTATAAGGAACAAACGGACAAACAGTCAGACACGTGATTTTTATGTATATAAATAGATTTATAACAGAATTAGTGTACTTACTCTCAAGGGAATTACTTCCCTTGTTACAAGCAACAAGAAGATGCTTTTTCAAAGTATCATCTGCATAGACCTTCTCAGAAAAAATGTTTTTCATCATGGCAAAACTTCCTCTACATTATCTTATCATTTCGAAATCCGGAATACCAGTTAACTACACCATTGTCACAGCAAAAGGGCTGTGAGGAAGGAGGTGTGACTTATTTCTCTCATCCTCTCTCTTTCCTGATATTCGTTATGCTTGTGCATTCCTTCTACTAAGGAAGGTTCTGTTATTCACAGAGGTTAAATCCATGGGTTGGGAAAATAAGCTTTCGAATAGATATTTGTGACGGCAATTTGTAATTTAATTTGTGCAACCTTTTTTGTCTTCGATGAATGGAAAAACAATATGTGCTTTTTGAAATCGCAGAAAAAAATTGCATAACAAGCAGAAAAGGCAAAAATGGGCAACGGAAGCCAAAATAGGCAAAATTAAAATTGTCGCTACACTTCCTAAATGCACGAAAACATATTTATTTCTATCTGATTCTTCAATATATCCAGTCAGATAAAAAAGGCATTTTGCCTAAATTCCGGGCTCTAGATATGTGTATATATTAGTGTTAAATATGTCCTACTTGTTTTTACAGCCCTGATGAAGGCTTGAAGTTCAAGCCGAAACGTGGGAACAATAAAACCATTTTTACGATAATATGTAATTTTATTAACTAGCAGTGACCGAACCCCGACAATCCCTACCTTGCATCATCTACGGTCAACGATCTCCTCTCAACAAAATAATAACTGCTTCTATTTTAATCTTTCCAAATTAGACTAGGGATAAGAACAGAACCGCGCTAAGATGATGCAGTTCCTGGGAGTCGGACTTTTAACAATTATTATTATACATTGGAATGAAAGATCCTCCACATTTTGTGTCACAAGTGACGCAAAAGTGGAACGCAAGTGACGTCATCGTTCAGCAGACCGAAAATTGATTTTCTCAGAAACGTTTGCTAGGAATGTTTTTTTTTTTTTTTTAATTTTTATTATTTATTTATTCTGAATTTACAACAATGTATAAAACACAATTCTAGTAAATTATTATTGAATTATTGCACAGTTGTAGTACCCACTAGACAGGTATGATTTTAATATCACGGTAGATTTTTTAGAGTTGGTCTTTAGGCCACTTTCGTTTCAGTCGGCGAATGTTGTTGTGAGGAATGTGCTGGGAGGATAGAGAGTTTTTAAGGAGTTAGGATGGCCGTGTAGGTTCGAATGGAATTTGCGGTAGACGGAAACCATGGATAAAAGGGATATCAAGGTCATTATGGAGAGTCAAATTGGAGACATAAAACGGAAAATCGGTTGTTTTTGGTAGAATTTTAGACTGTATGGATTGGATTTTATGGGTGTTAAAAAGCTTGTGGAACCCCAGAGTTGAATTGTTGTTAGCAATTGATTTTCAATCATTGTTGGGTAATGTTTTTTTTTTTTTTTTTGTTTTTTTGCTGGCTATTAGCGCCGACATCCAGGGTGCAGCCAGGAATTTTCTCAGCGACCCCTGAGATGAGAAAATTTCTGGCGCCGGTGGGGATCGAACCCACAATCTCCCGCTCATGAATCTAGCGCGCTAGCCACTAGACCACGGGAGACCCCCATTGTTGGGTATTACTGATGATAGTGAATAATATAAACTAGTGCCATATATATGAAAAATTTATTAAATGAAATAAGTGACTGATTTATTACTTCCCAAATATTTCTGAACAAAATGAGATCTCTTAAGAAGGAACGCTATAGATTTACCTTAACCCCAAGGCTAAGATATTATATGAGTATATATATATATATATATATATATATATATATATATATTTTTTTTTTTTCAATTCCCACTTAACAAATAAACCGGAACGAATTTCCAAAACATCAAGGATCATTATCGCCGCTTGAAGTACTCCCAACAAAACCTCCGCTCAAATCTATTTTGTAGGAACTTTATTAGGCCTTCAGCTAATCACGATTTTGAAACCGTTTTCGGTATGTTTAGAACTAAAATGCTTAAGGTGTGTGTTACTAAAATATTGTCTACCCCTACTCCAAAAGTAAGCATGAAGTTTAGATGCATGAAAAACGCGTGAAAAAAATATTCAGTTGATTGAAATTGAAAAAGAAAATTATAATGGCGTTTGCTAAGGAATCAAATTATTGATGACATGTTACATGTCATAATTTTAGCTTTGATACTACGAAATCTCTGATGGATTGAGCTCAACTTACGAGAATGTTCTCTTGTAATAATAATCACCCCCAAAAAACTAAAGTTGAAAAAAAGAGGCCAAGTTCTAGGCAACTTCCGAAAACACTTTGCCTATGAAATTTATGATATCATAATATTGGACCAAGGCGGTTTATACCTTGTCAAGAACCTAATAATACCCACTCACTTATTTGTGCAGTGACAACTTGGCCAGTTTTCGTTAACTTACTTAATGATGACCGTTTTAAATCCTGCAAAATGTAAAGTCTCCTGTTTTTCGGGAAGTGCCTAATTTTGATGAGTGAGTCGTACAAATTCCGATTTTCCATCGCCTATATCTCAGAACGCTTCAATAGTGTAGAATTTTGAAACTTTCCAATTTCACTCACATCAATTAGTATAATTCCTGTGTAAAAATTGGTTAGTTTATCTTTAACTGGTTCATAGTTATGAGAGGGTACAAATCGGCAATAATAATTCGTCTAAAATAAAGTGTGCGTAGGTCGTAACTTGGCCTGGTGCACTATCGTGCTCCTAGATCAAAATTATTATATTATTATGGCAGCTCTTAACCTGAATTATACTTCACGTTGAACACGAAACGTGCACTTCGAAGTTGTGCACCTTTCCGATTTAACTTTTCTTTCTTCTTTTTTCGATTGCTGGGTACATTCTTTTAGAATTGAAACAGTTAAATAAGGAAAGGAATATATTGGTTCTTTGAGAAAGAATGATCCAGTTACAGACCAATGGCTTCAGCAAATAAACCGGACAAACTCTTCCATTTCCAATCCATTGTGTAGCTTCGGTTGAGTTTGCTCAGGATCAGATACGTTTCTTTATCTTTACAGTTCGGAATCGGTTTAATTTATTACAAGCAATTGCTTCATTCGTTGTTTTTTCAGTTTCGAAGGTCAATTAGACAAAACGTTTTTTTAGAATTGTTATTTTGATAATAATAATTATAGTTGCTTTGTGACAGATTGGGTTTTCTTGTATCGTAATTTTCTTGCTCTTGCTTTGCTTGCATCAAGTTATGTAGGTAATTACATTAATAAAGATTTTGCTAAGAAGGCGACTCATATCCATCAACAAGTCTTTCATCTGCCAAAAACCAATAAAACATGAGGCCTTTACATCGGCCACCGACAAGTAACCGCCATGGTTATTCCGAGACGTAACTGTCCACGACCTTCTAAGAACACCAATTCTGCTCTGGCTTAGCAGAAGATTAGACTTTCTCTATCAGGATGATGGTGCGGATCGCCGAGGAGGCTCGTCACACCTAGGGCGACTCTTCAGCGTGAACTCCACGGAGAAATGGAGAAATCGTGATAATTGGAAGGTAACTATTCAAAAGCTTACTTTTTTTTCTTTTTTTTTTTTTACGGCGCTTCGACGTCCAGGCCATTAGCGCCGACATCCAGGGTGGAGCGACGATTTTTTTCAACGAGCCGTGGGATGAGAAAATTCCTGCCGCCGGTGGGAATCGAAACCATCATCTCTCACTTATGAATCTAAGGCGCTAGCCACTAGACCACGGGAGACCCCTCAAAAGCTTACTAAATTTATTATTAATGATAATCAAGCGATATCATTTGAACTCCACATTTCGGAGAAATAAATGCTTAAAACTTTAAAAGCCTTAGTTCCATTACTTTCGACTTCGTGTCATCTTTCCTTGGTATTTATCTTCTTGTTGGTTAGGTAATCGATATTAACAAAGAAATGAATTTGTCAGTAATAAATGCTTAAAACTTTAAAAGCGTTAGTTCCATTACTTTCGACTTCGTGTCATCTTTCCTTGGTATTTATCTTCTTGTTGGTTAGGTAATCGATATTAACAAAGAAATGAATTTGTCAGCAATAAATGCTTAAAACTTTAAAAGCGTTAGTTCCATTACTTTCGACTTCGTGTCATCTTTCCTTGGTATTTATCTTCTTGTTGGTTAGGTAATCGATATTAACAAAGAAATGAATTTGTCAGTAATAAATGCTTAAAACTTTAAAAGCGTTAGTTCCATTACTTTCGACTTCGTGTCATCTTTCCTTGGTATTTATCTTCTTGTTGGTTAGGTAATCGATATTAACAAAGAAATGAATTTGTCAGAAATAAATGCTTAAAACTTTAAAAGCGTTAGTTCCATTACTTTCGACTTCGTGTCATCTTTCCTTGGTATTTATCTTCTTGTTGGTTAGGTAATCGATATTAACAAAGAAATGAATTTGTCAGTAATAAATGCTTAAAACTTTAAAAGCGTTAGTTCCATTACTTTCGACTTCGTGTCATCTTTCCTTGGTATTTATCTTCTTGTTGGTTAGGTAATCGATATTAACAAAGAAATGAATTTGTCAGCAATAAATGCTTAAAACTTTAAAAGCGTTAGTTCCATTACTTTCGACTTCGTGTCATCTTTCCTTGGTATTTATCTTCTTGTTGGTTAGGTAATCGATATTAACAAAGAAATGAATTTATCAGTAATAAATGCTTAAAACTTTAAAAGCGTTAGTTCCATTACTTTCGACTTCGTGTCATCTTTCCTTGGTATTTATCTTCTTGTTGGTTAGGTAATCGATATTAACAAAGAAATGAATTTGTCAGAAATAAATGCTTAAAACTTTAAAAGCGTTAGTTCCATTACTTTCGACTTCGTGTCATCTTTCCTTGGTATTTATCTTCTTGTTGGTTAGGTAATCGATATTAACAAAGAAATGAATTTGTCAGTAATAAATGCTTAAAACTTTAAAAGCGTTAGTTCCATTACTTTCGACTTCGTGTCATCTTTCCTTGGTATTTATCTTCTTGTTGGTTAGGTAATCGATATTAACAAAGAAATGAATTTGTCAGTAATAAAAGATACGTTAAATGATTTATTGTTGTTTGTATTAAAGGTTTTCAAGAGTAAGTCAAAGAGGTCGACTGAGTCATTTCCGGTACGTTTTGTGTGCATTGTTGTCCCTATATACTCATTTTTCTTCAAGATCGAATAGGAGTAAGTGTTTACAGTTTTCACAAAAGACAAACTATCTCCCTTCCAAGGTTTCCTTCCAAATGGCTCTAGGGATAAGAAAATTATGGGGAAGTTAGGGTATCGCTGTGGTCTATTGGCTAACGCCTTGGTTCCTCATGCGGGAGATGGTGGTTCTCATTTCAGGGCCCGTGGAGATAATTTCTGAATGCACCATGAAGGCACCGTAAAAAAATTATGGGAATGCGCTTAGACGACGGGGTTTCCTGCAAGTTAGACTTCTTACTTATTGATTGCATAATGTTAACATTTTTAGTTTGATTCTCGTTTAAAGATGGCCCGTTCAAACCAGTTTTCATAAGCTTCTCCCCTGAGGTTCTGTCGACCATGATGTTTTCTCAGTTCTCCAAAATACATATAGTCGGGGGTTAAATAGCAGCCGCTCTCCCGAATCCCCAGCCATATAGGTTGTACAAGATTGAAAAGCACTTCATGGCTGGCTGGATGCAAACAGAGAGAGAGATAAAAGCTATCCGGAAGGCGAATTGAAGCGACGGCTTTTAGACCGGAATGCAAAGTATTAAAAAAAAAACTGTGCAAACCTTTCTGATATTAGTTGCTAGATGGGACTTAGTCCGATATTCCATTTGCCGAACGTTCGTTTCATCAAATATCGAATATAGTGGAAGAGAATCTATAGCCAACGTTTTGTGAAGTTCACCCACGATAATATTCGTCCATCATTTCCATCCATTAATGTAAATTCCGACAAATCCTTCACTACACCTAAATCCAGACTCCACATACTTTTTGTCAATCTTTAAAAAACTAAAAATGTTGGGAAAAGCATAAGTATTCATAGGATCCTTGTTTTTTTTTATTTTGGTGTTTCTCTTCAATCAAACACACATGACATGATGTAAACATCATTCTTAGTATGATATCTTAGTAAACGAACGACTTTTACAGGAAAGTATGATTTCCTATAATAATGGGAACTTCCATTATTATAGGAAATCATACTTTCCTGGGGAAGTCGTTTGTTTGTTTCTTTTGAAAATTTGGCACTAAAACCCTCATGGTCATCATCGCCCTACCATGAAATTCGGTCGCGCAATGAAACATCCCATGCTCCTCGGTTGGGGTGTGCTTCTTTAGGTCGCCATAAGACAGTTTCCTGTGGAAGTCAGAATTTTGTGGAACTGATTTTTCGTCAATGGGTCCAAAGAAGGAACTCTCTGTCTGTTGGATTAATGGAACAAACCATAGTACATTAAACATTTAAATAACATAAATGATGACAGTTTTTGTTTGACAAAACAAAAAAAATATACAAAAATATGGATTGATTAGGGGTAAAAGATATAGATTTACCGCCAAATGGTGAAAAACTAAACTAAATAAATTAATCGTGTATATAAAATTCAAGAGCCACATTTCATTCAGGAATTGTGAGAAAGAAATAAACAGTTTCGTTTAGTTCTATGGATTCAGTAAAGGGCTGTTGGAGTTTGCATGTGATTCGAAAGTTTTTCCATTAGCAGTGGTTTGATTCGTGCCCTGTTTCACAACACAATATTCACTCCATTGATTCTTGCTCTGCTATTATATGCATTGAGCAACGTCGGTCACCCATTATTTAACGTATCGTCAATAGCTCGACAATAGTTCGAGGCTTCAATGGGACTTCATGTATGAAGAGGTCTCACTTCTGTTACAATTTAGTGTTAAATACCAATTTCGTTATACATTTAACGGTTTATTGGATGCAAAATACACAAATTCGCGAATTGTACGGTCCCTTCTCTCTATTTCGCTACAAACCAATTATCTAATATATATACAGTGAAACCTCCCGTAACGGACACCTCTATGAACGGACAGAATATCCATGGTCCCGACGAAACCCCCTTTAAATCAATGCATTAGCACCTCTGTATAAAATATAAGAAACACTATCCAACTATCCAACAAAATTTACAAAACCATATTTAACTCACTTTTGGCAGGTAAACTTAACCATATCCACATCTACACAGACGGATCGAAAACACCATCTGGAACTGCAGCAGCAGCCATTAACGAAAACCAAACACATTCAATCAAATTACATGACAACACAAGTATCTACACAGCCGAATTACACGCCATACACTTAGCCCTTACAAAACTACATAACACTGAAAACACAAACATACTCCTATGTACAGCCTCCCTCAGTTCTTTACGCTCCCTCGATAACATTTATACTAACCATCCAATAATTAAACAGGTATACGAACAATTACACAGACTCAGCAATCACACACTTACACTATTATGGCTACCCGGACACGAGGATATCGGACTAAGTACATCAGTAGACAAACATGCAAAAGACGCAACTAATAAACAGATCGAAGACATTGAAAACATAACGTTAGATGATTTGGTTCACACATTACGCACACTTACATTAAACGACTGGTTGCATCACTGGCTACAAACAAACAACAAATTATCACAAATTAAGAACACAGTAAAAGCATGGAGTAACGAACAACATACCTTGACAAGAAGAGACCAAGTAGTACTGACCAGACCGCATTGGACACTCGTTGCTCACACATAATTACCTCATGGAGAAAAAAGACAAACCAATATGCAGAGTTTGTAACATAACACTGACCATTAAACATATACTCACTGAATGTAAAAGACGTGACAAACTGAACATCCCACACGACCTACAAGAACTTCTTACAGAGGGTAGTCCATACATACACTCTATACTCCAATATTTAAAACACATAAACTTGTATCACAGAATCTGAAGAAACAAAAGAATTTTTTTTTTCTATAGTGTAATTATTATTATTATTTTTATTTTCTATTATGTAATTATTACTCAATTTTACTTGGTCATTAATGGAAAACCACAACATGTAGACCCCATCATGACCTAATAAAAAATTGTTGTTAGTTTTAGTTATAAGTTATGTAAATATATTAACTACATTTCAAAAAGTAAGGCTCTAAATAATGTTTAGCACATAATTCTTAACACAAACCTCCTAACTTTTGTCGTAAGCTCTTTTCAAACTTTTGTTGTATTTAGTACTATAAGTTACTGATAATTGTGAACATATAAATTTGTATTTTTTACTGTATCTTAAAAAAAAAGAGCAAGTCGCCGTCGTTGCGAAGCTCGTAAAATAAATAAATAAAAAAAATTAGCACCTCTCAATAGCGGACCCTCTACTTACGGACAACGGACACCTAAAATCGAACCCATATAGCTGATATAAGCTCCCAATAGCGGACAGCAGGGTAAAATATTTAATTGGATTCTGAGAATCTCAAGAAAAAGCACACCCTGGCGGGCCTTGCTAGTAAAATTCATAGGAAATGTCAAGAGTAAACAGTACCCTACTGTTCCAGGAACCACATCTTGTTTTGTTACACCATTTTTCAGCAGGTATTATTCAGTTTGTATCTACAACGCGTGTAACTCGAAAAAATAAAGTGGAAGTTTTAAAATTATATGATAGTTTATAGCTTTGTGTTAGAGATCTGGGCGCGAAGTTAGACGTCGGCAAAACGTAGACGTCAAACTTTGCGTAGTTTTTAGAACTATATGTGCTGAAAGTGGATCGGTTAATGTTGATTTAGTTCAAGATTGGAAAAAGAAATAGGTTTACATTTGCCATGACTATTAGGCTAAAAATATATTTAATTTTGATGAAACGGCTTTATTTTTTCGGGCCCTGTCAATCAAGACAATGATTCTAAAAGGGGAAACGTGCACAGAAGACAAACAAAGCAAAGATCGTTTAGCTGTTATGTTGTGCGTAAATATCGAAGGGGATTTTGAACAGCCGTTAACAATCGGTAAATCATTCAAACCACGTTGTTTTAAGAACATTAACTTCAATACTTCAAGAATATCTTGGCAAACTAACAAAAAATGGATGACAACTCCTATAATAAGTGAATAACTAAAAACTTTCGATCAGAGAATGAGACGTCAAAAACGAAGTGTACTTTTGTTTATGGACAACGCGACATGCCGCCCGCAGATGCATCTAATAAATGTGAAAATTCAGTTTTTCCACCGAATATGACATTTTGCTGCCAGCCCCTCGATCTCGGCATTATTAAAAATTTCAAAACACATTACAGAAAACGATGTCTTCGGGAAGCCATTACGAAAATGGACTCAAGCGATTATGTTACTAATGTACTGGACGCGGTATTGTGGATAATGACAGCTGTAAAAGAAATAAGAAACTGTTGTGCACTGTTTTTTAAAAGGTGGATTTCATTAATCTCCCACAAAAGGACACCTCCCAATAACGGACATTTTTTACGGACCCAATGGTGTCCGCTATAAAGAGGTTTCACTGTATATATATATATATATATATATATATATATATATATATATATATATATATATATATATATATATATATAAAATTCGAAAGTTTTGGCATACTCTTTGGCAGCATTCTTCAACACGAAATGCCTAGGTGATAGAGGTAGACCACAATAACTCTTAGGTGAGCATGGATAAGTGTGCACTCTGAAACGATCAAAATTTAGATATTTCTGAAAATCTTACGTCTTCTCCTAGCCAAATCCTAATAATGACTTCAAATCCTCTTTTCTTTTTTTTTTTCTTTTTATTTCTTATAATAGAACTTCCCAAATAAAAATTGAAGAGGCCGTGTGAATAATTTTCTTATGCCTAAATCGAGGAGGCCTACACTACGTTTTCTGTGTATTTTTACACCCAAAAAAGATCTAATGACCTCAGTAGCCGATACACGAAAGAAAAAAAAACAATGTTCGCGCCTAAAATGAAAAAAAAAAAATACATTTCCTATGATGTTAAAGGGACTTTGTTCCTTAAAAGGTCGTCGGCAGACTTTATATTTTTACCCTTTTTCTTTCTTTATACGCATAAATGCTTCCTAAACTAATAAAAAATTATATCCAAGATGTTTATGTGCCGGAACAGTTATTAAATGTGCCAAAAATTCGATGTTTCAACTAAGGTCCCGATACATTTCAAAATTAAAAACCTTTTTTTCTTTTTCTTATCTTTATTACAAGAAAATTGTAAAGAAAAGAAATGAACTTTTCGGTACAGTAAACTTTAAAGTCGATTTTCTCAAAACTTTGTTTTCCAAATCGAGAGAAACACTAACGTTTTGCGCTCTCTCTCTCTCTCTCTCTCATAAATATACATATATATATATATATATATATATATATATATATATATATATATATATATAACTCTAACGCTATTTACACTATTAAATAATAAAATAATCCAACTGTAGATATTAAAGCAGATAAGGAACGGGATATGAAGGGATGGTGGGATATTAGAACAAGAAGAGGTTGCGGGAGTGCTTTCAATAAATATAAAATTTAAATTCTATTCAAAATGCCATTAGAGTAGGTGCTTAAAGATTTCAATTTAAAAAAATATAAACTATAACAAGCTTTCCAAAGGACACTAGGGACAATATCTTAGCGCGAAAACGCGCTAAGATGCATATTGTCTGATTACGTTGGCATACTAGAAGTTTGTTGTGGAGGAATGACGACGTACTTGGTTTTTAGACGAGAAGAATTTCAATCGAGAACGAAGTCTGCAAGCCCTATAGTATATACTCCCTACAACAGGTGCTTTGCAACTTCAAGTTGAAGTAAGCAGCTTCAAGTTTCGAACAAGCATCTCTAGCTAATCTCTTTAAGCAGAGGATCGGAAATCCTTCTATCCCCAGACCCTGTCTTGTTAAACTTTTACAATTCCCTCATATGTTTGCATCAACTTACAACGAGCAAGTTTAGGATTAATCTTATCTTCCTTATGCTATCCGTATATTCTCGAATTAAGTTTCGATTTTCCATGTAACTCCTTCGTCCCTTGAGTAAGGTTGACGGCGGATTATTATTATTATTATTATTAAAACGGGTGCCCACGTAGAGGGAGCTGCACCGAGGCCAACAAGGCCTATTGTGCCACCCGACAAGCCAGCCTGTTACACCAACAGCGCCGTATCCGAGATGAACCTTAATAGAGTTCGAAGGTTCAGTTCCGGTAGCCTTCTAGGGTCATCAATGAAGTCTGCACCAAAATACAGGTATCTCTTTGCTACAAGAGCTGGACATCTGCATATGATGTGATACGGCGTCTCGTCGTCTTCAAAGCATAGTCTGCACCATGAGGTCCTGGTCAGCCCCATGGAGTAGAGGTGCCGATGCATTCTACAGTGACCTGTAAGAAGAGCTGTAACTAGTCTTACCTTGGACCTGCACAGATTAAGGAGAGTCTCCGTCCTCTTCTTGTCCACAAAGGAAAGGAACTGCTTCGCCTGTCTCTGGGTGGAGCTGCTGCACCACTTCCTCCTATGCTCAGCTTCCGCCCACCTTAAAGCTTAAAGCTTCGGCTAAACCTCCAGATCCGGCTAAACCTCCAGATATTTCACGCCCTCAATTTAATGTAACACCCCCTAAAGGGAAATGGAATAAACTATTTCTTTTTATGTCATTGGGTAAAAATTCACTGAATAAAACATTTAATGACTATAGCCCATTTAAAATCTGTAAATATATCAAAAGCGTATCTCCTCAAGTCAAAATTAAATTTCTCAAAACCGGATCGATACTTTTGGAACTTACCTCCGAAAAAGACCTTCTAAACTTAAAAAATATAAAAACATTTGAAAATCATGAAGTATTTTTTAGTCTTCATAGAACTCTAAACTACTCTCAGGGGATAATTACATGTGATGAACTTCGTTCATGTACTGAAGAGGAATTAGTAGAAGAGCTTGGCCACCATGGGGTTACCAAAGCAAAACGAATTTTCAGGAACGGAAATAAAACTCGAATTCCAACCTCTTCAGTCATATTAACATTTCAACGTCCGGAAATTCCTGAAAGGATAGTAGTAGATTTTCTTAATATTAAAGTCAGGCCTTACATACGTCCTCTTCAGTGTTTCCGGTGCTATGGTTTTCGTCACGGTACAAGAACGTGTTCACAACAGATACAAGTCTGTGGAAAATGCTCCGAGGTACATGAAGGCGAATGTAATAACACACCTAAATGCATTAATTGCAGTGGAAGCCATCCTGCTTGGGTCAGGTCCTGTTCCGTCTTTAAAACAGAAATGAAAATTGAAGAAGTTAAAAATAAATACAGAATCTCCTACTCTGAAGCAGAAAAATTAATCGGAACATCATCTCAAGAAAAGAATCAGCCAGCAACTAAAACTAATCTCCCATCTTACTCTAATATTGCTAATTCGCCAAAATTATCTCCTGAAACATCAGAAAAGCTGGACAAATTAACTCAAATAATCGAAATACTATCTCAAAAAGTTAGCCACCTGGAAGAATCTCTTTCCAAACAATCTGGAAGCGAATTCAGAAATTCTAAACAATCAAAAAAATCGATGATCAAAGGAATTAATGAAACTGTCGGAAACCAAAACAATGGATGGACTGTGGAAACAATTGATTTCTCATCCAATCAAAGATCCGATAAAATATCGAAACCGGATGTACAAAATACTCAACCATCTTCAAGCAATTTAGTTATAAAAAACCTCCCCAGTACTAAGGCACCTCAAAACTCTTATAATAATAACAAACTCAAAAATTCTAGCAAAAATAAACCAAAATGATAATTTCTCAGTGGAATATTAACGGTATCAAATTACATAAATCAGATCTCATAATCTTATTACGAGATGTAAATATTGACATATTAGCAATTCAGGAAACTCACCTTAAGGAAAATGACAATTTTACAATAAATAAATATAATATTTTTCGGAAAGACTACACTGATGGTCGCATTGCTTGTGGAGGAGTCTGTATCATTGCTCGCAATGATGTATCGTGCATCGATATCCCACTGCGAACAAACCTACAGGCAAACGCTGTTCAAGTCTTACAACCACAAAAATGTTCTATTTGCTCAATATAATTACCACCTGGACACTCATTCACCGCAGACAATTAGAAGAAATCTATAACCAACTACCCCAGCCAGTCTACATGCTCGGTGACTATAATAGTCATAACTCTATGTGGCATTCTACAATAACTGATAGTCGAGGCAGAGCAGTGGAAGCCTTCATGGAAAACACCTCGCTAGGAATATTCAATGATGAAACCTCAACACACCTTAACTATTCCACTGGTTCATTATCCGTTCTAGACTTATCCCTAGCAAGCCCCTGTCTCCTTCCCCGAGCAACATGGAAGGTACTTCCTGATCTCTACGGGTCGGATCACTATCCAATCATAATCGAGACTCTGGGTAGAGCTCCTCGTCCCCCTGGGAACTTAAGATGGGACTTAAAGAACGCTAAATGGGATGATTTTCAAATTCTAGCTAACTTAACCAATCTGAACTTAGAATCCTTCACAGCTGACGACGCAATAAATTCTATTAATAACATCATACTGTCAGCTGCCCAAGCCACCATCCCTCAAAAAAGTAGCACTTCTAGAAGAATTAGCGTACCCTGGTGGAACGGAGACTGTGAAAAAGCAGTGAAAGAGAGGAAACGAGCATTAAGAATGTTCAGGACAAACCCCTCTTCGGAAAATTTAGAAATTTATATGAATACCAGGAAAGATGCAAGGTACAAAATTAAGATAGCTAAAAGAAATTCCTGGAGAGACTTTATCTCTACAATAAACCACCAAACTCCTATCACTGAAGTCTGGGATACAGTACGAAGAATCATGGGCCGCCCGAGAATAAATTCAGTAAATGTCATTAAAACAGGAAATACATATATTTCGAACCCCACAGAGATTGCAAACTATTTTGGCCAACATTTTCAAAGAGCTTCTTCTAATTCTAATTTTCCCATAGCCTTTCTTCGAAAGAAAAACCAAGCAGAATCAGTACCCATAGTCGCTGAAATTGATCCCCTGGACCCTTTAAATTTCCCGTTTACTTTCATAGAATTCCAAACAGGATTAAAATCCCGTAAAGATTCATCTCCCGGCCCTGATAGAATTAACATTGCTATGATTAAGAATCTGTCGAACCAAAACAAAAACGTAATCCTAACTGTTCTAAATAAACTTTTTCTATCTGGCGAATTTCCGGACATCTGGTCAAAATCCATATCAATACCGATATTAAAGAAAGGAAAGCCACATCAAGAGACTTCTAGCTATCGAATTATCTCTTTGACCTGCAGCCCTTGCAAGCTAGTAGAAAAAATGATAATGAACAGGGTAAACTGGCATATGGAGAAGAACAACCTGTATGAAAGGTGGCAAAGCGGTTTTAGGCCCGGAAGAGGTACAAGAGATAATTTGATTCGCCTGGAAACCGACATCAGAAAATCCTTTAGCCTACGAGAAAAACTCCTAGCTGTATTTTTAGATGTAGAAACAGCCTTCGACAAAGTCTGGCGAAGATTCATAATAGATTGCCTTATCGAACTAGGTATTACTGGTCACATTCTCCAGTTCATCGTAAATTTTCTTCGAAATAGAACATTTAAAATTCGAAATGGAAGCTGCTTATCAAACGACTATATCCAAGAAAATGGCGTTCCTCAAGGTAGCGTATTAAGTGCATTCCTTTTTTCCGTTGTAATGAATAAATTGCTGAAATGCATACCAACTTCAATCAAAGCCATGATTTATGCTGACGATCTCGTCATCTACACTACCAATGTTTCAATAGATACTCTCCAACACTCAGTCCAGAATTCTTTAGACGTTGTTAGCACTTGGCTAGCGGATCATGGTTTTTCGGTTTCAGTTAATAAAACAGTTGGAGTATTATTTTCCTCAAGAAAAATAAATCACAACCTTTCTCTTTTCATAAATAATCAACCTATAGATATCAGTGAGCAGGCTAAATACCTTGGTATTATCTTTGACAGATCATTAACTTGGATACAGCATATAAAATCGCTTAAATCAACGTGCCAAAGAAAAATGAATATTCTCAAAACCATGACTACCAACTCGTGGGGAGCTGACCGAGAAACCATGCTCATGCTATACAGAAGCTACATTCGCTCCAGCCTTGATTACGGGTGCACAGTTTACGGCTCCGCATCACCTCGAACATTAAAAATCCTAGATGCCGTTCACCACAATGGAATCCGTATTGCAACGGGTGCTTACCGATCAAGCCCAGTAAACAGCCTTTGTGTTGAAGCAGGGGAGCTTCCACTTCATTTACGACGGCAACAAATACTCCTGACAAACTTCATCGGAATAAAAGCCGCCACACCCCATCCACTCAACCAGTATCTTAATTGCAACCCCAATCTTACCTATCCATACAATAGAAAGCCCTTCACTGTCAGAACTACTGAGATCATCACCGAACTAAGCATTGACACTCAAAATATGATACACAACGTCTCCGCCTCAAATCCACCATGGACATTTACAGTACCTAAAATAAACCTCTCTCTTACCAAATTTTGTAAAAAAGACACAGACCCGGTTACGTTGCAGACTGAATTAAAAAAACTAAAAAGTGAGCTCCCAGAGGGACAAGATGTTTTCACTGATGGCTCGAAGGACACGAATGGGGTTGGTGCCGCCATTTATTCAGAAAACAAGGAATACCTGTTTACATTAAGACCTAACTGCAGCAACTACACAGCCGAAGTACTGGCACTTGTCAGGGCTATTAATATAATAAACCCAAAATATGACAAAACTACTATATACACCGACTCACTATCAGCTCTAACAGATATGAATAATCTATTTACCAAGCATCCAATAATTATAGAAATAATAGAATCCATCGAGCAGCTATACTATAGAAACCAAAAAGTAATGTTCGTCTGGATTCCCAGTCATTGCGGCATACCGGGCAATGAAAAAGTGGACGAGTTAGCTAAAAAGGCGATTAGAGAAGGAATAGAATAAGACAAGATACCACAAAATGATCTAATAAGCTATGTGAAGCATAGAATTCTTAAAAAGTGGCAACAAACCTGGGATATTGTAACAGAGAACAAATTACGGAGCATAAAAAAGCAAGTAACTCCATTGAAAACATCTATTCGATCAACAAAGAAAGAAGAACGGGTCCTGACTCGCCTTAGAATTGGCCATTCGAAAATAACCCATTCATTTCTAATGACTCGAAGCCCCCCACCACTTTGTGGAGAATGCAATACAAGAATTACCGTCCACCACCTATTAATAGATTGCAAAAAATACGATAAACACAGAAGAGACGCACAGCTACCAGACACAATTAACGAAATACTAGCGGATCGTCCCAACCAGATCGATAAACTGTTTGAATTTTTAACATCTACTGGACTAATAAATAGTATTTAAAAAAAAAAAAAAAAAAAAAAAAAAAAAAAAAAAAAAAAAAAAAAAAAAATAAACCACCAAATAACCTCTAAATCTAAAGTATAAAACTTCCAATCTTTCACCCCCTAACAAATGTAACAACAAACTCAAATCAACAAAGACAAATATTAAAAATGAAAATTTCTACAAAAACAAATAGGACTTAATTAACAAGAGACAAGGCCGGGGTAGGTGAATGGGGGCCTAGTAGGGTCTCTAGTGGCACCTGGGGTCGCCTTCCTACCTGTGTTCGGGCGGGAGCGTCGGTGGCTTGGGGTGACGTCTGGGTGACTCGTCTGGGGTTTTCTTTCCCTACTCGTTCTGGCTAATTTCACGCAATAGCGATACTGGCAGGAAATCAAATCTACTTCCTTTAGCTCTGTGTTTAATGACCTCAAAGTGGTTGACAGCACATTAAAAAGGGGGAAAAAAAAAAAAAAAAAAAAAGCTTCGGCGGATACTGTTAATTTTTTTTTTTTTTTTTTTTTACGGCGCATCTACATCTAGGTGATTAGCGCCGGGATACTGTTAATGTATTTCTTTTGACTAAGTTAAGGATTTCGAAGAGTTAATTAAAAGTGAATAAGAGCTCGCTTACATATGACACTTCTCGCAAGATATACATGTCAAGATATATAGATTCTTCAGTCAATTAACGCCTGAACTCAGTATCGAGGATCCAGCGTAGTTTTCGATGTTTTTAAGAATAAAACGAGCTTTTTGTAAAATAGGTCCTCATATATCAAAGCAAGATATATAATTCAGAAAGGATATTAATTTAACAGAATGACTAGTTCTAACTTTGCGATTTCTATCATCTGGTGAGTAAGTATTCACTTGATGACGTACTATTTAATATTATGAAATTTTGTTAATATGAACTATGTTTTGAAACTGTACACTTGATATATTTCACAATTCAATTGGTTTCATTAATTGTATTATTTTTTTTAATTTCTTCGGTTGTTGTATTGAATGCATCCGCCATTTCCGTTAAAGCACGATGTTTTTTGTTTTATCTTATCGTTATAAGTAATACGTGTAACGTCCCACAGCTCCGGTTTACTTTTATGTATATTGATAAGTTCTATAACTTCAACTTTTAACAAGACTTTTTTATCCCCCATATTGCAAGAGAAAAGTAGACGAACTGTTAAAACTCCAGCGATAAATCAAATAGTTCTGTTGCAACCAGCAAATAATCAGTGTTTACAACTGACGGTATAGAAGTGTCGACAATACAGCTAGTAGCCAAGATATTTATCTCCGATATTTATTCTTCTCTTTATAATCAGTGTTTACACCTGACGGTATAGAAGTGTCGACACTCCTAGCTCTTGATAGAAATATATATATCAGACATAAATTGTTCATGGTTTACATTAGTCAGAATTTCTCTCTGATATAAATTTCCTGCAATAACTATCAGGTGTAAACGCACCCTAAGAATGAAAAAATGTTTTGTATCGAGCACGCACATACATAGAAATTTGAACCATCGATATACTCGTGATTTATCGGCTCTGATACGTGATATTATCTAGTCTGCACTTCCGGAATCCGCCATGAGGTCATCCTCATAAGTGGGTTCCCTTCCTAAGGAGGAGGCAAGGAAACTTGCTAAAAATTTAAAAATAAAAAAAAAATCACAAAAGTGATGAAATATATCAAATATGTAACAAACATTTACTCATGTATCCCTACATGCTTCTAGATCATGTGTTCCCTCTGCAAGAGAGAGCAAACTAATACAACACAGGCTCATGATATGTAAAACACATTCCACAAGAAGGAACATGTAGATTGATCGGAACCAAATGAATAATTCGATGTGATGATAAATCAGGCTGCCAATAATCAATATTACTAAAATACATTTTCAGATTACATACATTTATATATATATATATATATATATATATATATATATATATATTGATTATTAAAAAAAAAAATCAGTCCCGTAACAGGCCATGAGGGCCCTGAGGGGCAGATACTATAGAGGTATCTGATTCATTACCATACGGCACACTAGGGAGATAGTGTGGTCAGTACTATGCTCCGGCCGCCTGATTTTCCCCTTGGCTGCTTCGACTGCTGGAGTCATTAGCACCCAATTAATTATTAAATTAATTAAAGGCTGGGTCGGCCTAGGGACGGTCAGGGAGGCCGAATTCAACCCATGAACGAAGACACTAGAAGAAAAATCTTTAGTGCTTGCTTGGGATTTGAACTCAGGCCTCCAGCTTATTAGTCCAGTGCTCTACCACTGAGCTAACCTCGCCCCCAATAATCAATAATATTGATTATTACATTCTGTATATAAATACATCTGTAATATGATATATGATACAATATGAAGGGTCTGTGCTCAAGGCCTCTCAACTTCAACCTCGATTAATCCCAAGTGGACGCTCAGATGACGTAGAGAGGTGCCTACACAAGCTCCCTTCTCCTCCGACCAGTGGCTGGAGTAGAAGAGAGATCGGTGAGCCACAGAAAATTACCGCACTTGAACAAAGAGAAAGCCATTGCTAACACTTCACTTGGTCACTGCAGCAGATCTCTAGGCCAATGTCTTTTGAGTCGCCTCGGTGGAGAGAGTGGATGGGTGATGCTTGATAAGGAGAGGACTTCAGGATTTTCTTTTTGTATATATATATATATATATATATATATATATACAAATTTATTTGAACCACCGTTATTTTCGTTCTCTAGGGGTTCTGAAACGCAAATTCTTTTTTTTTTTTTTTTTTTTTTTTTTTTTTTTTTTTAATTTATTGGGAGAAATAGTACAATAAGCATTCACAATAGTATTGTGTTCTACAATGTTATTGTCACATAGTGAGTTGTACATTCATATAAACTTAATACAGCTATGGCTCTCCTTACCATAATGAATTGGTGGCAAACCACCGAGTAATAAATAGTACCAGAAACAAAAAAGGTATTTTATTACCCAGGACACCTCAGCCATGTGCTATGTGCCAAGCATAATTCCGGAGTTAAGGGTAATACTACTACTAACCCCTCCAAAAGTCAAATTAAAATAAAAGTAGACAGGTTACAAAACCTGTTGTCTTATGTCCTAGAATCATTTAAAACATACACATAAACTAATAATTAAATTTACATAAGTTCCTCAATAGAAATAAAGAGAAGAGAAAAAAAAAATATATATATATAAGGAAACGCTTAATAAATAATAATACAATATAAATAAACATTAGAAAAAAATAACATTAAATAAAAATAACCAAATAATTACATTGAATAAATAAACTAAAAAAGCATAATAAAAAAGAAAGAGAGGACACTAATTTAAAGATTCAACTATATGGTACTTACAATGCCACCACTAAAACAATTTAAATGTTCACTAAAATGCTCACGGGTACCCCCGGGCGAGATGAGTCCTCCACCTGCTGAAGAGAATGCAAGAGCCCTTCAGCACACTCCTAGCAATACCCTGTAGGGTATACATTGGTATGCCAAGGGCCTTTAGATCCCTAGCCGACTTAGGACTCCATACACCCCTCCAGCTGATGGTACAGGACGTTCCTCTCACCCGATCCTGGGAAACACCCATCATTCTCCCAATAGTCTCCCTGACCTCCAGCACCCCAGCATACTTCGCCGATTTCCTCCCATGGAGATCATCAAGCCCAGGAGCGAAATCAACGATCTGGACGTCGACAATATGTACCCTGTTCTCCTTCAATATTACAATGTCAGGCCTCCACATCCTACCGCGGGCATTGAAGGTTGTCTCTACGTGGACCTCACAGCCAAGCCGAGAGAATTTCTCAGCCAAAATACGCACCACTGCATCATGGCGCAGAACCCGACCGTCGTGAGACAAGAAGCACCTTTGAAGCACATGGCCGGCCGTCTCTGCATAAGCACAACCTGCCCGACAGAGGGGCAGTCCATCATTTCTGTGGCCCCTGGATCCTCTAACGGCAGTCGGAAGCGCGCCAATGTGAGCGCGAACAAACTGGACAAAGTCCCTAGCCGGAATGGCACCCGCGCCAGCGGAGACCCAGTGAGTTGAGGCTTTGCATTTCGAAGAATCTCTCAGGGAACTACCATCTATGGAGGAATATAACTTCTCGGCCCACCACCGTTTCCTTTCCGTCGTGTAGAAGGCGTCTTCGTTCAAGCCCTGTTTCACCAGGGCCTCTCTCGCGTCCCGCAACCTTCTGGCTACAGCCCTCGAATTGACGGCCTATGGTTAACCCAGGGACAAGGGTGCTCATGCAAGGCACCCCCAAGCCTCCGTCTGCACACGCCGCATGAAAGTAGCCTAAGGGAATATCCCTTGGGAGCCTCAACCAGCGTCTCACCGCAGCCCTGACTTTGATATCAATCTTGGCCAACGACTTCCGGGCGACACCGCCAAGCACCATGCCATGTGCAAACTTCGGAAGGAGGTGACTTCTAAGAGCTAAGAGCCTCTGTTGTGGCTTGAGAGGTGCATTCCCCACCCTTTCGAGTGCTGCACCAATATCCAAATTCGTCCCCTCAGCACCCCTACCCCCATAAACAACACCCAGGTACCTCCAAGCGTCCTTTACCTGAGTTTGTCGCACAGGCAAATCATTGATCCTGAACAACGGGTTAGTGACTACCTTGATCTTGTGACACCTACCAGCCGGAACCAGCGACAGGGCCAGGCACTTTCCAGGGCTCAGTGTCATTCCCATGCTGCGAATGACACTTTCCACCGCCGAAATAGCCAACCTCATACCGGCCTCCGAGGAAGTGAGCAAGACCAAGTCATCAGCAAAGGCCAGATAGGGAATAACCACCCCATCGAGCTTGAATCCAACCTCGCTTGGAACTGCTTGGAGAACCCAATCCATTACGAGATCAAAAAGACAAGGGGACAATGGATCGCCCTGCCTAATCCCTCTCCCGCAACGTATTGGGCCCGTCCAACCCCTACCGTCGGTGATGCGAGTAGACCCGCAACCGTAGACCTCCATCACGTATTCAATGAATTCGGAAGGTAAGCCTTTCAGGGTCATTGCAGCTCTGAGGGCATGGTGGCTCACACTATCAAAAGCCTTGGCAATATCAAGGGCGACGACGTGCAGCTCGCGGCGTCGAAATCTCGCCTCCTTGATCACCGCATCCAAGATCACAGTGTTTTCAGCCGTACCATCGGCCGAAATGAACGCTCTTTGTCCCACCTCATGCAAGTCCAGATCCCTCAGGCGCACAGCTAGGATTTTATGAAGCTGCCTAAGGGGTACCGAGGCTACAGAAATAGGCCTATAATCACCTGGCCTCTCCGGACTATTCACCTTAGGGATGAAAATCGTCCTAGCCCCCACCAGCTCCGGAATAATCTTCCCTCCCAATATATAAACATTGTAGAAAAGAGCCCGGAGAATAGGAGAGACAGACTCCCACTCCTCCACCTTCAAGCCGTCCGGGCCAGGTGATGAAGACGCGTCAAGCTTGCATGCACGTACCTCCTCAGCCTCGATAGGCGTCCATAACGTATAGATTCGCCTATTATGACCCGCGACATTACCCAGCTGATAAGGGTGAGAGGGGGCCTCCATCAATGGCCGCCAATATTCCTCCAACTCATTAAGTGAGTGACGATGGTGCGCTGGGCCTCCATTGAGTACCTCATTCACCGGTCTTCTTCTATTCTTTTTCCACAGTGCCTGAAGGCTGGAATATTCGGCCCTGCGTCTTGCTCTCGCATTAATCGGAAGAGGCAGCAGTCTCCTGGGCTGTCCGCAAGGCTCTGGAGCAGGCTGTTTGCCCCAGGCCGGGAAGCGCGCCCGGATCCACTCACAAAGTCGGTTACTCACATCAATTCCAGCCCTCGCTGGCTCAATTAAGTCTCCGATTTTCTTTTTGTATATATATATATATATATATATATATATATATATATATATACAAATTTGAACCACCGTTATTTTCGTTCTCTAGGGGTTCTGAAACGCAAAATTTTCTAGTCGGCACTTCCGGATTGCGTCATGAGGCCAACCGTATAAGCGGGGTTCTTCACTATGGAGGGAGGGAGGAACCGCGCTAAAAACAGTAATATGTAAATTTAAATTTGGCACAATTTAAATCCTTCAATTATGCCTTGACAGCACACATAAAACATCCAATTTAAAAGCACTTAATAAATTGGCCCGTAAGCCCCAACACATTCTACTGAAGGAATATTTTCCACCTGAAGTGTGTGTTTCCACCTATATTTTCATGGGAGCTCTCAGGATGCCGTCCTTCGTCCGGGCCCAGATGTTCTTGAGGTTCCAAATCCCGATCAGCCTGGTAATGTGGGCTAGTATTTTGTTCTAGTTGATGGGTTTCATGACAAATTAGGAATCCTTCTGTCTGGGACAGACTGATACTAGACACCGATGGTGTCGAAGATGGCCCTAGTCCAGCCATATTGATGTCTACCCTCCCCTCGGACATGATAGCGCATAAATTATTTAAGAAGGGAAGTGAAATATAAGGTTTTCTTCCAGCAATATCAGAAAAGTTAATATTAGGCCTCCCTCCGTCTACCCGGAAGAAATTTATTATTCAGAGATGTTTTAATATCACAGGCTAGTTTTCTTCAGAATATAACCAGCCCAATACCTACTTGGCGGGGGGAGGGTTCTTCTTGAGGATTTTATAGGACAAAGTTGTGTAAATATTAGTACAACTGACGTCATCATTGCTGAGGTGTCAATGTTTTGGCTAAGGTTATTTCAGAATTTAACAAATTTTGTAAGAATTTACCTATTTAAATTGTAATTGTATAAGAACGTTATGAAATATTTTATAAAATATTCAGAAACTAAATTTTTTTTTTTTTTTTTTTTTTTTTTTTTTTTGGTGAGTTCCCATTAAGTTTACAATGTATTTGTTTCATTACAACTGGAAATGTATGAGTATAATTGTACTGAGCCAATCACCTCAGTTGCGGGTGCTCATAAATAAATGAATTCAAATATTAAAATCAAATAAATAATTTATATATTAAAAACTTTTTTAATATCATACACAAGGCCATTGTTTTTTGTTTTGGTTTTTCGTGTGTGGTGAAATTCGGACTTTCTTCTGTATTAGAAAAGTAAAATTTTATTTCAAAGTGCAACTTGACTTAAGCAAAAATGTGTTGCTTAGAAGTTTTGATCATCAAATGTTGACCATTTCCTTGCCCTAAATCAAACTGAGGGAGAAACTATAGTAGCCAAAGTTATTAATCTGTATTCCTGGCGATACTTTAATTAAATTCCTCAGAATAAAATGTTGCAACTTGGCCTATAAATCTCTTAAGGCTCCCAAAAACTCAATTCTGGTTTAATAATATCCTCTTATCCTTCACTTTAAGGTTTTGTTTCGTTTTGAAATTTGAAATTTTGGTAAGAAAGTGATTTTACTATTGGCGAAAGGATAGATAACGCTGGGTGTGGTACAAGAGAGGCCTTGGAAAATGGCGTTAAAAGGGACCTAGGAATAATAAGAAAGTCCTAAATTGAAATAATATTTGAGGAAGGGGATTTGACAACTAAAAGAGGAAAAGGAATAAGACGAGATTGAGACATCAAATTAAGGGAAGATGAAAATGATCGATGTACTCGGGACAGGATAAGCTTGGGCAGAAAAATGGGGTTAATCTGGGATTCAAAATATATTAAAATTTGTAAAGAAAATAATTTGAGAGAGATCTAAGCACTGATTTGTAAGAATTCTCCATCTTTTAATGAAGAGACAGACACTGATTCTGGACAAGAGGACAATGTAGAGACAGGAACAATCCCTGATTCAGTCCTCATTCTCCTGTGATATGATAGTATCTTGTATCGGGATAATGGACGCTCATTGTTCACTAGAATCAACAGCTCGGATTACTGATTCTAGCAGAAGAATAGGGGAAATATAATTTGAACGCTATTATTTCATATTTCCATCAATAGGACTTCTATTAGGATGGGGATATACTCTTAATCATTAGACGACAGTGACCTCAAAGCATGTTCATCTCTGAAAACATATCGAATTTGTGTATCTAAACAATATACGAGATGCACGGTATATCTAAACAATATGCGAGATACACGGTATGTCTAAACAATATACGAGATACACGGTATATCTAAACAATATACGAGATACACGGTATGTCTAAACAATATACGAGATACACGGTATATCTAAACAATATGCGAGATACACGGTATGTCTGAACAATATACGAGATACACGGTATATCTAAACAATATACGAGATACACGGTATATCTAAACAATATACGAGATACACGGTATATCTAAACAATATGCGAGATACACGGTATGTCTAAACAATATACGAGATACACGGTATATCTAAACAATATACGAGATACACGGTATATCTAAACAATATACGAGATACACGGTATATCTAAACAATATACGAGATACACGGTATGTCTAAACAATATACGAGATACACGGTATATCTAAACAATATGCGAGATACACGGTATGTCTAAACAATATACGAGATACACGGTATATCTAAACAATATGCGAGATACACGGTATGTCTAAACAATATACGAGATACACGGTATATCTAAACAATATACGAGATACACGGTATATCTAAACAATATACGAGATACACGGTATATCTAAACAATATACGAGATACACGGTATATCTAAACAATATACGAGATACACGGTATGTTCGAAGTAGACGCTCCCTCAGCATATTTCCTAAAAATCCGAATTCTTTTAAAAATCCAAATTCTGGGACTAAAGCATTTTATTTCTCAGGGACATTTTTGGGGGATGAGAGAGAACACACAAATTTATTTTAAGCGCCAAATAATAATTATTGACTAGAACTTTATTGAATAATGCCGAACTCAATGTTGGCAAAACTAAATACTTTTTTTTTTTATTTGTTTATTTTAAATCTGTACATAAATAATCAGTTCAATCGTCAAGTTTGTTGAAACAGATAGTATATAAAAGTTGATTAAAACGATAAAACTAAAACCAAATAAAAATAATGAAGTATCTGGAAGAACCATTGTTGGTACTTCCTAAGGCGGGTAAACGAATGTTTTAATGATCACAATGGGATCGGCTATGGTCGTTTATCTCGGTGCCACAGTCTTTTAAGCCGCCTGGGAGGAGTGCCTGGCTGGGATTGGGAAGATAAGGATATACCTTCAATTGATTAAAACGATAAAACTAAAACCAAATAAAAATAATGAAGTATCTGGAAGAACCATTGTTGGTACTTCCTAAGGCGGGTAAACGAATGTTTTAATGATCACAATGGGATCGGCTATGGTAGTTTATCTCGGTGACACTGTCTTTTAAGCCGCCTGGGAGGAGTGCCTGGCTGGGATTGGGAAGATAAGGATAGACCTTCAATTGATTAAAACGATAAAACTAAAACCAAATAAAAATAACAAAGTATCTGGAAGAACCATTGTTGGTACTTCCTAAGGGGGGTAAACGAATGTTTTAATGATCACAATGGGATCGGCTATGGTAGTTTATCGCGGTACTATTGCTAGGCATCTTACCACAGCATTGGAAAAGTGTACAAAATACTGTAATAAGTGGAATAAGGTTGAATAGTGAAATAACTGAGGTTATTCTGTTTACTCGGAGAAGACCTAAAGTATACCCTGAAGTAAAGATTTTCGGAAATTCAATCCCATGGTCTAAAAATGTTAAGTATCTTGGAGTAAATTTGGACTCTAAACTGACTTACACGAACCATATTAACATTCAATGTAATAAGGCTATTGCTATATTACAATCCTTATTTCCTGTAATTAATAGAAACTCAGGATTAAGCATAATTAACAAAAGACTTATTTATTATTTATATATTAGGCCTGTGTTACTTTATGCATGCCCTACTTGGCCTATGACATGTGAAACCAACAAGAGGAAATTACAGGTGACTCAAAATAATTGTTTGAGATTCATGGGCTCTTTTCCCCGATGGACTCCTATCATGCATATGCATGAAGTTCTTGACATTCCTACAATAAATCCGTACATAATTAAAGTGACACAGCATTTCTTTGAAGCATGTCAAAATAGCAGCTATAAGCATATTGCTAATATAGTTAATTATAATTATGATAGCCTAAATTATAAGCGTTACAAGTATAAGAGGCTCAAGCATGTTACCTTTTGAATTTCAGTGTATAGGGCTTTTTTTTTTCTTCTTTTTTTTTTTTTTTTCTTTTTTTTTTTTGTATTTTTCCCTTATAATATTTTAGTAATAAAAATTAAATAGATATAGGTGATTTAGAATAGTTGTAAAAGCTTATAGCTTGGATACTTGTATTTAATTAATTGTAAAAATTCATTTTATTTGTTTATATTACTTTGGAAAATAATATTCTTTTTATCTTTATCTAGTTTATCTCGGTGCCACAGTCTTTTAAGCCGCCAGGGAGGAGTGCCTGGATGGGATTGGGAAGATAAGGATAGACCTTCAGGATTAGGATGGTAGGACAATAAAACTAAAAACTAGATTCGCTATTTAGAATAAACTAAATCTAAACTAAAAATTGCAACCTAAAAAAAACTAAAATTAAATTAACTAATGGATATTACTTGAACTAAAACTAAATCATTGCGAATTGATTAAAAACTGTATTGAAGCTTTATTTTAGTTTAGCTCAGTTTTATATAAATCATATATTATTTCGATAATTAAGTAAAATATTATAACTAATAGAACTTGTTTTCGTTTTGTTTTAAATGCTTAAGTCGTAGTTGTAAGTTGTAACCTCATTTTCCCCCATTATAATTCATAAATTAACACTGTTTATTTAAACAAATGTACGATCTGAATCAAAGTATGAAATAAACTAATTAGTGAATTAAAAACTTAAACTAAAATCATAAATTAAGGCCACCTTTGCTTAAATTAAACTAATCGCCGTACTAAAAACGGATACTAAAATTTAAAAACAACTATTTATTAAAAAAAAAATACTCCAACACATGATTAATAATTTTACAAATCTAAAACTAAACTAAAACTGAAACTAATAACAGAACGTGAGTTTATTTGAAGTTAGAATTAATTAACGTTACTTTAGTTAACTAATGTTAGTTTTGGCCAGCACTTGCCGAACTCTGGTTTCTACCGCGAACAATTGGAAAAAAGCGAATCACTACATTCACGAGCTCTATAAGAAATATAAATATATGTATATATATATATATATATATATATATATACGTAATTAATGGTCAAAAATACGTGGAAAAGAATATGTATATATATATACATATATATATACATATATATATATATATATATATATATATATATATATATATATATATATATATACATGTATATATATATATATATATATATATATGTATATACATATATATATATATATATATATATATACATATTCTTTTCCACGTATTTTTGACCATTAATTACGTATATATATATATATATATATATATATATATATATATATATACATATATTTATATTTCTTATAGAGCTCGTGAATGTAGTGATTCGCTTTTTTCCAATTGTTGGCGGTAGAAACCAGAGTTCGGCAAGTGCTGGCCAAAACTAACATTAGTTAACTAAAGTAACGTTAATTAATTCTAAGTATATATATATATATATATATGTATATATAAGTATATATTATTTTTATTTATTTTTATTAATGCATTACAGGAATATCCTCATTGCATGAGGAAGGACTTACATAATATGGATTAGTCTAATATTATTAAGATTAAATATTTTCAATCCATGCTTAATCTAATAAGAATTTACAAATATAATACACTAATTACATTTTCTTATGTTTAATATTATAATAGCAAAAATACTAACATCATGTATGTAGAAGGGTTTTTGGAGTTGAACAATTGAAAGAAATCTTGCTCCATAAAATTTGGCCTAATCGTCAAAAATGTGTTTCTAAATTTTTCATATAACTGACAGTATAAAAAAATATGCAGAATAGTTTCTTCCAATTTACAATGTTTGCAGATTAACTTTGGGTTTATATTGTAAGAGTAATTTCTGAATGTGAATCTCATATGGTATTTTCCGGAAGTTCTAATTTGGGCAATTACTTTTATTATTGGAAATGGCAAATTTATATTCTGGTAATTTTGTGGAGACTCTGTTAAAACTATTATGTGTGTGTATAAAGGGCTGAATGAAGAGTTTCTATTGTCTTGAAGGGTTTTGTTTATTAAATTAGATTTGTAAGCTCCAATTATGCGGTTGTTATTTATGTGAAATTCTAGCGGATTTTGATTTAACCAGATGTTCTCCTCATTTATGTTATAAAAAATATTCTTAATTTGAGTGACCCAATTAAATTTCATCTTATTTGATGGAGACTGGTCCAGTATGACTAGCCTGTTGTAGCAAATCCTAGCGAGGCGAGAATTGTTCATCAGTAGTATTTTGCTGAGCCAGTTTATCGATGCTTTCAGGATTTGCACACTAATATAGTCACTCCCGGTCTCAAGCCTTACCATGTGGTTGGGAGTTGAGCGAACCAAGCCTAGAAGCCTTTTGAAGAAAGATACTTCTGCCTGCTCTAAGTAGCTCAAATATCGGAGGCTCCAAATCGGTGCACCATAACTTAAAATAAACTATCTTACAAATCAGTACTTAGATCTCTCTCACATTCTTTTCTTTGGCAAATTTTAATTTATTTCGAATCCCAGATTAACCCATTTCTTCGCCCGGGCTTATTCCGTCCCGAGCACATCTATCATCATCATCCTTCGTTAATTTGATGTCTCAATCTCGTCTCGTTCCTTTTCTCATTTTAGTTATCAAATCCCCTTCTTCAAATATTATTTCAATTTAGACCTTTCTTGTTATTCTTGTCCCACACCAAGTGTTATCTATCCCTTCACCAACAGTAAAATCACTTCTTTCTCAAAATTTCAAATTTCAATAATAAACACCTTAAAGTGAAAGGGAAGAGGATATTATTAAACCAGAATTAAGTTGTTGGGAGCCTTAAGAGATTTATAGGTCAAGTTGCAACATTTTATTCTGAGGAATTTAATTAAAGTACCGCCAGGAATACAGATTAATAACTTTGGATGCTATAGTTCCTCCCTCAGTTTGATTTAGGGCAAGGAAATGGTCAACATTTGATGATCAAAACTTCTAAGCAACACATTTTTGCTTAAGTCAAGTTGCACTTTGAAATACAATTTTACTTTTCTAATATATATATATATATATATATACATATATATATATATATATATATATATATGTATGTATATATATATATATATATATATGTATGTATATATATATATATATATATATATATATATATATATGTATGTATATATTAATTATTCTGAATACCCAATATATATTTTCCACATGTTCTTTTTTCTTTATTTGGCAGAGGGTCGGTGAAGCAGAACACCATTTGTTTTTGTTCAACTATTTTATTTTATTTATTAATATAAAATAGTTGAACAAAAACAAATGGTGTTCTGGTGTTCTGCTTCATCGACCCTCTGCCAAATAAAGAAAAAAGAACATGTGGAATATATATATATATATATATATATATATATATATATATATATATATATATATATATATATAAAATAAATAAAAAAAAAAAATCAGTCCCGTAACAGGCCACGAGGGCCCTGAGGGGCAGATACTATAGAGGTATCTGATTCATGACCATACGGCGCACTAGGGAGATAGTGTGGTCAGTACTATGCTCCGGCCGCCTGATTTTCCCCTTGGCTGCTTCGACTGCTAGAGTCATTAGCACCAACCAAGGTACCCATTATTAATTAATTAAAGGCTGGGTTGGCCTAGGGACGGTCAGGGAGGCCGAATTAAACCCATGAACGAAGACACTAGAAGAAAAAATCTTTAGTGCTTGCTCGGGATTTGAACTCAGGCCTCCAGCTTATTATTCCAGCGCTCTACCACTGAGCTAACCTCGCCCCCATATATATATATATATATATATATATATATATATATATATATATATATATTGTTTATTCTTATAGATGACCCAAAATATCAAAATTCCTTTTTTATCCTAGGAGGCATGGGGTCATTAAGCAGTCTTCCTTTATTATACTACTTTATTTATTGGGCCCGACATGTTTCGTGCATCTTTTCTTCGCACCTCTTCAGGGGCACTTCTACAACAAAATATAATTTTTTGCACATCCACACAAACCTTTTTTTACTATATTAAAACTATCAAATTTGAACTGTTCCACAAAAGGCATTAACATTATCATGCTCATTAAATGTTACTTCTACCCTAAATATTGCAATAATTATAGCTAAATTACATATTTTTTATAAAAGGTGTTGAGTCCTACCTTGCAAGGAAGTCCTCCCGTTACCAAGTACTCCCTCTGGAGTCCTGCTTAATACTAACCCTGTAAGTGGATGGCCAAAATGGCCCTGTCGTTATCTGTCCTTTGTTGTTGTCCTAGTAAAGTCTACTCGTCAAATATTGTTTTATACATTTTTGGGTATTAATCTATTATTCCATAGATTCTATGGAATAATAGATTAATACCCAAAAATGTATAAAACAATATTTGACGAGTAGACTTTACTAGGACAACAACAAAGGACAGATAACGACAGGGCCATTTTGGCCATCCACTTACAGGGTTAGTATTAAGCAGGACTCCAGAGGGAGTACTTGGTAACGGGAGGACTTCCTTGCAAGGTAGGACTCAACACCTTTTATAAAAAATATGTAATTTAGCTATAATTATTGCAATATTTAGGGTAGAAGTAACATTTAATGAGCATGATAATGTTAATGCCTTTTGTGGAACAGTTCAAATTTGATAGTTTTAATATAGTAAAAAAAGGTTTGTGTGGATGTGCAAAAAATTATATTTTGTTGTAGAAGTGCCCCTGAAGAGATGCGAAGAAAAGATGCACGAAACATGTCGGGCCCAATAAATAAAGTAGTATAATAAAGGAAGACTGCTTAATGACCCCATGCCTCCTAGGATAAAAAAGGAATATATATATATATATATATATATATATATATATATATATATATATATGGCGCTAATGAATCCTTTACCTGGAATGGTTTTAAGATATTGAATTTCGCACTAAGAGATAAAAAAGTATTTATTTAATTTTGAATTGTTTTTTTTCAGTTAGATTTACAACCCAATCTGTATTCGTTTCCAATTTTTGCAGCGGGAGAATCTGGGATCCATTTGATATAGCTAATCTCGTTATATTGCTATTCGTTTTTTTACGAAACCTCTCATCATTTAATAATTGGTAACGAGGTTCCCCTTACATAAAATTTCCTTGTTATTCATTTCTCTTAACATTTAGTAATTTCTTAACATTTTAAGATCAAGTATTTTATATCTTAAATTTTTTAATAACATTAACAAATTTCTTATAACCATTAAACGTTTTGTCAAAAATAAATAAATCTAAATTTTGGAAAAATCTAAGTTTTTTTACAGTTTCTTAAAAACTGAATTCTACTTTTTATTTTAAAATTTTTCTTAATAATATTTATTTATAGCGCCATATATATATATATATATATATATATATATATATATATATATATATATATATATATATATATTAATGCGTTTCGTTCTTTTAGGCTTAGGGTCGGAAAAAGTAGTACTTACTTGTATCACACCACTTTATTTTTCATGCCCTACATGTTTCGTGCTTAATTCATTCGCACCTCATCAAAATCCATTTTTGTACCTCCCAATATTAAAGATATTTAAAATATACAATATTTTAGAAATCCAGATTTTAAAATAACTTTAACAAACATTTTTTTATAAAAGTCCTACCTTG
This sequence comes from Gonocerus acuteangulatus, assembly GCA_946811695.1. Classification (NCBI taxonomy): domain Eukaryota; kingdom Metazoa; phylum Arthropoda; class Insecta; order Hemiptera; family Coreidae; genus Gonocerus; species Gonocerus acuteangulatus. The sequence continues at coordinate 21,653,245 of OX328124.1, read as the reverse complement.
CTAAGAAGTCCTCTCGTCTCCTCATGTACCTTCTACGGAGGCAGGGGTAATACTTGTTATGTCCTAAGCCTACCAATATGGCCGCGTCTTTATCTATATTTATTTATATTCTAAGAAATTCAAAAACAGCTGTTAATAAAAGGACCGATCTTAGAAACGTGCATCAAATTTTTCATTCTGTAATAGATTAAGACCTAATTGTTGTGACGGACGGACTTTACAAATACCAAACATAGATAAAGACGCGGCCATATTGGTTGGCTAAGGACATGACTAGTATTACCCCTGCCTCTGTAGAAGGTACATGAGGAGATGAGAGGACTTCTAAGCAAGGTAGGACTTTTAAAAAAATGTTTGTTAAAGATATTTTAAAATCTGGATTTCTAAAATATTGTATATTTTAAATATCTTTAATATTGGGAGGTACAAAAAAGGATTTTGTTGTAGAAGTGCCCCTGATGAGGTGCGAATGAATTAAGCACGAAACATGTAGGGCATGAAAAATAAAGTGGTGTGATACAAGGGAGTACTACTTTTTCCAACCCTAAGCCTAAAAGAACGAAACGCATTAAGAAATATTTTGGGTCATCTACAAGAATAATATATATATATATATATATATATATATATATATATATATATATATATATATATATATATATACATACATAAGTATTGAATCGGTCAATGGAACAGTAATCTGAACTGTTTGAATTACTTTATTGAAATACGGTAAAAAGCTCAAATTTTAATGTATTCAATAAAATTCATTCTTATTTACAAATTTAGTTCATAATGACAGGACCTCGACCGTCTTCACCCAGCCTAGAGAAAAAATACAATTTGTCTCCTGTTAGGGACACTTCGGAGGAAAAATAATTACAACGAAATGAAAAAGTAATGCTAGAATTAGGTCAGTATTATTTTTCCAGGAGAAGGCAGAGACTTTCTGTTATTTCTCCAATGTTTCAAAAATATTTTCTCTCCACATTACGGTTCATGTTCTCCATCTTGGTGTTTGTTTTAACCTGTATTCTACCCTCAGATCTATGCGATTTGTGCAACTAATACAAGTAGCTATCTTCATTCTTATCGTACAAACACTTCAGCATTGAGGATTTTGTCTATTTGTATTTTTATTTGTTTATCTTTTTAAGGCGTTTAAACGTCTGGGCCATTGTCGACGGGCTGTCTACGATTTACCTCACTTTTATAATTCCAAGAGCACGTCGAAGGTCGCCCATTCGAGAACCGTCCATGCCTGACGTTGCATAACTTCGGTGATATATGGGAGCCGCTGTATTCGACGTGGCTACTATTTCTAGTTATTTCATAAATATAGATGTCCATGATTTATACAAATATATATTCCAATGCAGGATATAAACCAACAATACTGATCTATTCACCGATTCAATACGTATGGTACATTTATATATATATATATATATATATATATATATATATATATATATATATATATGTATATGTATATATTGAAAGTCAAAATGTTGCTGCTCCCACCCCCCAATTCTGTTTCAGTCAACAAAAAAACAAGCTGTGCAAAATTTCTGGGCAATCGGACAACTTCTAGGCGACCCGCAAATGGTTTGAAATTGAGACATACTATACGCAGCGATTAATTCCGTTAAAAAGGGATATACTGTCCTATCTCAATCATTTTCTCAAAAAAACATTACGTAGTTACATCAAGGCGACCCCAGAAATGGTTTATAATCATTCTGAATCAAATATCTCAAAAGTCGAATCTAAAAACGTTTTGGAATAACATGGAAAAATTAAAAAATATGAGAATTCTACTAATGCACACTAGGGTGGCCCTTAGCTATAGGGATTTTTGTTTAAAGTCAAAATTTTGCTGCTCCCAACCCCCATTTCTGTTCCAATCAACAAAAAAACTAGCTATGCAAAATTTCAGGGCAATCGGACAACTGCTAAGCGACCCTCAAACACTTTGAAATTGAAACATAGTACACGCAACGATTAATTCCTTTAAAAAAGGGATATACTGTTCTTTCTCAATCTATTTCTTATTGTAATTTATATAGATACATCCAGGCTACCCGAGAAATTGTTTAAAATCATTCTGAATCAGATATCTCAAAATTTAATTCAAAAAATTGCAGGGATAACATGAAAAAATTAAAAAAATATTAGTTTTTTAATAATGCACAACTTGTATAAGACAACCGCATTTTTATTTAAAACAAAAATTTCTATAGAAACAAGGCATAATGCGAACAATAAAAAAATACAAATATTGCACATTATGTTTTTCTAAGGGAGGATTTAGTAGGAGTCGGGTATTTTTGCGGCCCTCGCCAACGATCTAAAAAAATAATTTTTTCTCATTTTCAACTTTTGTGAGAACGTTATTGTAATCCTAGATGAGTTCGGCGCCTCTTTCAGCAACGTCATTCACAACAGCTATCTTCTCAAGTTTTTCAATTCCACTCTTGTAACCTGGATCATCCTTCCATGTTGAAGGGTCCTTGTCGAGGAAATCGGTGCTGATTGAAAATCTCGCGAAGAAATGTTTTGTATCAGGAGTTACAAAAGATGGAAAATCGATTTTTGTGAAGGATAAAAATCATTTAGTTGGAGTAGGTTCGTCTCTAATTGTTTTTTTTTTCTTCTTCCTCTTCTTCAGCATTGTCTGCTTCCAGCATAACTTCCCCTCCTCTGCTTCCAGCATAACTTCCCCTCCTCTGCTTCCAGCATAACTTCCCCTCCTCTGCTTCCAGCATAACTTCCCCTCCTCTGCTTCCAGCATAACTTCCCCTCCTCTGCTTCCAGCATAACTTCCCCTCCTCTGCTTCCAGCATAACTTCCCCTCCTCTGCTTCCAGCATAACTTCCCCTCCTCTGCTTCCAGCATAACTTCCCCTCCTCTGCTTCCAGCATAACTTCCCCTCCTTTGCTTCCAGCATAACTTCCCCTCCTTTGCTTCCAGCATAACTTGAACTATATTTGCCTTAACCGTTGTTGGAACGTTGTCATCAAATAATGATATAAGGAAGGTCATCATCCGCGGTTTCGGGAACTAAGTACTAAAGATGATTAGAAAAATTGTTTGCGGCAGCCTTACTGATTTCTGGATCGATATCCTGATAATGTATCAGTCTGCTGATAGAAACCAGGCTCGAACGTACTCTCGCTCAAGAAAAATACATGTTCTTCTTAAAGAATTTTTCCACTTTAAGATAACTGAAATTGATTTTGGAACAGGTACATTTTGAATGGATAAATCGCCTTTGCCATGCACCTAGCATGACTTACAGCTCCTGGTACACGAAACGATACTCCTTTTTTCCTCCTGCAAACGAGTGAGTTTTCAGGAAGCAGGAATAGACTTGATCTTTTTATCCAACATTAACAAGAACACGAGTAATTTAATTTCCATTACTAGTGCTTACATGCTCAAAATTGATTAAAAAATAAAATAACTTAAAAAAAAAAAATTACTTTCGGACGAAAATGTCAATATTTCAAGGTCATTGCGGGTCGCCTCGGAGTTGTTCGATTTAGTTAAAATTTTGCACAGATCGTTATTTTGTTGATTGGAACAAGGTAGGGGGGTGGGAGGTAAACTTTTAAAAAGTTGAAAAATAAGGGCCACCCTAATATATATGTGTGTGTGTGTGTGTGTGTGTGTGTGTGTGTGTGTGTGTGTGTGTGTGTGTGTGTGTGTGTGTGTAGGCTGTCTGACTTTCCTATTTGCGGGTAACCCATTAGGGAACTCTGGGGAACCTAGGGACGATCTGGGACCCCAGCTCTGAGATCCTAGGCGTTTCTTACTGGTTTTTTTTAACTATAATAATTGTTTTCTCCCTCCCTATAGGAAAGAAACCCGCTTATTGCGGTTAACCCCATGACACAGTCCGGAAATCCCGGCTAGAAAATTTCACTTTTCACAACCCGTTGATCACGAAATAAAAACGTTAGTTCAAAACCGTATATATATATATATATATATATATATATATATATATATATATATACACTGTTTTATGAGCGAAATTAGCATGAAAAAAAATGGTTGCGCTGACAGATTTTCGTTCACATTCTTCCAGGTACATGTACTATAGTTTCTGTAAAGCAGATAAACGAATAAACCATTTTCAAGGCGATAACCGTAACCGTTTTCGTAAAAAGTTGATAAAACTAAATTTCCCAACTAAATTTCGGTTTTTGTACTTAGAAACGATGGATTGAGTTGAAATATTTTCTACATGTTTGAATTTATGTGATGATATTCATTACTTTAAAAAAATATTAGACACTTCTGTTTTTTTAGTAAAAATTTAAGGGGAGAAAATCACCAAAGCAACCAAAACAGTTTCTTTTTCCTTTTTTTTTTTTTTTAATCTCGATACGTTTCAAAGCTACGGCAATATAGATAGTGTTTCTGCAATATTTCAAAAAAATGTTTTTTTTGTTTTTTTTACAGCATACTTTTATATTTCAGAAATATATTATTCCTATTTTTCAGAAAGTTTTACATTTTTCGAAGACGATTTTTTTTCCAGAACTCCTGAAAAAAGTCAACTTACTTCACCTTTTTTTTAATTATAATCCAATCTATAACCTAATTTAGTAAATTTTACACGAAATAAATAGATGAAATTTCACTTTTGTCTCTACAAATAATAGGATTTTACACATAGACACACCTTTTATAAGACATAAATTGCCTTTCATTTCATTCAAAATTCCATAGCATTTTAAAAATTTTAAAAAAAGTTTTTTGGGAGGTTAAGTTTAAGGGTGATTTTTATCCCTTAAATAACCGAATTAGCACTTAAAAATTACGTGCCTAATATTTTTGTATTCGCTATGACATATCACAAAAAGAATAACTTCGGTGAGACACCCGGGGAAGTTTCCTTGTGAGTCAAACTGGCGTTTTTTTTTACGGCACATCGACAAATCGGGGCCATTAACGCCGACGTCCAGGCTGCAGCCAGGAATTTTCTCAGCGAGCCCAGAGATGAGAAAATTCCTGTCGCCGGTGGGGATCGAACCCACCATCTCCTGATTATGAATCTAGCGCCATTAGACCACGGGAGACCCCTTGGGCGTAATGTACACATTTGTTCACCTAACAATACTTTAATACCGATTATAATTGTTAATTATAGATGTCGGGTAAATAATGGATATTTAGTTGAACTAATTTTAAAATACCAATAAAATTCCATTTGTCCAAATATCCGACCGTCGAGAGAGCTAGCTGATATAAAATCAGACTTGATTAGGACAGTCCAATCAGGCTAATTTTGGCTTCTATTCATCCGAGGAATCTGTCAGCTGTAGACCGCGACTCCTAACAAATATTAAAACTCTAAGGGGTTAGGTCCGCGAGTAAATATACCAATAAAGTAACAAACACTTTACCTGAACCAACAACTGCACAGAGTACAGACAAAGAAACTACCTGGACAACCCATCACAGAAGTATACAACTATAAGAACGTTATTAGGCTATAGGCTACTATAAGAACGTTATTAGGCAAACTCGACAGACAATACTCGACAAATGGAAACAGGAATGGACTCACAAAACCGACAATAAATTAAGAAATATCAAACATTACATTCTAAATTGGGAATCATCCAACCGAGACAATCGTCGTGAAGAAGTTGTACTTGCAAGATTGAGGATCGGGCACACACGGCCCATGAATACCTGAACTCATGAATACCTGATGACCAAAACTGAAAAACCAACCTGTACAATATGTAACAGTAACCTAACCATAAAGCGTATCTTAACTGACTGTCAATCACGATTTAATTTGTACATTCCTCACGACATGACAGAACTCCTTGGAGATGACAGCCCTCATATTGACAAGATACTCTCACACCTAAAAGACACCAACATATTTGACAAAATATAAAATAAAATAGAAAGGACATCAAGCTGGACCAAACAGCTCTTACAAAAGAAGATTTTTTTTTCCCCCAACTGATTGCACCATTTCTAAATCCAGCTTAATTTTTTGAATCGGCATTGCTTTGTTGATGCATAACTAACCCTGAATTAAACAAGCTGGCTGTATAATTAGATTTATACATAAAATTGAAATTCCTAGGATTACATATATGTACTAATTAACATAACTGTATATGTATATAGCATTTATTGTATAATTGTAATAATAATTGTATTAGGCCTTAGTTATATAGAATGTACATATATAGACAACAACGTAATATACTGTTGTAATATATATACATGATGTAAGTATAGAAAATTATATAATTTAATATAATGTAATAATGTATAAACGATATAAATATATAGACAATAATGTAATATAATATAATGTAATGTATAAACACAATGTTAACATGTAGAAAATAATGTAATATATATATATATATATATATATATATATATATATATATATTTATATATATAAAAAATGTAAGCTGTACATCGCTATAAAGCGTTAACACAAAAATAAAAAAAATAAAAGTAAAAAAAAAGTAAACAACTTACTCCACCCTAGTATAAATACACTGACATTACAAACAAAATTCAGTACTAACTTAACAGTGGCTTGATAATGACGTACTTACGTCGAAAGCGCTCGCCCACAGTACTCGCACCGATGTCAGTGACGACGGTCTTCACCAACAGAAAAAAAGTATTAAATATTAATACCGCGAGCTTTCAGGTTTGTACAATGAATTCCATTTTTTCTTCATTCTCATTTCTCATATTAGCAGGGGGGGGGGATTTCTAAAGCCACATATCATACAGAGATTCCAAAGCATATCTCATGTCTTTATTTGACGTAAATTAAATTCATATGAATGTTTCAAGACAGGGTGGATATAAAGCATGACACAGCACAAAGAGATTTCAATATTCGCCTTGCTGAAGTTCCAAAGGACGTCACATTTAGAATGGCAAAAATGGTTCCGTCGTTTCAAAAAATTTAATTTAACGTTTTGTATACAACGAAAAAACTATATATATATATATATATATATATATATCTGTTTCAGACATAGAAATTCTCCAACACTACTGGTAAAACACCGGTGATGAAGATGGCGCTGTCAAAATTTGAGCCATTCGATTTCCATAGAAAGGTTTAATTAAAAAAAGTTATTATTTAGGTTCGACCGTTCTTGAAAAGGTTTTATGATCTTACCTGAATGGGTCGGCCAACCCCAGAAAGGCCCCCGCATAAAGGCATTTGTAAATATTCACAACGTCTTCGAATCTCTTTCTTCGAAAGCTATATTTCTTACAATAAATTGTTTTTCTTAGTTTACTTAATCTGTTTTATTATCAAATACATTATCCAACTATAATATATTAAAAAATAACAAGGAATAAAACAGACAAAAAGAACAGTTCGAATAAACTAAATCAATTACTTCAAAGTTTTATGCGCTTATTTCTCCAATTGACATCGCCTAATAAAAACATTCCTAGACAGCGAACAGGCATACATATATATATATATATATATATATATATATATATATATATATATATATATATATATATACACACAAATTTGAACCACCGTTATTTTCGTTTTCTAGGGGTTCTGAAACGCAAAATTTTCTTGTCGGCACTTCCGGATTGCCTTATGAGGTCAATCTTATAAGCGGGGCTCCTCCCTATGGAGGGAGGGAAGAACCGCGCTAAAAAAAAAATGTAATATTTGAGCTAGAAATTATTATAAAATTGTACACACGATATATCATAAAAATCTATAATTGTAAATTATATTCAGGATTTTAATCTTGCTTTTTCGATAGGTTAATTCACCATGTTGTGGTTGTAGGTTATTTTTAATTATTATTCATCAGAATTTCATTTCAATTCCTGTCACTTACGTATTTTTTTTTTAAATATGGCTCCCAAAGCAGGAGGAGGAAAAACTTTATTTTACAAAAAAATGTTTTTGCTCAACTAAAGGTTGAGCAACGAACGTAAAAGCAATACGTTGTGTCTCGGCTAAGTGGGTTGCCGAGACACAACGTATTTATCAACATTTACTTTACATATTCTAAAGAAATGACAAGGTAAAAGAAACAATATATAAATGATTCATACAAATTTAAAATGAAAATAAATAAGAGTTAATTTTAACGTCCATGATGATTAACTAAGAATTTTAGGGGCGGGTTATCTATAGGTTACCACCCTAATAAAAATTTCGTTTAGAGCCTTCTGCTCAAATTCAGGAACATAAATATGTTTTGGGTCCACCCGACAAACCTACGTAGTGTAGTGTATTACATACAGTCTTCTTTTTCGTACATGTCTACCGCGCATGCGCGAACGCCAGCGGACACTTTTCTGTGACACTTTTTTGTAACGCTTTTTTTGTAACGTTTATTGTTTTTTAGTTTAGTCATCGCTAAAGCATATTTATGCTAAAAAAAATTGCGAGTAACATAAAATACTGCCAATTATTGAAATAAATACACAAATAAGTTTAGTAATAATCAAAATGATGAGCAAAATAAACAGCATTTTTAGCCATATATTTGGCTCTGAATAATGGCGAACCAGTCACCAATAAATAATTCTGGTATATAATATTTTATCAAGCGACACTCCTACAAAATGATAAGAGTTATATTATTAGCTTAAATTTCTGTGTAACCTTAAAATTTGTGGGTGTTGTTTGCGTTCTGTAGAAGGCAAAATATTAAAAATTTCTATTAAAAGCTTTCCAAATTCGAGCCCATGTATACTATGAAAACACGCTAGTAGTTTCAGGGAGATTCATTTATTTAATTTATTTATTTTTTTTTAGATATAATCCCTATCCGCTTCTCCTCTTTTCATAGTAAATTGATCCATCATCCTAATCCTATAGCCCAATCCTTATCTAGCACCAATCATCCTTCCTCTCCACGTCATCATAGAAAGTGGCCCCGGGATCTACTGCAGTGAAGTGTCGTGGAGTGATCAAAAATCAGTGTGATTGTAATAGTGATAATTGAGAGTGATATCGATTGGTATCTTCTCTCCTCGTGATATCACCGGCCACGCCTCATTTGCCTCCAATCCTCCCTGCTAGTCGCAAGGTGTGGTTGGATGGCGCAAGGTTAACTCCAGTTCATCCTAGAATCCTTCCTACAAGGAAGGTATTCGGTTGACAACTGGTGGAACCTGAGGCGTGGTCAAGCTACCTATACCTATGTCAAATTGCATAATACATATATTGTAGATTGTAATATTTCTGTAAATAATATATATATACTAAAAAAATATATATATATATTTTTCAATAAATTGTTGACTCGCGTCATTTTGTATATTTTTTTTATTATAATGTGATCTCAAAATAATTAATATTAGGGTTAAATTCAATGAATTCTTGTTGAAAAGAACTTGAGATATGCCAATCACCTTTCATGTTCCTAAAAAAAAAAATCGTTTTATATGATGTCATAAATTCCTCTTAAGATGAGGGGGGCGATGAAGTGGCATAAAAATTTCAGAGCCCGGCGGAAAGAGTAAGTACAGGTAGAGGTAATAAAAGATGTTATCGAATCCAGAAGCAGCCATGGGCTTACCTTTACAACCCATAAAGGCAGAAATACACCATGCATGTACACTTTATTCACACTATATCCTAGTCTATATCAATCTTCTACATGTCTATATAGAGGATTATTATACATCCAGGCTATACTAAGCACCAGTACTTCATCGGAGTACTTGTACATGAGTGTAGTTAGGTCCGACAACCCGGAGTTTTTATTTTCGCAGCATCCTTCAACCTTTTTAAAAAAAATACATCAGCTTTTATCTACTCATCGAATGGATTTGTCAATTGGCTGGTATGGTAACATTATCTATCGATACATTCCTTGCAAGTAAACTTAAATTATAGCGCATACGAAATTTGTTCTCCAGCCCATTCGATGCTACGCCCGAGTATTCTCGCCACATCTGTATCTCTTGATTGCGAGCCCTCTTTAGCCTTGAGCGTGTACAGAGTGCTCTAGCAGGAATAGGGTTAATTGCTGGTTTAACCCTTAACTGGTAACATACAAATTTTGAACGTCATAAGTAACATGCGTCTGTGAGACGTGTACGCGGTAAACATGTTCTTAGTGCATTTTTTTTAGCAAAACTTAAATAGCAAGGAGTATCTTATTATAACAATAAATAACAAACATTTTCATTGCTACATTTAAAAAACACGTCCAAAAACAAGCAGTGATTTCGGAATGAATTAGAAAGAGAAATATAGCGAAGAAAAGTAAATAAACTTTGTTTTAAATGGTTATTGTAGCTTTACTGCCTACCGCAATTGTAGTCAACAAGTCGTTTTAAGTTTAAGGGAGGGAGGGAGGGAGGAGAGAGGAGAGAGAGAGAGCGAGAGAGAGAGAGGGGGGAGAGAGAGAGAGAGAGAGAGAGAGAGAGAGAGAGAGAGAGAGAGAGAGAGATGAGAGAGAGGAGGAGAGAGGAGAGAGAGAGAGAGAGAGAGGAGAGAGAGAGAGAGAGAGAGAGGGGATTAATACTTATAATCATTTATTGATTTTTTTTTTTAAATTCACATAGAAGGCAATTGTGATTATGGCAAATTGTGAACATTAATAGTCCTAAAGTCACATATATTATTTTTCACAAACTGCTTCAATTTATCAAACAAATTAAGAACCGTTTTCCGAAGAGGATCCGCACAAATACGAGAACCAATTATAAATGTTTTAAATATATTCACACAAAGGTCTTATTCAAAAATGTATATAGATCTTATATATTAAACACATAATAACTGTATATATAATTAGTAATTGAGAATCAGTATTTATGGGTCGCCCCGTGGTCTAGTGGCTAACGCATTGGATTCTCTTGCATACATTTGAAAGAATTTTGAGGCCCTTTGAAAGATGTTGAGGTTTGGGGGCTTAACGTCGGCACTAGTCTCCTAGATGAATGGAACACATGGATGGAATGGAAATGGCTGACGGTCAATACCCAACGGGGATAGAGGAAATTTAAATTTTTTTTTTTTTTTTTTTTTAGGTTAAACAAGTTTTTCGTTGAATGGAAAACAATAACTGACTAACTGTTTGAGATATGTAATTCCCAATTGCAGCATTGTAAGCCAGACAAAATTTACTTGAAGAACAAGTAGATTTTGTCAATTCTAAAACCAGTGAAAAGGGGCTAAAACGCAGTTTAACATTAATGAGGCAGGGGTACTTGTAGGCAGCCGGTTGTGTGCTTGTACAAGTGAGAGAATGTATATGAATATATATATATATATATGACTAGATTCGTCTATGAAGTAATGAAGTTAGGATGACCTAGTTATCCTGAATAGGATTAGTTTGCCTTTCACTCCATTTGAAAATCCACACCTAAGGCTGTGCTAATATTGGGAAAGATCAACAGATAGCGCTGCTGTAGCCTGCAGGATAAACCCTATATCCTACCTGTTTATATTGTGGTAGCCTTGACTGGAGGAACATGTTCTCAACTAAAACCACATTGTACCACATGCAGTGTTGTAAAATACCCGGGTATTTATTCTTAAGGGTAAATACCCAGGGTATATACCCAGGTAAATACCCAGGAAAAATACCCAATTTCATAAATACCCGGGTATTTAACTAAACTACGACTCGAAGTAATCGAATATTGTAAAATATGATGGATCTCATCAGTTTAGAGCTAATGCAACACTGAGAAACTATTAAAACAATAATAAATTATAAAATAGGATCACTGGGAGGTTAATAAATTATTACCTGAAAATTTGCCATGGACCTTCCCGATTACCAATAAAACAAGTTGTTTGCCTAAATTTGATACTACTGTACTGCGTTCACAAAAATGTAGCCTCAGCTAAAACTTTGGACTAGGATTATCTCAATTTCTCAAAACTCAAATTAAGTTACCTACTCATTGATCAAAACACATACCATGTTATGGTGGAACATGGGACTTATGTTATTATTTTCTTTGTCATTGTCTTCAACAACTTCCCAAAACAAAGGATCTTTGCCATATTCCCTCGTGGTCCCTATAGTCAGCTATGTCTTTCCGAAGATCAACTGATTTCAATCCCATGCTTCTGCCTAACTTACACACAAAACAAATGGAAGAGTTCAACAAGTCTGCAGCAAGAAGTGCGTTTCCTACACCAAACTGAATGCGTTTCTCCTATTTAGTTAACACAAGTTTTTCCTCCGTTTTTTGAAGAGAAAATTCTGGGTTTCTTGTTGAAGAGTTTTCAGTAATTCTTAAATCTCTTATGAACTGTGTGGAAAGGGGCATTTAAACTGAATGGCAGTGATAAGTTCAACAATTGGATCAAGGATGTTAACTAGTTTCCCAACTCGGACTCAAAACACTCTGTCATCAAGAAGCTACCTTCGCATTTCTGGTGAAATTTCTGCTTACTGTAATGTTGTTAGTACTGTATGAGCTTAATTTCAAATAATATTAACAAGGATCACAAACTTAAACTTAA